>WEIV01029482.1:57188-131452 GCA_013390005.1 Calyptomena viridis | reverse complement strand
CTGCCGCCTCCGGGGCGGCGTGGGGCGGGCCGAGGGCCGGGTCTGGGCGAGGGGGTGGGAGTTCGGGCTTGTTTTAATTAATTTCTTTTAATTTTTTAAAATTTTTTCTTAAATTTACTTTTTTTTTATTAAACACGTAAAAAAAAAAGTTCTCGCGTTGCCTCCGGGACCGTTCTTTTCTTGGAGATTTAAAAAAAAAAGCCTTTTCGGATAGCCTTCCCTCCCTCCCACCGTCCCTCCTCCCCATCCCTGCCCGCCCCGCGGCCGCCCAGCTCCAGCGCTGCCCGAACAAAGGCGAGACGTACTGGGAGCCGACGAGCACCCCCACCTCGATCTGTCCCTGTCCCTCTCCCCAAATCCCACCGCCCGTCCCCACGCTGGAGAGAGACCCCGCGCAGAGATGCTCCAGAGGGAGAGCCAAATCATCTCCTAGTGCTTAGAGCGCTGTCGCCACATGAGATGGAGGTAAACATCCTGTTTGGAAACATCTGGGATNCCAAACCAAAAAGAAAAAAAAAAGGCACAAAATAAGGCATTTATTCTAACCCAGAAGTAACGTTAAGTGGTACCAGGAGGAAACAGCAAACACTGGCACTTAAAACAAGATTTAAATTGGCTTAAAGGAAATCTGAAAGGCAACGAGCCAAAGGTATTAAAAAATAAGCCATTCCCCAAGCGTATCAAGGGTAGGAAACTCCCAGGCAGAGCAGACGCCAGGGATAAGGAGGTAACCAGAGCCATTTAAAGGAATTAAAGAGCTGTGGCAGCAAGTTACCGATCCTGAACTGTGCTCAGAAAGCAAGAGGCACTGAGCTTGTGAATGATTAGAAAAACAAAAGAGAGGTCCTCCCTCAAAAAAACATTTAGTGGAAGCCAGACTGCAGCTAACAGTGCTTTCAGCATCATTTAAGAGGTGGGAAACTCGGGGGAAGAGTTCTGGAGCATTCCCAAGGTAAAATACAAGCAAGCAAGGATGGAGCAGCATTGCCAGCAGCATGGGTACCCATCCCGGAGGCAGGGCATAGCCCGTGGGAGTAACAGCAGCTGGCACGGTCCAGCTCCGGGCAGGAGGCAGCTCAGGAACGGGGCTGGCAAGTTTTTCAAGCCCTTTAAATAAATCTCGGTGCACAGAGCGCAGAAGGATGGAGTAGGTAGGTAGAAACACTGTGCCACGTGGGGAAAGGGGACCCGCCGCGCCCAACGGGTAAAGGGCAGTGCATAGTCCAGACACCTAAAGCATCACCGAAAAATCAGGTTTCGGGACACCACAATGCACCTTTTAAGAGAAAACCACACCAAAACACGGCTACCACACACGTACCGCCCCCGCCAGCTCCCTGCTCACCAGTCCGTCGCAGTTGCTGATGGCCACGGCGGCTCCGGGCATGCCGGAGATGTCGCCAATGAAAAGGCACCGCTGCTGGAGAGGTTCCCGGAAAAGCACCTCAAAATCCTCCTGCCATTCAGCCACGGCGCCCGGGGGCAGCAGCCGCCTGTTGGGCCTCAGCCGGAGATGCAGCTGCTTCCCAAAAACCGTGACGTTGAAGTAGAGCAAGCGGCGCTGGAGAGACTCATCCGGGGGGCTGCGAGGGACACGGCGGTGGGACGGGGATGGATCGGGGAAACAGGCGGGTTCCCTGATCCCCGCCACCGCGTCGCCGGACACCACGTGCGAGAGAAAGCGACCCCGGCAATCAGCGCTGAAGGGCACGATCACACCATACTCGCTGAGTTTGCCGGACAGAAGCAGCTCTGCGGAGACAAGACGGAGGGAAAGGGCCGTGGGCGCGGAGCATCCCGCTGAAGCGTCGGGATCTCGGTGGCCAACCCAACCAGGGGAGCCTCGGGCGAGCCCCGCCGGAGCTCGACAAACCCAACGCTTTGTAGTTTTAAGCGGGTGCGTCCAACGTAGCAGAAAGAACTCGGACTGACGTCCCCTCGCACGACAAGCACGCCAACTATTTCTCGCCCAGCCTCCATCTCCCCCAATTCCCATTGAAACCAACACCCCCGCCGGCGGATTCCCTCTCCCTTCTCCTCATCCTCCGGGGCGCAGCCACCTGTCAACCCCCCCTCGATACCACCCCGGCGGGTCCCCCGTTCCCGGGGCAGCGGCCGTACCTGGGGCGTTGCTGGCGGCCAGGCAGCCGTGCAGGGGGACGAGACAGGAGAGCACCAGCCTCAGATAATCCATTTGGGGCCGGCGGCGGGATGCAGNTTTAATTTTTTAAAATTTTTTCTTAAATTTACTTTTTTTTTATTAAACACGTAAAAAAAAAAGTTCTCGCGTTGCCTCCGGGACTGTTCTTTTCTTGGAGATTTAAAAAAAAAGCCTTTTCGGATAGCCTTCCCTCCCTCCCACCGTCCCTCCTCCCCATCCCTGCCCGCCCCGCGGCCGCCCAGCTCCAGCGCTGCCCGAACAAAGGCGAGACGTACTGGGAGCCGACGAGCACCCCCACCTCGATCTGTCCCTGTCCCTCTCCCCAAATCCCACCGCCCGTCCCCACGCTGGAGAGAGACCCCGCGCAGAGATGCTCCAGAGGGAGAGCCAAATCATCTCCTAGTGCTTAGAGCGCTGTCGCCACATGAGATGGAGGTAAACATCCTGTTTGGAAACATCTGGGATGTTTTCCAGATGTGGAAACATCCATAACAGAGAAGTTGCGGATGCCCCATCCCTGGAAGTGTTCAAGGCCAGGTTGGAAGGGACTTGGAGCAACCTGGTCCAGTGGAATGTGTCCCTGCAGTGATTGGAACAAGATGGGCTTTAAGGTCCTTTCCAACCCAAACCATTCCATGATTCCATTATTTTATTTTGTTTTTCTCTCTCCCCTCTCTGTTTTAAGGAGGAAAAAGATAGCAGAAGGCACTGGCATGAGAGCCACGCCCACTACACCACTTGGGATGACCAGAGCTCTGGAGCTGGGACTGCACAGTTCAGTACCTGCTGTGCTTCCTCAGGCTTATCACCACCACCCTCACAAGGGGCAAATAAATTAAGTACTCTTCTAAAAATATCTACTGAATTTCAACAGATACAGCACCACTGTAAAGAGGCTTCCTACGTGACAGAATCCTGGAATGGTTTGCATTGGAAGGGACCTTCAAGATCATCTCATTCTGATCCCTGCCATAGGTAGGGACACCTTCCACTACATCAGGTTGCTTCAAGCCCTGTCCAACTTGACCTTGAACATTTCCAGGGATGGACCATCCAACAACACAGAGGAACCTACCTTCTGATGCCATTTCCATTTGCTGTGTCCAGCCTTTTTTTTTTTTTTTCCTGGATAGGGCTCTAAGGCCAGCTCCAGGGAAAGTACTGTGCTGCAACACCAGTTGTTCTGGTTGTGCATGGATTATACTCACAAACAGCCCAGGGGCTGTTTGGGTTATGCTGAGCAATCCAAAACCTGTCCCAGGAGGTAATTCCTGCCTTGGAGACCTTGTGGTCCAAGCTGCCACAGATGTCAGAGCATGTTGGGAAAGGGGAGCAGGGAAAACAATGTGCCAGGCTGCAAGATTCCCATCAGCTCTACCCTTTGGATTATTACTTTGGATTACCTTGGTAGGACCTCAGTTGGAGCTTTGCTCCCAACCCAGCAGCACAGCAATGCCAGGAGTGGTAGGTGAGGATCACTGCTTGGAAAAAGCCACCTTTGGGATGCCCTGCTTACCTCTGCTGTGGATGTGGTGGATGGTGCCATGGCTGCTGGGTGCCAGAAGAAGGATCCATATGTGGAGACAGGGAACCCCTTGGAGATGGTCATACTGCAGCCATTTCTCACGAAGTGCCAAGGGAAGAGTTTCTTCATCACTCACCAGTCGTGTTATCCAGAAGGAATTCTGCCAGAGCATTACTCCAGAACTGCAGATGAGAGTAGAGAGCCAGGCCTTCTAACTGGATGATTGGTTTGGTTTTGGGGGAGCTGAGGCCTAACTGATCGAAATCCAACCCAAAACTCCCTATAGATAAAGCCATAAGATGCCTCCAGAAAGAGAGATTAATACACTTAACTAGAGAATTTCAATTTGGAAAAAACAGATTTTATTTCTCAATTTAAGTCCTTCCGTTGCTTCTATAATTAAACACAAGAAGTGATCTCTAAGAGGTTCATTGCAGGAAAGATAGAAAAAGAATTTGTGCTCCCAGCATTTCAGGTGATTTCAGCAGACACACACCCATTAAAGCATTAAAGATGGACCAAGCCCTTACTGTGACTAAACAGATTTATGACAAAACACATAAATACTTGTGAAGAACAGCTCTGCAAAACATTTTTTCTTTTTAAAGGCAGAAACTACTTCTTCATCCACAAGATCCATGGACTCATGCAGTCCCTCTAGACCTTTAATGTCTCTCTGATGTTACCAAATTATTGGTTTTGACAGCATGAATCTGGCTGACAACAATGGCAATGAACTGACACACAAGTTGCTCCATTTATTACCTTCTAAAAGTAATAAATAAATGGGTTTGGGTACCTCTAACATGCTGGTCACAGTGAGAAGACAGCCCACAAGGAGATTTCTTGAGCTCCCAGACGTTGAGATGTTCATTTATCACCTTGCAGTGACACCAGCCCTACCTGTTGGTCTTAGCTGCCTGGAATACTGACAAAAAAATCCACATGCAGTGGTTAATCATTCATCTCTATCAATACACCATCATTTAAATAAGAAAATTTGTTAATTCCAGCCACCTTCTTTCCAGTTCCTGTCATAAAGAGAGAATGTGGAGAGAGAAGCATCGAGGCAACTTCCTCTTTGTTTCTATTATCTTGTCTCCTGGTTTTTCATTTCCCAGCCTTTAATTCTGCCCCACCCTTCTCCTTGACTTTAGGTTTAACCTTTTCCTTTCTGTTTTAGAGCCCAAATGGAGCCTGTTTCCTGTTTTCACTTCCTCGAGTGTTATTTTATCTCGAGCCTCTGCTTCCTTCATGCATAATACACTTTGTAGTTCCTTCTGGTTCAACAGGCCCTCCTCTTTGCAGCCTTGAGATTTACCAGGGACATGTTTTGGGGACTTTCCCATTTATTAGGTGACCTCTAGGCCTGGGGAGGAGCAGTTTTTCTTTCCAGCTTCCAGAGAAGAAAGCTGACAACAGCTGCTGATTTAAAATCTCTACTCAGACTCCTTTCACTCCAGAAGGCTCCAGCCTGTATTCCCAAAGCCTGATTTTGATCTGGCAGTACCAATTTCTGCCCATCCTGGAGTGATGCAGTGTCCAAGCCCTGCCCATCCCACTGCGTACCACTTGGAGCCAGAGCCCAGGTAATGTGCCCCAAATCTCCACACAGAATGGTTCAACACCACCAGCAGTAGATGCAGCTATTGGCCCCTAAATGCAATTAATCCTGAATCTCAGGGCTGGAAAATCCTTCACAAGAGGCTGGAAGAATTTCTTAAAAGAAGGAAAAAAAAAAACCCAAACAAAAACCTTCAACAAACTTCCTCCCCTTCCCCCTGCCCAACAAAACCCCACTTAATTGGGTCTATTTTTGTTTCTTTATTGGCACCAGTTGTTTTGCTCAGCGATACGAACCTCCTGGAGGGGAGGGCATTAGGGCTAATAAAATCATGGCAAATTCCACCAATTACCTAAACTGGCTTTTCTGCCCATAATTTCATGAATTTAGGAGCCAGGACCTTGGGATCTACCAGAGTGAGAAGCCAGGGCTGTATTTCCAGGCATAGATCACCATATTTCTTCTTCCCAGAGGTTTAAACCTGCTGTTTGTTAATCCAAAAGGCTCTGAAACAGCTGTCCCTGCACTCAGGTTGCATAGCCATCAGCCTCCTCCTCACCATGGGCTGATTGCTAGCAAGAAGTGGTCAAAAGAACAAAAAAAAATTAAAAGAAAGAGGGAGAAGAAGTTGGGGGAAAAAGAATTTTCCAGCTGGTTGGGTTAGTCTGAAGTTTTAAAAGCAGCTGGAAGGAGCTGGGAGAGGTGGACTGGCATCCCAGGCACAGGGATGGGCAGGGAGCACAGTTGATGCTAACCCCCATCCCAGGTGAAACATAGCTGTGCCCAGGGTATCACCATGACCAGGTCTGTGTTGATGCTTGGTTAGGGAGATATTCCAAATCCCACCGTGCAGGGACCCGGAGCCTCTGCAGGGAGTGCAATCCCACCCTGCTGCCCAACCTGGAGGGATGGGAGCATAAGCAGGGCAGGCTGTGGGTGAGTGAGCATGACCTCATCTCTCAGACATGTGGAGCTGCCAGGAGATTAGACCAGAAAATAGTCGTTGCTGCAGCACCGAGGACAGAAGAGGAGAGGAAAACCCCCCTAAGCATCTTCTCCCTCTCTAAAGCAACCCCTGGCCAAAACCCACCCCATTTCCAGAATTTCAGCTCTTTCTGGGAGGATTTTTAGGAGCCCTGCTAGAAGACCACCAAGGAGGGTCACAAACATGCTGTGCTCATCCAGGAGAAGAATAGAAGCATAAACCCAGCTTTTGGAGGCAGAGCTGACAGACTCATCATCTGGTCTCTGGCTGCCCCCAGGCAGGATCATTCCTGGCAGATCTTTCCTTAATCCCTGCTTTAAGACCTCCAAAGATGGAGAGAGCCTCCACAAGCCCCCAGGAGAATTTTTTTTTTTCCATGTCTTGCTTTTCTTGTCTTGGAAAGCTTTTCCTGCTGGTTAGTCTGAATATTTCTTGCAGCTGCTTACAGCAAGGAGGGTTTGTGCTGTTTACTTGTATTTTCCTGGCTTTCCTACAGCCCTTACTCTGTGCAGAGATAGCTGCCTCTTGAGCCGTCTCCAATCTCCTCTGACTGGAGGAGACTATTCAGGCTGGCGCTTCCCTTAGCTGTGATGCTGAGCTCATGGTACACCCAGAATAAAATCCAATTAGCTGTCTTAATCCTCCAGTATGGTCCAGAGATACAAACTAAAAATTTTTTGGCTTTTCCTCCAGAAGTGCATGAGCAGAGACATGTCTTTCTGCCTTGCACACCCCTCAGGTCCCTTGGACAAACCCAAAGCCACAAGCCTTGCCTGGGCTTGTAATCCTGATACATCCTGCACCAGACTCCTCCTGCCAACATCCCAGTGGTTCTGCATGCTATCACAAAGCCAAGCGACAGTGGCAGCAACTGACAAAGTTCTTCCACGAGGCCCCAAACACACTGGCATCAGCACAATGTTTTAGGGCTAGACTTCAGTGGAGCTGGAAAAATGAAGGTTTTCATGTGGATTTAGCACCTAGGGAGCAAGAGGCACATGATGTTGTGGATTTTTGGGAGGACTCAAACTCCCAATCCTCTTTTCCAGGACCAAAAAAGGAGAGCTAGGTGTCCAAAGCAGCTGGTTCAGCCAGGATGAGAAACCAGAGTTTCTTCCTACTTCTTCCTACCCTCTCCTCATCACCAGCTGCCCTGCAGCCCACATCTCCAAAGGCTGCCATCCTCAGTGAGCCCAGCATGAGGCCATTCCCCTGCAGACAAATCCCTGGAAGCAGTTGGACAGCAAATATGACATTGGGTTATCACAAGAGATTGTGGAAAATGCAAGGATGACAGCAAGAACACTGAAGAGCAACAATCTCCCATACAGATGCTCACCCTGCACCACTGTAGGAATGGAGCTCAAATCCTACCACAGTTCATCTCCTGATGACACCTAGGCAGCGTTTTCTGGGATCAGAGCCCTGCAACCAGCCCAGTCCAAGGGGAAGCATCTTTCCCTCATCCCACTGTGCCTCCAAGCATCGCTTCTCCTCGCAGAGCACTCAGCTACAGCTGAATCTCCAAATTCCTGCAAGATGTTTGCCTTGGCAACCTTGTTGGGAGGTTTTTTTAGGGGCTGGGAGTCCCCCCTCATTCTCCTGCCCATCCAGGGACAAACAGCCAAGCTTGGGAAACCAAACAGTAAAATGGGAAAAAAGGGATAAATGAGCCAGAAAGTGGAAGCTGATGCCGGTCCTGGCTGATGGAAGACGCTGAACTGCAAGTTAAGGGATGGTGAAACAAGGTCAGGGAGATTTATACCGACAGCTTTGGATGGCTTCCAGCCCCTACTGTCAGCAGCAGAGACTTGGAAAAGAGGAGGGAAAAAGTTGCTCTCCTTCTAGGAACTGCACCGCAAGACTTGCAAGAAAGCTCTGCCGGCGTGGCCGGGTCCTGCCGTTGGGAAAGCAAAAAATAACCCCAAAAATTCCTTGTTTTCCAACTGTAACACAACACACAGCCCAACTGTGGCAGATGTTGAACTCAGGTCAGCACCACCTCGGTTTAACTAAGCCAGTCTCCTGGCCAGCCCAGACACCGTGGTGAGGGGCTCCAGCTGCAACGGGTGGAAACCTATTGAACCACTCCTTCCCAAAAACACAGTGCCTACGTAGAGCCCTAAAGCCACCTGATGTCTGTGGCATCCAAGAGAAATATATACATTCCATCCTTGGGATCCAGATGGATGTTGAATCCTCTCCATGCCATAGTTCTGTACACATCTCAGCAGCATTGCTCCGGCTCTACGGCTCAGCACAGCCTCTCCCTGCCAACACACACCCCCATGCCACAGGGCTGCCTGGTGGGAGACTATCCCAGCTATCTTGGCATTTCTGGCCCTTCCCTTTACGTTTTTCCCACCAAGGCACAACACAAACTAGGTTAACCTCACCCAGCATCCCCCCAGATGTGCTTTTCCCTCTCCATGCATTGATCACCTTATGAATTTTTTATCTCCCTCCTGCTAAAATTAAGCTTGCTGCCATGCAAACCCCAAATATATTTTATTTTGGCCTCTTAAATCGTACTACTGAGTATTTCCCAGTCCCCCAGGGCCTCGCTCATCCCCTCAGCTGATGGTTTTCTTTCCAGCATCATCCAGTGAGTGCTTTTGAGCAAATCTCATCGAGCCCCATCTCTGCTTTCAGCTCAAGCTGAGGAAAATCAATTTTTCATTTGCTCAGGGCCAGAAGCACCCTGAGGTGGTGGAGGGCTAGAAAATAGCTGCTTTTTTTTACTTCCCCTGGAATATTCATGGGTGAAAAGTGAGAAATAGAGGAAGAAAGTCCAAGCCTGAGGACTGTGATTTATACACAGTTTGCTTCAAGAAAAGAGCTAAGACTGATGCTTTGCATGATGCCCCCAATTTTTGGAGCTTTGGAAAACCTCCCCTTGCTGTCACCCTCTACAGAGGTTGGCATTTGCATTGCTCCTTTGAATTTAGCCAAAAATCCCCCTTGTCTGCACTATCCTGTGATTTATTCTTGCCTCTGCTCCCCAAAACAACAGGGGGGTTGGCCATGCTCCAGAGTCCAATGGAGCTGAGAAGGTGAAAACAGGGGGACAGGAAAGTTTACGGTGCTCATGGGTCTGGTATTGTGCCTATATGGCTTTTATTTTTAGTTTTTCAAGCCCTGGGTCTGCAAAAGCATCTTAATTACTATTCTTCAGCTGTAAAATGAAACACAGATGGGCTCCCTTTGCAGAGGTCCAATGGTTTTGTCAGGGGTTTCTGCCCGAGAGGGACATCACAGAAAGGAAAACATGGAAATTATTACTATTATTATTTTAAGAGCTGTTATGTCCACAGCTATTCTCGGTGGCCCTGAGCCAGCACATGCCTCTTCCCATGCACCTTCCCTGCTGCTGTAAATAGGAATTATACCCCACCTCCCAGACCCAAAAATACTCTTAATTTTCACCAGAATTAAAGGGAACACTCCTGAGCTGGTCCTTGAAAAGCTGATGTTCATGGGCCTTGGGTACAGTTGGCATTTCATATTAAGCAGAGCTGCCACTGCTGGGTGGAAAAATAGGAAAAAAGGGGATTTTTAGAAAAAACTCCACAGCCCTGAAGCCCCCAATAGGAATGATGATTTAGCTGGGGCTGTGGCAGGTTTCCTCTTGCAGCCCCACGTGCCAGTGGAATATTGGCTCCTCAGAGCATTTTCCCTTCTCAATGGATGAAAAAACAAAGACACGTGATGTTAAGCTTCCAAGGATTTCTAGTCACCCATAAGAGGAGGGGGAATAAAATCCCTGGCTGAGGTAAGAGCAGCCCCGTTCCTTCTACCTCAGTTAAGCCCAAAGATCCCTTTGCCAGGGCCCCTGTCTAAGGCAAAGATGCAGAAAGGGCCAAAACCAGCTGTATTTTCACACATTTTGGAGTAAAAAAATTTATAGTCTTAAAATAAAGGGGATTCCACAAGCTGATTTATTTGGAGGGAGTTTCACAGAGGGATGATTGGGATGGTTTTCACCCCACACACAGTGAATTTGTGTATTTATTTATCTCAAATATTATTATTCTGCCAGAAAATGGTTTCTGGCAGAAAGCTTTGCTTTCTCTGGAAGGAGGAAGCTGATCCAAGGGTGCATGTGGTGCACCCTCCACTAAAATATTCCTCACACCAAACGAGCTCCATCCAAAGGCAAAGGCTGAGCAGTGAGAAAGCGTATCTGCACTCATGTTGTCACAGGGGGAAGGAATCTGGGGATACCTCCACTTCCAAGACAGCTTTTGACCTTGAACTTCCCACAGATCAAGTCACAGGAGTTTTTTTCAGTTCCAAAAAGGTCTTCCTCTATTTTTGAAGGAGTGTCTTATAATAAAATATATTTTAATAGGGATTTAAAAGGCAGTTTTTATCCCTCTACAGACAGCAAATACCATTCAGCTCTGCCAGTGATTACAGGTTAATTGTGTCTCATTATATGCATATATAGTTTCTTTAATTATACCCTTATCCATGACCTTTGCTGGGAGAAAATAGCACAGAGAAAAACCTGGAAAGGGCATATCAGCAAACCCCAAACCCTCAGGGATGGTAAGGCAAATAACATCATTAATAACTACAAGCTTATCCATTTAAAATAAAAACTTATTAGCCAGTAGCACAGCTCCAAACAGCCCCATTGCCACATTCTCCCCACACTGCAGTCAGAAAGAAGGGGAAAAAAAAGTCATAAAATCACTCACTGCTTTTACAACGGTGGAGCTGGTCTCCCAAACTGGCCAAAAAATCCTCTTTGATGACGATCCAGGATATTTTAGCTTGGAGGAGCAAGAGTCCCTCCTTTGTTCCATACTAGAGGCTTCCTGAGCAGCACAGAGGGACATGCAAGTAGAAACTAAGGAGCTATAGCTGCCTCTGGGTTTTTGTTTTATTCCCAGGGAGGGGCTTAAGGCAGGTCCCACCTGAGGGCAATTTGCCCTCATTCAGCACAGGTAGACTTAAGAAGTGTTTTATATTAAAATATGTTTGAGCAGGGATTTAAAAGGCAGGTTTTATCCCTGTATGGACAGCAAATACCATTGAGCCCTGCCAATGATGACAGGCTAATCATGTCTCATTATAGATATAGGTATAATTTTTTTTAATTATGTAGAGAGGGATGAACTGATGAGGATGCAGCACTCTGGGCTTTCTGAGAAAATTACGTGATCCAGCCTGGTGCACATACATATGGCTATACATGCGTGTATATATATACATATATATAATGTATATATATACTATATGTGTATGCAAATAAATACAGATAAGATAGATAGATTGTTATAAGAGCCTTGCCCATGTTTACCAGGCTGAATTTTTATATATATGTTATATATTTTTATATATATAAAATATCTCTGTTTCTCTGTCANTCTCAAATATTATTATTCTGCCAGAAAATGGTTTCTGGCAGAAAGCTTTGCTTTCTCTGGAAGGAGGAAGCTGATCCAAGGGTGCATGTGGTGCACCCTCCACTAAAATATTCCTCACACCAAACGAGCTCCATCCAAAGGCAAAGGCTGAGCAGTGAGAAAGCGTATCTGCACTCATGTTGTCACAGGGGGAAGGAATCTGGGGATACCTCCACTTCCAAGACAGCTTTTGACCTTGAACTTCCCACAGATCAAGTCACAGGAGTTTTTTTCAGTTCCAAAAAGGTCTTCCTCTATTTTTGAAGGAGTGTCTTATAATAAAATATATTTTAATAGGGATTTAAAAGGCAGTTTTTATCCCTCTACAGACAGCAAATACCATTCAGCTCTGCCAGTGATTACAGGTTAATTGTGTCTCATTATATGCATATATAGTTTGTTTAATTATACCCTTATCCATGACCTTTGCTGGGAGAAAATAGCACAGAGAAAAACCTGGAAAGGGCATATCAGCAAACCCCAAACCCTCAGGGATGGTAAGGCAAATAACATCATTAATAACTACAAGCTTATCCATTTAAAATAAAAACTTATTAGCCAGTAGCACAGCTCCAAACAGCCCCATTGCCACATTCTCCCCACACTGCAGTCAGAAAGAAGGGGAAAAAAAAAGTCATAAAATCACTCACTGCTTTTACAACGGTGGAGCTGGTCTCCCAAACTGGCCAAAAAATCCTCTTTGATGACGATCCAGGATATTTTAGCTTGGAGGAGCAAGAGTCCCTCCTTTGTTCCATACTAGAGGCTTCCTGAGCAGCACAGAGGGACATGCAAGTAGAAACTAAGGAGCTATAGCTGCCTCTGGGTTTTTATTTTATTCCCAGGGAGGGGCTTAAGGCAGGTCCCACCTGAGGGC
The DNA here is from genome assembly GCA_013390005.1 of Calyptomena viridis. Classification (NCBI taxonomy): domain Eukaryota; kingdom Metazoa; phylum Chordata; class Aves; order Passeriformes; family Eurylaimidae; genus Calyptomena; species Calyptomena viridis. The sequence continues at coordinate 118,926 of WEIV01029482.1, read as the reverse complement.
AATTTGCCCTCATTCAGCACAGGTAGACTTAAGAAGTGTTTTATATTAAAATATGTTTGAGCAGGGATTTAAAAGGCAGGTTTTATCCCTGTATGGACAGCAAATACCATTGAGCCCTGCCAATGATGACAGGCTAATCATGTCTCATTATAGATATAGGTATAATTTTTTTTAATTATGTAGAGAGGGATGAACTGATGAGGATGCAGCACTCTGGGCTTTCTGAGAAAATTACGTGATCCAGCCTGGTGCACATACATATGGCTATACATGCGTGTATATATATACATATATATAATGTATATATATACTATATGTGTATGCAAATAAATACAGATAAGATAGATAGATTGTTATAAGAGCCTTGCCCATGTTTACCAGGCTGAATTTTTATATATATGTTATATATTTTTATATATATAAAATATCTCTGTTTCTCTGTCAGGGGTGAAAGACCCACTAACATCATTTATTAAGGCAGCTCCAGGCCCCTTTCAAAACCCTCCAACCCCACATCTCGCCTCTTCCAAGCTCCACCAGGGCTGTTGCCACAAAGACATGAATCACTTTTCCCATAGCAGGATAAGGGGTGGATTGGGGTTTTTTTATGTGATATTAATAGTTTCCATGACCCACCCCAGCCTGTGTGTACAAATATGTGTGCGACAGTGGGATGCTGAGGATTTTTGGGAGGTGTTGGCTTCTCCCCTTGTAACATAGAGCCCAGCTCTGCATTTTTAGGCAGCCTGGACATCCCATCCCTAAAGCCAGAGTGCTGGCTTACGTGGCTTCATGACTCTCCCATTTTCCCTGCAGGTTTGGGAAAGAGGGATTGTAAGTATAGCAAAACCCAAAAGTTGAGTGATGGTGCCCAGAGCTGTAGAGATGCTTTGTTTCCCCACAGGAACGAGATGTAGACCCAGGTTGAGCACTGATATAGGAGAAACCCAGCCATGGATCCACATCGCCTGCTCTGAAATCAATCCCTCAAGACTGCTGGCTGGGATTTAAATATTTTGTTCTCTGCCCCAAAATCACCCCAGATCCCCTTGGCTGTATTCCTGCACTCCAAGCCCTGAAAAGTTGGAGGGAGTGGAGAAATAGAAGTGGAGAAATAAGGCAGTTAACTGAGGGTCAGAAACCTGCAGAAAAACGGCATTCATGAAAATCAATAAAATCAATCAATGTTGTTTTTTTAACATAAAAACACACTTTCTTTTTTTGTAAATATTTTCAAAGAGCCCCTTACTGGGGCCTCCCTGGGATAAAATGCTGCTCCTGGCAGGGAATATATCCCAATGAGGCTGAAGGTCAGCTCATTAACCCCATCCTACTAATAGATGCTTCTCTAATATATATATGTATATTTTATATATCATGGAATACATATTTTATACTACAGAATGGTTTGGTTTGGAAAGAGATTTAAACCTCATCTAGTTCCAATCCCCTGCCATGGGCAGGGACACCTTCCACTAGCCCAGGTTGCTCCTGGTTGTTGTTATAAAGATTTATAATACATATTATATAGGATAATTTTGGAATGTGTATTTTATATTATTATATCATTCTCACATATAAAATCTATATACACATAGCATATACTATAAAATGTACACTATTTACAGTATATAGAGCATTTAAAATATATAATATACACTCTCTATATATATTATGTATAACCCCTTGTTTGCTTTGTCTCTGGCTGAACACTTTCAGAATTCCAATTTTTTTCCCCTCAGAGTAGAAAAGCCGGGGCAGATCCAGGGCATTCAGAACCAGGTTTAACTTATCAGAGGGACCTGGGTTTCTACCTTCCCAGCCCGGGGAAAAGAAGGAATAAATACAGTATGGCTGATTTTTCACATTCAATCACATTCCCATCTTCCAGGGTTTTTTTTCCCAGGCAATTGCTTTATCCCTGCTTCGGAAATCACTTGTTAGGATGGTGGGAAAGTGGAAAGAAGCCTTTGAGACCCTCAGCCCAGGTGATGCAAAGCTCCAGCCTTCATTACCAAGATTAAAGAGCCTGGGATTTCCTAAGCAATTAAAAACTCTGCCTAATTAAGACAGGGCTAATAGGCAGGACTTCCAAAGGTTGGTGCTGGGGCAGGAGAAGAGGATGGATTTGCAGCCTGGCCGAAAGCAACAGAGCCTGCAAATAATTGCTTTAGTAAGGCAGAATAAACAAAGATGTGAGGATAGAAAGGATGTGCTCCATTCAAAAAGAAAAATAAGAGGAAAAAATAGCATCAACAGCCTCTTGAGATCACTGAATCACTGTGTGACTGCATCAGCAGCAGATTATCCAAACACTGAAACACTGAGCAAGGGACAAAATATCGAGATAGGTATTTCTGCATGAAAAAAAAAAAAGTAAACCCAAAATGTGTGTGGTTAAGCCAAAAAAATGAGGGACCCCTTGAGAATTAGACTGAAGAAAAAGCAATGCTTGCTGTTTAAAAATATTGTTTTTATTTCCACACTCCACCTTTGAGTTTCTGCCACCTCCCACCACTGGCAGTGGATGAAAGCAGCTGCTGGGACAAACAGAGCGTGCACTCCTGCTTTTTGCTTCCCATCATATTTTATCATCCCTCCATCCAGATGGGAGCCCAGCAATTTCCCCCTCACTCTCCCCCCACAGTGAGGGCAGGAGTGGCACTGGAACCCCTGATTTGCATCCGATTAACTTTATTCTCACTCTTTCCTTTCCCCTTTCCTTAAAACAAGAAAAATATCCTGACATTAATCATGCTTTTAAGTCTCTGCTGAGCAGCTCAACCCCCCTCAGCATCACCTTGGCACTGAATTTGGTCTAAGGGGGGCAGTGGGTACCCCAAAACCTGGTGCCACAGCTGCCTTTTCCTGCCTTTCACAACGTCTGAAAAGAGTTGGAAAACACCAACAAAAATGCCCAAACCTTAAAAATACCCAGGTCTGCAGTGACTGGGATCCCTGAGAGTCCTAATCCTGGCTACAAGTACTTATGGCTCTATGTATACAAATATAGGCACACAAGGAGCCATAAATATATAACTGTATGTATTTATTTATGTCTATATATACATGTATGTGTCTGCATATAAATACTTATCTGTGTATATAAATACATGTATTTGTGTATATGCTGCACTGGTTGAGAGAAAAAGCCAGGAAGGTCTCGATTTCTAATTTACAGTATTTTTATTGTGTCCAAAAGAAACCCAGAAATTCTCCCACTCTAAGGCAGCTTTGGGGCTCACTCTTCCCTCCCCACACCCCCAGGTTTTGGGAAAACAGCCTTTTTTTCTCTTCCCCACCCCAAAGAAAGCAGCAGGGTGCCCCCCCCACTCCCCGACCCTACACAAATTCCCCACGGAAGGGGCGGGATGTGGCTCCCTGCGCCTGCCAGCGGCCCCGCAGAGTGCACAGGGCTTTGCCTTCCAGGCTCTCCAGCTCAGGGAATCCCAGCTGGTTCAGCACCTCATAGACCCCAGCCACTGCTGCCACCTGAAAACAGACAGAGAAGAAGGATTTAACTCCCCCAGGATGCTTTTGTCACCCCCTGGGTGAAGACGAAAAGTCACCACATCCCCCCTATCCAGGTACCCACTCCCTGCACCTCCCCAAGCCCAGTTTATACACTTTATAAGCATCTCCCTTGCTGCTGGTGTCAGTCATCACAGGGTTTTGTTGGCTTTGGCGCTTTCCTGCCAAAAAGCCACAATGGTGCCTTATTTTTGCTAAAAACGCAAGGATTATGCAGCAGGAAGGGGCGCTTTTGGGGTCAAAGGCTCCTTGTATTCACAGGTTGGGTGTATTTACCTCCCCTCCGGAAAACAGGGAAGGGGGGGGGAAGAGTGGGAGGAGATGTAAACCCATGTATGGAAAATGTGGCATTAAAAGGGGAAGCCCCAAAAGGTGGGGCATTAAAGGAAAGGTGCAGGACCAAAGGATGCAGATTTAAAGATGCTGCATTAAAAGATGCTCCAGCAAACAGGGACAGAGGGCAGATGTAAAGTCACGGGTTGAATTTAAACCCACACATCCAGAATCCAGCCAACAGCAAACATCTCAGATCTCGGGCAATGCAAACACCAGCATAACCGGGATGCCAGGGCGCAGTGGGCACCGTGTCCCCCCCTCCCGGCTGGGCGGGGACAGTGAGCGCAGCCAGAGCCACCGCTTTCATCTCCAGCATGGTGGATCCAACATGCCAATAGGAATTAGCGGCACCAAGGGATGCAAGGGAAGGGATGAGGGTTTTTCCCCACAAAAGCAGGTGCTAGGCAAATCCAGGGGGATAAAATTGATCTCTGCACCACAGTAGAAATAAAAGATAAAAATTATAATAAAAATAAAAGCTAAAAGTGATAATGGAAATAAAAGATTAAAGTGATAATAGAAATAAAACCAATTAAAATTATAGACTACATTCATAGAAATAATATGATAACATAAAAATGAAATAAAGATTTAAAATAATTAAATAAAATCCAGGAATCAAAGACTAAAATGTAAATAAACTAGAAAATATAATAATAGCAATAATTGCACTATTAAAGTTGCCATGTCCCCAGCTTGCCCTTTAACCCTCTCACTCTCCTCTCAGGCAGAATAATTGCCCCAGGCAGCAGCACATACCTATACCCCCACCACCACTTGTACCACCTCCAAAGTCCCTTTTCCAGGGAAATTTACAGCCCCCACAATGCTTGGATATAAAGCAATGAGATTCAAATAAATCCAGTACCTGTAACCCTGCAGAGCAGGAAAAATGGATGATGCAGGGTGTTTTCCTCACACCCCTATTCCATATGGATAATTTAGGGTTTCTACCTTGCCCCCCCATTCCATTTTTCCAGCTGGTTCCCAATTCCCTTGGATATCCAGCACCACCACCAGCACCATTCCATCCTCTCATCCCCTGTGACACTTGCCCTAGCCAGGCAGGGTTGACTGGTGGCCTCTCAGCCCCAGATGCTGCAATCCCAACTGTCAGATCAAACTAAATCCCTGGGAAAAGAGAAAAGAGCAGATTTGGGGTGGGAGAGCACACCATCCATGTGGTGGGATGCCATCTATCTCCAGTGGCTTTCCATAAGAGCAACAAGCCTGGTGATACAGGAGCTTGCCCAGAGCACAGGAACCACAGACAATACCCCAGCAATCACGCAGCAATCATAAATAAAGGTAACGTTCTGCTTCCCAGTAAATTCCCATTTTCCCATATCAACATGAGGCTGAGTGAGGTCTTGAAGGCTGCTCAGCCAGGCAAGGCCTCACCTCACGCATCCAGAGGCTGAAGGGCCTCTGCCAGGAGTCCTTTTTCTCCAGGTGCAGGTAGGCATTGAAGAGGATCAGATAGATGTAGCGCTCCAAGTACTGAAGGCTCCTCAACTGCAGCATCCATGTCTCCTTCTCATCCTTACCCGACTTTCCCTGGAAGTAACAAGCACCTGGCTGTGGTACCCATTTCGGGAGAGCATCCCAGAGGCAGCTCCCACACCCGGCCAACTCCAGGTCCTGCTCCATCCCACATTGGAAATTGGGTGGTGAAGGACCCACGAGGACCTCTGGTGCTATGGAAAAGCTATGGGAGGAGCATAGGAACAGGGAGGACCACCCTGGCGACAAAAATAAGCAGATCCTTCCAGTCTGCTCCTGCTGGGGCTTGGCACTCCAGGCTCTCATTTCCTTGTGGTTTCCAGCATACAACAACATTCCCTATATGGGGCAGAGCTCAAAAATAGGTGAGGGATGGATAAACAAGTAGGAGGTGTGCCCAGGAGCCAGGAATAGGCACACAGGTGCGAACTGTACCCCAAACCATGAGTTTCTGGACTGCAAACCATTTCCCCAGGGAAAAACACCTCCCTGGAAAGCATTATGCAGCTGGATTCAGCCTCCATTGCCAAAACAGGAGAAGACACCCATTGTCCCACTCTGAGGTTGGTGATCATTTGTATTTCCTAGTATTATTATATATATACAAAATTATAAATATATACTTTATTATGTTTTCTAAACAATATATGTTTTATCTTCTTTTTTATATTTACTCTATACCGTATGTAATTATATAATTATTTTTATTCGTATTATCGTAACTGTTATTTTAAGAACAGATAAGCCCTGCATAATGCCTCTTCAAGGAATAGATAATAAATAAAACAATAAATAAGAGCCCTGATCTCACAGACCATCCCAAAGAGCAACAATTCCTTTTTCCAGCTCTGCCCTTGGGAAAAGGTGTCTCCTGCACATGTATGTGCCAGTATTTGTACAGCATATCCTATTATCCTGTTATTTATCCTATTATTGTAGGATATTCTTATTATTTTTTATTATTTATATTTTATTATTATTCTTATTTCTCATCCTGTTATCCTATTATTTATCAGCTTATTAAATTCACTTATTTATTTTTAATTCCATTATTCTTTTATCATTATATCCACCTATTTAATTTTCCTATTATCCTATTATTTATCATCACATTATCCCACTATTTCTCTTTTATCCCATTATTTATATTGTCTTATAGTCTCCTGGTTTTTTCCTCCCAGTAAAGAATGGGAAGAGATCAGAACAAACTAAGCCAGGTTCCAAAGCACCTTCTCCTTCCCTCCTACTTGGCCCTAACTCTGCAAAACATCTCCCAAAACCACAATTCCCAAAATTCTCTTCTTCAAGCTGCCCATAACTGAGGAAAAAATAAAAATAAATTAAAATTAAAGCATTTGCACATGGCCCTGGCCAAATCCAATGGAATGGATGGAGCAGCTGAGAGGGAAATACAAGATGCAGCAACAAGAGGTTCTTCCTTGGGCAGAGGGTGCAGCTCCTTCCCACCAGCATAGAAACACGATACAGCCTAGTAACATCCATGTGCTGGTCCTGATTGTAAAGTGCTGGGAAGGAGGTTGTGGCAATTGTCTTTCCAAAATACCCAGGAGCAGCCAGGCAAGGCTGCTCTGCCAGGGTCTTCTCCCTGCGATCCCCAAGGCTGAGCATGGAGCAGAAGGGAGCCACAAGGCTAGGATCATTCCAGGTCACCGGAGAGCAGAATTAAATCCATAAAACAGGCAGCTCCTTCATAAAGCAACTCCTTCGGGGTGGGAATTTTTAGCTCCGCAGCAGTAAAAGATGAGATAAAGGAGGTGAGTCTTTCCACATGGCCACTTTTCCATAATAAAGGGGGGGAAACCAAAATTCAATTAAACTACTTATCCCAAATAAAAAGAAATTAATAAATAATAAATACGTGATAATAAATTCATTAATAATAAATAATAGCTATTACTGCAAATAGTCAGGTCTCCAGAGGTTCTCCCCCAGCCTCCTGAAAAACAGAGGACTCCAGAAAACAGCAGGCAAATCCCCAGGGAGCTGTGGATGTTACTGGGTGATTAAACATTTTGGTTTCTCCCCCCAGCATTGACGGTTCGTGGCTGTTAATTGAAAACACAGGTCAATGGCAGCTGGAGCAACAGCTGCAGCAGGAATTGCAGGGAGGACATGGCACAAACCGTCCCAGGGAAGGAATGATGCCAAGTCCTGAGCTCAGCCCTTCCAAGGCCACACAAAATAGTTGCACAGCTTAAAAAATCCCAAATCTGATCAAAATAATCCTTTCTCCTCTTCATGAGTCCCCCCGAGGCTCCCAAGTAAAATAGGCCTGTACGCCACAGGCTCAGCTGGCAGGATGTCTCCTGCACTGGCACAGATGGGTCCCTTCCCAAGGATGGCTCCCCTTTCCAAGTCTGGAGGAGCCAGAGGAGCGTTTGGGGCTGAAATCAGAGTGGGACAGACCAGTCCTGCCCTCTGCTGGCTGTGCCTCACGAGATGGAAGGGATGCTGGATGAGAGGAATGCTAGATGATCTGGATGTAGGATGTGGGGTACAGGCTGCAAAATTATAAATATAATTCTGGGTGGGACATGGGACAGCGATGGGTCAAATGTTGGGTGGGATGTGGGATGGTACCAGAAAGGCAGGATGCTGGCCAGGATGCAAAACAGCACTAGACAGGTGGGATGCAGGACAGAATGCGAGATGGAATGTGATACAAGACAGCCCTGAGTGACCACGACCACAAGAGCCCCGGTACCCCTCTGACAAGCCACAAAGCTTCAGCCCAGAAAGCCATACAGCTTCAGCAGGGCTGGTCTCAGGGCCTGGCTGCACCCTCTAGAATTGGGCAGTGGGAAAAGGGCAGCTCACCTGCCGGTAGGTGCAGATGATGATTTCTCGGAGGTGGTAGTGCATGGGCGTCATGGTCTCACTGACAGTGTCCAAGGCCATGTCCACCTCCTTCTTCATCCGGTGACCGTCAGGCAGGAGCTGGACCACCTTCATCACCACCTGGAGATGCAGCAGGGGCTTCACCAGGCGCCTCCTCACCTCAACCCCCTGCTCCATCCCTGTCTGGGAGAGGATCCCGCCCCTCCAAACAAGCAGCTGTGGGTTAAGGTAGCACAGAGCAGGCTCAGAGGGGGACCCCTAAAACAGCGTCAGGGACAAGGACTCACCTCAAACTCCCCTTTGGTGTACTTGGCGTCGGGCACACTGACAATTTCCTCCTCACTCATCTCAGGGATGCCCTGGGTGTGGTCAGAGGGGGCTGAGTCATTATGGGCTGCACAGCCCTGTCCTTGCTGCCCAACAGCTGAGCAGGAATGCAGAGCCTGAAGCCCCTCAGATAGTCCCCACCTCCCCTCTGCCAGGCAGGGAATGCCCAAATTTTACCCCCCACCATCTGCTCTGCAAGGAAGGAGCCAGATCTCTGGGACAGAGAACTGTTCCAGGCACTGGCACAGATTGCCCAGAGAAGCTGTAGTTGCCCCATCCCTGGAAGTGTTCAAGGCGAAGTTGAATAGGGCTTTGAGCAACCTGGGGGAGTGGAAGGTGTCCCTGCCCATGGCAAGGGGGTTTGAATAAGATGAGCTGTAAGATTCCTTCCAATCCAACCATTCCATTATCTCTCCTGCCATTAACCCTTCATCCTGGCATGGGAGCTCTCAGGAAGGGGGTAAAGACTCACCAGGGCTGTACCCACACATCTCCTGGGGCTCATGGGGAGTTAGGCACACCAAGATGTCAACATGCAGATCCTCACCCCTGCCAGCCCACCCCAGCCCTGCCCACACTCCTTCCAACCCTTCAGCCCAACCCCCAGGGAGAGCTGCAGGCCCCCATACACACGTTGAAGTGCCAGAGGGTGAGGACAGCGATGACCATGGCTGTGGTGGTCCTGCCCCGGCCGCTGGAGCAGTTGAACACGAAGGCTGCCCGAGAGTCCTCAGCCAGGGCGCTCTTCATCGCCTCCAGCAGCCGGTCAAAGTCCTGCCAGGAGTGAAGCCAGTGAGTTTTTAGGGATGCAGCCCACCACAGCTCAGCACAGGCTGCCCACCTCCCTTCCTCACCATGGGATCCCCTCCCTTTGCCTTACTGCCTCCCTGTCTCCTTGCTGCCAGATCCATCCCTGCCCAGCTGACAGCACCCAGCCTCTCCATGCAACATCTCCCAGGCGACCCTGCCTGCCCTGGCAAGCACCCCACACCAAGCCTGGGCATGCCACTCCAGTCCTGAGGCTGGGTGGCACCAAGCACCCAAGTGACATTCACACCACAGCAGCAGGGATGGCTTGGGAAGGAGACAGCAGCACCATCCCACCCCTGGGGTACCTGCTCCTTGGGAGCACAGAAGTCAGGGATAGGAATGCGACAGTAGGTGAGCCCCTGGCAGGAATTCTTCTGCTGGCTGAATATCTCCTGTGTGGTCAGGCAGCTCTTGAACATCTTCATCTGCTTCTCTGTCTCCAGGTACACCTCCAGCCACTTCTGGCACTTCAGCAGGTCACCCTTCAGAGCAGCCTCTAGTTTCTGCAGAGGACAGAGAAACCCTCGCCGTAACAGCTGCTCCTTCTGATTTTTGCAGGATTTTAATTAATATTTTTAAATGCAGGCTCACACGCCTCCCAAACACCCTGTTGCCAACTCCAAACCCAACACCATATCCTGGTCACCACTTCTGCCCAGGACTACAGTCCCCATTGCACTTGATGGGAGCTTCAGAAGCTCATCTGCCACCATGCTGGGCATCTCCTCCACATAGCTGTGCTGCTACTGTCAGCCAAACTCCTCCGTTGCCCATCTCCTCTGGAAATCCAGCTGGGAACATCTGCTCCCCTCTCCCCAAGTGCCTTTTACCCTCACTTTTAAGGCATGCTATAAACTCTTCCAGGAAGGATCTTTGTTTTGCTCCCTCATTCCCAAAGGAAAACAAAATCAAAACCCAGCAGCTCCAGGGGGTGAGGGACTATTAAAGCCTCTGGAAAACACCCATGAGAGCTCCTAGAGGCACCCAGCATCTCCCAGAAGGCAGAGCTCACCTCCAGCTGCTGGGGCGAGGCGGTGGGCACAGGGATCAGCTCCTCCAGGTGCCTGGGCTCCCGCAGCGTGTAGATCTGTTCATTGCCCTCCAGGACCACTTCTTCACGGAGGTTGATCCAGACAATGCGGGTGTGCTTCCTCTTGGCATCCGTCAGGTACCGCAGGACACTGCCCAGGGTCTGGGGGAAGAAGTGGGCAAGGGTGATGGGAGGGCTGGGAGCCCAGTGTGGGGTCCCTGCCTGACATGGTGTTGTGCCCCTCACCCTGGAGCTGGGCTGTGCTGTCCCATAGATGGGCATCTTGGGCACCCGTCGGAAGTTGGCCACACTCATCTCCTTGGCAGTGCTCAGCACATCCGGACAGAAACGCTCATCCGCCACCTGCAACAGAGCAGTGCCTGGGCAAGGGGTGTTCCCTCCCACCCAGGGGTTTGCAGAGGCATTCCCAGCACCCCACAACCCCTCACCCGTGGTCTCCACTCAGGAAAAGTCTCCAAACCTTTCCAACAAAGGGCTCAAAACCACACAGACGCATTTCAAATGGGGGAGATGCTCTTCTTGCAGCACAACCTTGCAAGGCACCAACAGCTCCAGCCTCCTTCACCCCGACACAGCCGAGGATCATCAGAAACACCAAGCTGCTGCTTAGGATGCTCCAGCCACACCCACGTGCACACGGGCTCCCTGGCTGCACACTCATCCTCACAATATCACAGAATGGGTAGGAAGGGACCATAAAGACCATCTAGCTCCAATCTTGCTGAGGATGCCAGCAAGATATGGACCCAAGACCTCAAAACAGACCTGGAGACCCCAAACACCTGTCCTACAACAGGGAAATCCCTCGCTCCTCCCACGCCACCTCTGTGGGGGCGAGCATCCCAGGAAGGTGCCAGTCCCACATCCATGAAGGGCACTCACCAGCACTTGTGTTCCCTTGGTGATTAGGTCCACGTTGACGGTGAGCTCCAAGGAGTTCATGTCTGCCTGCAGCCGGTACAGCTCTGGGTGCCGGCACATCCACCTGCTGAAGCTGAGGGCAAAGCCCAGGGGGTACTGCCGGCGAGGGGCCGGGGAGGGACGCGCCATCAGCCTGGGCTCTCACCCCCTGCCCGTACACAACCCACAGCCCCACCGAAACAACCTGTTTGGACAACTCCAAGGGCAAAACCCTTCCCTCCCACTGCATGACAAAGCCAAAAAAAAAAAAGAGCAAAGAAAGTTTTTTTGGGTTGTTTTAATTTTGTTTTTTTTTACCTGCTCATGAAGGTAGTAGTTGAAAGCAATCAAGTAGAAATAGCGTTCAAGGCTCTGTAAAGTCCTCTGGAGGAAATATTCTTTGGTGCTGCTCCCCTGAAAGCAAAGGCAGAGGGAATCTGAAATGCCCAGTGCTGACACCAAGCAGATCAGAAGGCTGGGAAATAGCCCTATACACACTCTTGATGACTTGTTTTATTTTTTTTAATTAAGCATTTTAAGTTTTCCATATTAAATTATGCTTAAAGACATATATTTGCGTTTCAGCTCAAACAAAAGCTTCCCTGTAGCCCAAGGACACACTACGAGTAGTTCCAAGTGGACCAAAGGGCCCTGCTGTTGCATGGATACACTGTCCAGATACTAAGCAGAGATTCAAATCCAAAGGAAGGGGGCTGGGAAATGCCCCCCCCGGCCACCTCCATGGCCTTTGGACAAGATGCATCCCTGAGGAGAGAGGTCCCCTTGCCAGTCACACATCCTGTAATATCCTTCATTTCCAAGTGTCTCCTCTCCTCCTTCATGCCCAGAAGCATCCTGATGCATATGTAGCTGGCTTCAGGCAAGCTCTCCTCCTCCACTTCATCATCACCTCCCCAAGCCGGGTGTGTGTCCCACCACAGCTATCCCTTCCCAGGGATGAAGCTCAAACCCTCACAATTTTCCACAATTCAGAAACCCCAGGGTAGGGGTTTGTACATCTGAGCATCCCATACAACAAATTAACTTGGCACCAGTAAAGGAGCGTTCAGCATGGCAATCACAACCATGCCTGGAGAGCCCACGAGGACCTACTTCCCAGGGTATGATGGAAAATCCTGTGAGATGGGGCTGTGTCCAGGGTCAGCTCAGTGAGGGGGTTTTGCTCATCCCTGACATTATGCAGCTGACTCATGAATATTTACTTGTTCTCCAAAAGAGAAATCCGGCCTGCAGTCATTTATCAAGAGGAAAAGGCAGTGGGATTTGCTTTGGGAACTCAAAACAAAGTCTGTGGGGATGGAGCCATGCCAGGTGTGCCGGCAGCACTGATGGCAGAGCAGTGCTTTTCCCTGCTTGGATTCCTGCAAAAAAAAAAAACCAGCCCAGCGCTCTCACTCAAGATAAATCTCTTAATATTCCCATAAATAGGCTGTTGATGGAAAGGGGGATGATCCACATGTGCATCAGCCCTGGAGAGGTGGGTATTGTGGGGGTCTGGCTGCAGCTCAGCATCCCACATCAGGATCCACATGCATCTCCATCATCTGAGGGCTTAAATCTTCATTTTTCCCTCCCAAATCCTGGCGGGGACCCACAGTCCAGTGTGACATCACTCCTCCATGCCTGGAAAAGCCCTTCCTCTCCTCAAAATCAACAGCTTACGTAGTATCACTTCAACACTCCGAAGTCCAGGCTGATTTTCCAATGGCCAAGCATCATTCGCTCCTCATCCTCCCCCCTGCTTCCAGTACATTTTCCTGGCCCCTTGCCACTGTTTAAACCTGCACTTGCTCCACGACGACTTCAAATAAACACTGGTCAGAGCTTATTTATGGCAGTCCCCCAGCCATTTGTTTCCCCAGAATCCAGGATGACACGGAGAAGGGAGAAGCCAGGGAAAGGCTTCACTGCAGTAGGAAAATCCCCTGTCCTGTGCCAAAGCTTCCCCTGATATATGAGACAGCCTGCCAGCACACGAGCATCACCAAAAGTACCCAAATCTGCCCTAAAAGGAGATGGGGACAAAATCTGGAATTTGCTACTAAGTGCCAAAAAAAGAGACTGTAAACACCTTATTTTCCCATTGGTTAACCATTTTCACTGTTTTTTGCCACACAGGACCTCATTTCAGATTGTCCTTTGCAGCCAGCCCCAGCACTTCCACACCACATTCAGCATTTAAATGGGAAAATTAATCTCCCAAGAGGCTAGGAATGGGACAGCACTTCCACCTGAGCTCCCTCCCTTTCTCCATCACCTGACAAGGAGTCCCCCAGTCATGCAGGGAAGATCATGGCTTTCCATGCTGGAAAACCACCCTGATGGCTCTTTAAAACAACAGGAAACAAATCTACAGCTAGAAAAGCCTGACCTTGAGTGACCATATTTGTAATGATCCCTCCCAGCTCCCAAGTACTTTTACCATCCAGGCTGGTATTGATTTTCCAATTTTAGAGCTGACAAAACCAGGGCACAGGATATTATTTGCCCCCAAGGTCATCTACCAGAAGCAGCAGTGAAACCTAAAACAGCCAGTTTTCCCCCCCAATCCCAGCCTGCTCTTAAAACAACTGGGGAAAAAAAAAAAGAGCCACTCCACAACCTTCCCGGTTTCACATTGCTGGGAAATCTCCAGCTCACAGGAAGCTTTGGATTTCCAGAATTTACATTCTTCTCATCTTGGTGCAAAAACAGCTTGATAAGTTATCCTGCACCGATGGCTCACATCTGAGCAATCCTCTAGTTACTGTACCTGGATCTGATAGTCCTCCCCAATCCCTTCCAGCTTCTTCTTGTTCTCGTAGATGGCTTCCTTCATGTCATGCATCTCCGAGCAGGAGGCGATGGCACCATCCACCTCATGAGGAGCAAGGGAGAAATCACTCCATAAGCCTCGAATCCAGGGTGAAACAACATCCCTCCCTCACAGCCACCCTGCCAAGGGTTTCTCCAGCACCCCCTTACCTCCTCAACTATCTGCTGGCCTTTGGGGACCATCTCGATGAAGGTCTGGATGACCCGGAGCCTGTCCCTGGGAGATGTTTTAGGCAGGTGGGGGAGGCTGGGGTGGGAGAAGGAGGAAATCAAACCAGCTCTGGGGACATGGGCACCCCCCCCACCCTTGCCCTGGAGGCTGCCTCACTTACTCAGACTTGTGGGCAGCTCCTCGGTGGTGGTGCAGGATGAGGGTGCCCATGGCCATGGCCAGGTTGGTCCTGCCCACACCAGTCTGGCAGCCAAAGAGCAGCGCCGGTGGGGGTCTGCCAGGGTCCCGCAGCAGCAGGCTGGGGCTCTCCTAGGAGGGAAGGACAGATGGATGGTTGGGAACCACAGCAGCTTCCAGGAAAGCCAGGTTTGCCCTGTCAGTGCCTGGGGGAGAGGTGACAGCCCTGCCTGGGTGTGGAGGGGTGGGTAGCATCTCCCCTTTGCTCAGGGGATGGCATGTATTGTCCAGAACCAGTCACCAGTGGATGTTGGCCTGTGTCCCCCCTCAGAGATGTTCCCACCACCCAACCCCAAGCCACAGATTTCATCATTCAGATTTAAAAAAAGAGAAAGGTTCTGCCAGGGAAAAACCCTTGCATCATATCCAGACCATTCCTCCCAAACCTGTTTAGGGAAGAGCCACCCGTGCAGGCACGCTGGGAGGTGGCCAGGGAAAGTCACATCCAGCCAGGGGTATGGACAAACATCTGGACAACATGGACTTCTCCAGCAGGATCCTACAGCAAGTGGAATGGCAACTGCAGGCAGGGGCATCCTCTAACAGGCAGTGTACAGGAAAACCAGAGGATGCTCTTGGGGAGTCACAATCCCTGATGCAGCCCAGGAGTAAATCCCAACCCCATGGACCAGGCACTTTCCCTCAGCTCACCCTGAGGAAGCGGATGAAAGCGTCGAACTGCTTCTCCAAAGGGGCTCCCTCGGCTGGCAGGGGCAGCCGGTGGTACCTGCCAGGTACGGAACAGCCCTCATTAGGGGAGTGGGATCATCCCACCCCTGATGGAACACACGTGCCTTAAGGAGGTATCAAGAGCCCAGACCATGTGTGAGGAGGAGGAGGAGGAGGAAGAAGGAAGCACCTGTAGGAGGGCTGAAGGAAGATGGGTCTGCGATAGACCTCTTCCGTCACCTGGATGTCCTCCTCGCACTGCACCCGCACCGCGTGTGGCTCGTCCCGCAGCTGCTCAATGTCGTTGTAGACATAGTAGATGCTGTCACTCAGCTGCGCGAAGTTGTGGATCTAGAGGAGATGGGGACTTCCGTCAATCCCCATGGGGAGCCCACCGCTCTCAACAGCCTCTCCACTCATCTCTGAGCCCTTTTGGCTCAGGGCAGTGATCCCTGTCCATCCCACTCACCTCCTTGCGGATGGCCAGCTCCAGGTTCTCCGCTCGTGCTCCCCGCTGCAGGCGCTGAAGGTTCTCATGAAGGTTCTCCTTGCCCCGGGGGGTGTAGGACACAAAGTCCCCCTCCAACCGCAGGAACACCACAGGCTCCTCACGGACGCAGAAGAAGACACACTCCTGAAAAGAGGGGGAGAGGCTGTCTAAAAGCTCTCCTGCCTTTTCCCACTCCAATTCACACCCTCTCACCAACCTTGTGGCCCTCTCTCTGCAGCTTCTGCAGCACAAGCTTGAAGCCATTGAGGCTGGGTTGCCCCATCCCAAACACAGCATAACCTCCTTTGGCTTGTCGGAAGTTGGGAGCACCGCAGCTGCCAGTAGTGTTCAAGACATCTAGTTTTCCATATACGTCCCTGACCATGAAATACTTCCCCTGCACAACAAGACGAGAAGAGATAAAGTGGGAAATCAGTGGATTTCAGCAAGCTGGGCATAAATGTGGTGGGCTTTAACACAGCTGAAAAGTGGCTTTTTCTTGGGGATCTTCAAAATTAGCCCCCCAAAAAACCCAGGTCTCCAGATCCCAGGCTGAAATGGGTTGGATAATGGAATTGGTGGCGGCAATGCTCACCTGCACCAAATAGTGCTCCAGTGCAGCCTCAGAAATGCGTCCCACTGTGTAGTTGGCCTTCAGCAGGTCATCATGGATCTGGAACTCCTCCCTGCAGTTGTACCTGCAAGAGCCATGTGCAGGTGGAAAAAATTTAAAAAAACCCCAATGGCATAGGTAGAGATTTAAAAAAAACCCAAAACATTTAGGAAGAGGGTGGAGAAAAATAGAATTTTGGAGTTCAGTGAGAAGCTGCCAAGGACTTACGTGATGACCACGGGCGCCACTTTGTTGGTGATGATGGACTTGGCCTTGCTGTTGTGGAGCCCCAGGGTCTGGAAGGAGTGGATGCTGAGGGAGCGCTGATCCTCCATGCTGCCGTCGCCTGGCGCCCGGGTCTCCAGGGGGGATGCCGAAACTGCCTGCTGTGCTGTGCTGGCTGTCGTACCCATAATCCGTGGGTGGCTGAGCCACGACCGGGAGGCAGCAGCAGCCACGGGGAAAAAGAAGGAGGGGAAAAGAGAGAGAGAGAGAGGGAGGAGGAATTTATTTTTCAGCCGCTCCTGATTTAGGAAGGGAAAATCCCGGGCGGGCACAGGGCAACCCCCTGCCGACAGCTGGCAAGAGAAGGAAAGAGGGAAGGAATGCTAAGCCAGCCCTTTCCCTCCAGCTCCCACAAAAGGCTTTCTTCCTGCCTGCCATGCAGCTCCCCCCATCAGGGAGGTGAAAGTAGGGCTGAGGCGGGAGGGCGGAAAAAAAAAGGGCAAAATGCTGGAGCCTGTCCGCTAAATCTGCTGAGTCAGCGCATGGCACTGCAGAGGAACACAGCAGTACAGCCTTCGCCTCATCCCCTGGCTTCCCAGCTCCCATAAACCGCTCCAGGGTCCCTCCCCGCACGGAAAATGCTTGAGCAGAGAGTAAATGTTATGAATATTTAGTAACTTGGGATGTAGGAGCGTGCCTGGAGTAGACCTGTGTGTGCAAATCCAAAAGCTGCCTTTAAAGCAGCCGGTTATCCCCAGGCTGGAAGAGCACCCAGGGCAGGTGGGGGACCCTGAAAGTAGCCCCACTTCATCCCCAGGGAACTCATCCCTAAACAAGGATGGAATCAAAAGGGCCAGTACTGGCGGGGGCCAGGATCATCCCGCCACACTCGACCGGTCCAGGACAATGAGCCAACTGTCTGCGCCAGTCAGGGCCGGATCCTGGTTTCCAAATGAAGCGAGAGATGGCAAGGGGGCAGCCTGGAAAAAAAAAACAAAAACTCTGCCCACTCCTAACGAGACAGTCCCCAGTAAAATCTCCTTTGTGCTGATGCTGCATGGGAATCACCCCGGCAGCACCCGAATGGGGACGGTACCTGCTTGGAGGCAATGCTCAGCTCTGGGAACACTGGGATGGTTTTAACCCAGCCCTACAAATCCTTTTGCAGCTGCTCCTCTTGCCTTACAAGCAGCACAGGATCAATCCAAGGGAATGCAATGCCCCCAGCAGCTGCAAATGCTTCAACTGGGGGGAAAAGCCTCTGGAAAATGTGCTATTTCAAGACGACCATGCCCAGGCACACATTTTTCCCCTCCTCCCAGTCTTCCTTCCCTGCTCCGCAGAAAACTTGTTGCTTTACTGTGAATTTTCTGCACCATTAGGCAGCCTGGTTTCTTTTACACACAAGGAGGGGGAAGAGGTGGGGAGAACCAGCTGTTTCAGGCCAATGCCATTTCTTCAAGTACTCTTACAAGTTTCTTTCACATGAACACTGTCAGGGCAAAAATAAAGCAAAAAAAAAATATTGGGAGGTTTTGAATGTTTCAGAGCAGGCAGTCGTGGCTTTGGAGAGTTCAGGCAGCACACAGGAGTGGGGCATCCAGCCAGGATGCTTTTTTTCCCTAATTTTTCTCAGAATGGGTGCATCTTTTCAACAGCAAGCTGGATCAATCCCTCTGGATTCTCACCAGCATCAGCGGATGGAGAATCCACCCCCAACTTGGAGGCAGGCAGCTTCTGTATTTCCTTCGTCCTTCTCCCCACAGACACCCACCTTCACCCTGAATCCCTCAGAAATATTTTCTTTACTCGACAAACCACACCAAGAAATAACAGGCATAAAAGACACTGGGCAGATTAGAAAATTGTCTTTCATACCACAAAATGAATCAAGAGAGGAAATCACATTTTAGCTTCTTCCCCCCTCTCCCCTCCCTGCCTTGCTTGGGCAGGCAAGAACAAGTAAGAAAAGTACTGAAATTACCCAAAATGAGTGCTCTGGGCAGCCACGGGAACTGCTCTAAAAAGCCAGGGGGAGAGGGAAGTGCTGGTGTTTTCCCTACAGGAGCAGCTATTTACTGGTATTGCTGCATCCAATGGGAGCAGAAGGGTTTACACCCTTCCAGTTCCCACCCTACAAGCTGGGACACAAACTAGGGTAGCAAGGCAAGCAAAACCCTATCCCAGAAAAACAGATAAAATTATCATGGCTGAAAAATCTCCCAAATACCACTGGTGGCTGCAACAGGAAGAGTTGCAATGGAGCCACCATCACAGGCCAGCCAAGGGAAGCTAGAGCTCAGGGAACAGCTTGGCAGAGACCAGCCCACCAAAAGACTCTGGATTAGCCCAAATATCAGGTTTTTCCCCCAGGAGTTGGACACAGTCAGCAAACACAATCAGAAGTTCCTACACAGGAACAGGTTGCCCAGAGAAACTGTGGGTGCCCAATCCCTCAAAGTGTTCCAGGTCAGGCTGGATGGAGCTTTGAGCAACCTGGTCTAGTGGAAGGTGTCCCTGTACACAGCAGAGAGTTGGAATGAGATGATCATTAAAGTCCTTTCCAACTCAAGCCGTTCTAGGATTCTATGATTCTAAGTTAGGAGGCTGGGATGCAATCCACATGGATTTTATCATGCCATTAGCTAGGGTGAGCTCATTTTGAACATCCCTTTCCTCACATGACACAGTATTTGGGTTTTCCTTTCTAGGAGAGAGAGGACATGGAGACAAACCTCCCTTAAGGGCATTCTGGTCTCCTGTCTGTACCTTCTCCTCCTTTTCCTGGGACAAAACCCAGGAATACTCCCCCAGCCAGCTCATCCCCTCACAGTTCTAATCTCAGAGACCCAAAAGCCAAGCTCGAGATCAATCATGGCAGTAATTTGTTAACAAAGAGCCCATTTTCTCCCCAGCTCCCAAAAGAACTGAAACCACCCGCGAGGGCATCCTGCCGAACAGACCGGCACTGTTCTTGTCCAGGTGCTCTGCCGAAATTCAAAGCTCCAGCAGCCGCCAGTTAATTATTCCTGCTGCCTCTGGGTGTGCAATGCCTCCTTTCCCCTCCAGACCCTATTCCAAAACATCCAGCCCTGCCAAGCCTGGGGTGGATGAGAAACACCAGAGGAGCTGCCGGCAGCAGTGGGACGCTGCTTGAGCATGCCAAGGGATGCCCTCTGAGCATCTCAAGAGATGCCATGTGAGCTCTGCAGCCTCTCCCACAGAAGTCACGATGATCCACACTGCTCAGCCCTCCACCTTCCCACCTTGCAGAGCCGCTTCTCTCCCCTTCCACCCAGCACAGGGGTTATTCCCACACCCAGAGACCTGGCGAGGACTCAAAGCCGGAGCAAACAATGGACTAAATATAGTGGGAGGCGGCCAGGCTGCAGCTGCAGGATGCATCTGCCCCGGCTGCCACGGTGAGGAGGAAGCATGCACTTGCCTGGTTGCCTCATTGTCAGCAGGAAATAAATCAAATAAATCCCCTTCCGTGCATCCTCGAGATATTTTATAGCTTTTAAAGCTCTTTTAAATTAAAAGCAAAGCCCTTTGGGAAGCAGCATCCTCCTAAAGCATCCATCCCTCTCTCAGTGTGGGGTGGCCTCAGCAGCTTTCTGGCACTGACCCAGCATGGATGCATCCACAAGGGACCGAGGGGCACCTTTGGAGCACTCCTAACCCAAGCAGGGAGGCAGGAAACACTGTGGTGGCCAGCAGGAAGCCCCAGGTCTGCTGGAAGGGCATCTCCAAACCCCAGAGGAAGCGCTGGAGCCAAGCCCCCCACCCCAGTGTGCTCTTTAACCCTCTTTATCAAAAAACATTGAGAATTAAATAACACACAAACAGCTTCACTGGGAGAGCCTGCCTGTGCCAGGAGATATCCTGGAGCAGAGTCTGTATTGGAACTGGGCTCCTGTTGTTCCAGGTGATGCCGGAAGGAAGCAGCTCAGCTTCTTAAAAATACATAATAAAACAAAAAAGAAAGGTGAGAAATAACACATTAAGCCGTGGTTGATTTGAAATGTGTCATCCACTCGCCGAGCTGCAAGGGTGAAATAAGGCAAAGAATCAACACAACCCAAAATGCCTCAAAGTAACCCAAAAGCACTTTGTCAGGAGGAGGAAAGGGCCCTGGAAAGGCAACTTTGCAGCAGACAGTTCTGACTTACAAGCCTTGATTGATTTATTATTATCTTTAGAGGAGCAAAAGCATCCACTCTCCATCTTCATGAGCTCCTCAGAGAGCCAGCATAGATGGTCAAAAATATAACTCAATGAACAGCATTTCCTAGAAAGTCCAGAGGTATTTCCCAGTCAGGCTGAGATCAGTGCTGCTGATTCCCTGTTCTTCACCATTGGCGTATGCCAACAGGGACAGGAAAGCATCAGTGGTATGCTTTCCCCCAAATCCAAGTGGAAGCATCCAGAATAACAAGGACCAGGTGTTTCACACCCCCTCCCCAACATGCTCCCGTCTTTTGGCAGAAAATCCAGTGCCACATCCCCATCCTCCATGTGACCAACTGGCCATTAGTTACTTAATTTAAAACTCCTTATCCTGAAGTCAGGGAAAGCTGTTTGAGATGGGGAATGAAAGAGAAAAAGAAGATATCAAGGGATTTCACCTCACAAATTGGGGTGTGACTCTGCTCCCTGTCACCGGCAGCCACTGATGAGGAGGACACTGTATCCATTGGGAATGGTACCCAGGCTGCAGCCCTTCCTCCCAAACCTTTCACTGGTTTGTAGCAAATTATTAGTCAGCATTATTTACCCTCCTTCCTAAGCAAAGCCCAGGAGAAATTAAGATCCTGGAAGTGTTCAGGGCCAGGCTGGATGGAGCTCTAGTGGAAGGTGTCCCTACCCAGGGCAGGGGGGTGGTAACCTGACCTTTAAGTCCCTTTCAACCCAAACCATTCTGTGATTCCATGATTTCACCAAGAGCCCACCTGTAACAGCTACCACACACCCCAAAAAACTCTCTCTCCTCCAAAAATCTCCTTTACTGCAATTTTCAAAGCTCCTCAGCAGGTCCCTTCAAACATCCCACCAGTCCCTGGGGTGCTGCTTTTTGAGCAGGCAGGAGATGCTTGGGCTGCCTGCTGGGGAGGAGAGAGGCTTTAATCAATGAGCATCAATGGAAAGAGGAACAAAGCCCTGACTCAGAAGCACCAGCACTGCCAGTTGTGCTGTCAGTTTGCTGCCAGAGGTTTTAAGGTCTGTGAGCACGCTCGCTGAAGGGTTTCCTTTCAACATTGCAAAGAAAAAAACAACAAAAAAAAAACATAAAGGCTGGAGATAAAGGCTGGGAGCATCTCAAAAGAGACCAACATCCTGCAGCAGAGTTCTTCTCCAACACCAAACAGTCCTCAACTTGCTAGGAAGCACCACAGCCCCACACCCAACCCAGACCTGCCAAACTTTTCCCCGCCAGAGGTTCTGTGGGACTGACCTTAGAGGCAGTGGTGTGACCCCAGAGGAGAGCAGGGGGTTCCCAAGGGTGGGGAAGTCAGGCTGGCGCCCCCAGCACAACACCCTATTCCCACTCCCAAGATACCCAGCACCAGGCTGAGCCGCCAGGGCATTTTGGGAAGGCGAGGGCTATGATTTTGTGCTATTCATAGCTAACCACCGGCTCCCCTCCCAACGAGGGGTAGGCTGGTGAAGCAACGGGACGACTTCATTTCCACGGGGCCGCTTTTCCACGCCAGGCTCTGCTGCAGACCACACCTTTCCCAAAACAAGCAGCACCTTATATACGCCAGCACCCGGCGTTGTTTGGGACGCGGTGGGACACGGAGCTTGCACTCCCAGGATCTCCTCTCCCCCACCCCGCTCTCTTAATAAATAAAGCAAAATCAAACAAATCCCGAGGAAGGGGAGGTTGGCTCACAACAGAAACCTGCCCGTTATTTTTAGGCTCCGTGTCATTCGTGCAAAGACATAATCACTTCCTGCCTTCCAGGAAGGAAATGTCCCACCGCCCGTGCCTGCACGCCTGCCCCCTCCTCAGGCAATGCCTGCCTGCTCCCAGCCCAGCCACCCCAAAAAACGCGGTTTCCCCCCATCCAGGGAGGGTAAACAACCGGGACACAGCTCGGGATGTGACGAGTGCCACGGTCCGGAGGGCTGCGAGGAGAAGAGGGAGTGTTCGCTACCCCAGCACTAAGAGGATGCACCGGGGAAAGGGCAGGGAAAGAGGTCCGGAAAGTCCGGCAGCCATCGGAAACGCAGCCTGGGTGAGGTTTCTGGAAGTTTTCGGCCTCGAAAAGCTACAGATGCTGAACAGGAGCTCAGCAGGAGCAGGCAGCCTTCCTCCTAGGACATCCTCCACGTCCTGGTGACACGCAGTAAGCGTGACCCCGTCCCACCCGGCGGGGGAGGGGGGAGAATGGGAGCCCACCGGACTCTGGGCTCTGCGCCGTACCCTGCACGTGCCAGCAGGAAACCTACCCCTGAGTGGTTTCCCAGGCTTCCCACTCCTCCCGTGCTCCCTAAATGGGAGAGTGCAGAGCCAAACCCCAGACCCCGAGCAGGGAAGGGAGTGTGGTTACATCTGCTCCTCTTCCTCCTCCATCTTCGTCCTGCAGCTCCCAGCTTCAAAGCCTGCTCCCCAGGCGGCTTTTGGAGGGGTAAGAGAGGCAACCAAGGGATGCAAACCCCAAAACCCACTTTGGGGGACTTAAGCCACAGCAGGCACGAAATCTCAGCTTGGCTCAGCCTCCAGAGGGGCTGGCTGCCAGGCAAAAAGAAAGAAAAGCCCCTAGCAAATAGGAAACAAGACTGCAAAACCAAGAGAGGTAGGAGGGTGCCACGGGGCGGATGCTGGGCCTCAAAACTAGTGATCCACCTATTTTCCAGAGGTTTGAAGCCCAGTGTTGTTTCCGGATAAACCCTCCTCGCCACGGTTGGGGCACCTCATGCCCGTGCCCTCTGTGTTCCTGAAGCAAAATAAACCTTCTCTCCATCGCTCGGGGGGAACACACCCAAAGGGGACGCCTGCCGAACAAGCACTCTCAGGTCCCCATCTCGCGGTGGGCGGGTGGCAGCAAACCCCCCTGGGGTGGTGCTGGGAGATGGGGGGCACCCTCGAGGGCTGAGCCTGCCCCCTCCATCCCCTTCCCCACGCNGGGCCGGGGCCGAGGGGCGACCGGTGCCTCCCACCCGCGCTGAGACACGCCCCCAGTACCGCCCCTTGCACCCCAACCCAACCATGCGAGGACCCCGCGGCCACGGTACCGGCACTCGGGGACCTCCAGCACGCAGTACCCCCCACTCATAGCATCCCCCAAACACAGCCTCTGTCTCCTCGGAGACCCCCTGACACGCAGCACCTCGCACACACAACACCCGTCCGCTCAGGGACCCCCAGCACACAGAAACCCCCAGCCACGCTGGTCCTTCCATCCTCTCCCGGTGACAACCTGCTGGGACAGAGTGGAGACTGGCAGGTGCTACCATCCCAGGCAGATTTGCAGTTTTGAGAGCAACAAGGCACTGCCTGCACCTCTCAAAGGCAAAAAGCCCTTTTCCTCCCCGGAAACGGAAGAGCGGGGAGAGATGTGTGTGATGGGGACCAGGGCGAGGGATGCTGCTGGATCCAGGCTAAGATTGGTGTGAGGTGGCTTGGAGGGACCACCTGCCCGGCTACTTTTGTGGAGTAACTGGTTTGGGTTGGAAGGGACGTTAAAGAACATCCAGTTCCACCCCCTCGCCATGGGCAGGGACATCTTCCACTAGACCAGCCCCGATCAACACTTTCAGGGATGAGTCAGCCACAGCCTCTCTGGGAAACCTGTGACAGTGCCTCACCACTCGCTCATAGGGAAGGATTTCTCCCTAATATCTAATTTAACTCTGCCCTCTGTTAGTGGGAAGCCATTGCCCCTTGTCCTGCCACTCCAAGCCCATGTCCAAAGTCCCTCTCCAGCTCTCTTGGAGTCCCTTTAGGCACTGGAAGGTGCTCTCAGGTCTCCCTGGAGCCTTCTCTTCTCCAGGCTGAATGCTCCCAGCCTGTCCTCATAGGAAATGTCAGGGCAGCTCCAGACCGCCAAGCCTCAAAGCCATCCCTCCTTGCTCAGGCCACTAAAATTCCTGGGAAANATGCCCAGTCCCGGGGATAGAGCGGGAGCAGGATGCCCGGCTCGGAGTCGAGGGGAATGCCCGGTCGCGGGGATGGGGCCGGGGAGCCGGATGCCCGGCTCGGAGCATGGGGAATGAGCGGTCCCGGGGATGGAGGCAGGGGAGGATGCCCGGCTCGGAGCGGGGGGCATACCCAGTCCTGGGGGGAGATACGGTACCTGGGGGCGGCTNCCCCCACCGCACCGGGGGAGAGGATGAGAGGGAAAGACGGTCCCGGAGGAAGCGGATGGCCAGCCCAGTCCCTGGGTGGGGGGAGTATGCCCAGTCCCGGGGATAGAGCGGGAGCAGGATGCCCGGCTCGGAGTCGAGGGGAATGCCCGGTCGCGGGGATGGGGCCGGGGAGCCNTCCACTAGACCAGCCCCGATCAACACTTTCAGGGATGAGTCAGCCACAGCCTCTCTGGGAAACCTGTGACAGTGCCTCACCACTCGCTCATAGGGAAGGATTTCTCCCTAATATCTAATTTAACTCTGCCCTCTGTTAGTGGGAAGCCATTGCCCCTTGTCCTGCCACTCCAAGCCCATGTCCAAAGTCCCTCTCCAGCTCTCTTGGAGTCCCTTTAGGCACTGGAAGGTGCTCTCAGGTCTCCCTGGAGCCTTCTCTTCTCCAGGCTGAATGCTCCCAGCCTGTCCTCATAGGAAATGTCAGGGCAGCTCCAGACCGCCAAGCCTCAAAGCCATCCCTCCTTGCTCAGGCCACTAAAATTCCTGGGAAATAAGATTGTTGTCCACCTGGCTGCTTCCCAGCACCTACAGGCACCATGGTGAGTTCCCGTCTTAGCTCTGCAGTACCAGCAGGACCAGCATCCAGGTCTGCTCATCTGCTGGTGTCCAGCATGGCACAGAGTAAAGCCATCAGGCTGCTTCAGGCTTCCCTCATAGCTAAAATAGCATCTTTCCATGGCAAATTCATAAAACCCCAATCCCTTCAGCTCCTTCCTGCCTCTCCCAATTTCATTTGGGTTGAAATAGGGACCCTCAGAGCCTCTCAACCCGACCTCCCTCCCACCTCCAGATCAATTGTTATGGGACACCAACAGGCCGAAGGAAAAGGAGAAAAATGGCATTAACACGTTCACTGGTGCTGGGAAGGAGGGCCAAGAATGTAAACGCAGCCTGGAGGCAGTCCGAAAATGGTAACAGCTGGAAAGCAGGGCTGGAAAGTTTGTTCTCTGGGATCCTAGATCTTAGCCAGGCTCCCAGCTTTCAGCTCAGCCAAAACACCCTGCCCTGAGCTGCTCTGCTGCATTTTACAGTCCTACATTGAAATTTTAAAACTTTTTAAAGTTTATTTTATACTAGTTCTCCAGTTTTAGCTCCCAAATCAGCTTCTAGAAACTGATTAGGGAGGAACAGGCACACCTCACTGCTGGGGCTTCAGAGGCCAGGATTAACAAATAAAAAAATGCCCCAAAATTCTGGTGGAAACCAGTTGTCACTCCCCTGAGCTTGGCATCGCATGGGCAAAGCCAGACCCGGAGGAATGAACTCCCAAATGCCTCCTCACCATTTTTCCCATCATGTTCCTCTCCTCCATACACACGCTCCAAAATTCCCTGACACTGCAGAATTAAGCTGTTGCAATAAGCTTCGAATCCATGAGAGGTCACAGCAGGACCACACTGGGTGTGGCAAAACTGGGGCACACCAAGGCCCCCCCCAAAACCAGGTCAGTGGCACCCTTGATGTTACCCTCCCAGCTTTATCCACGGGATCAGAGTGGTGCTATTTCACACACAGAGTTGCATCCCCAAGTTTGCTGAAGCACCCACAAAAATTTGGGGGCATCTTCTGTAGCCAGAGGGAACACCCTGCTGCTGCCATTCCCTAGGGGTGAAAAGGCTTTTGCTGCTTAGACTCCTCAACAGGTAGAGTATTGGTATAAAAGAAACTGACCTGTTTCAAAAACTTAAAAATTATAGTATATTAACATATTTTAACAGTGTCCCATCCCTAGAAATGTTCAAGGCCAGGTTAGATGGGGCTCTGAGCAATAGTCTAGTGGAAGGTGTCCCTGCCCATCACACAGAGGTTGGAAGGAGATATGCTTTGAGGTCACTTCCAATTCAAAACATTCCATATGATTATGAAAATTACAATTGTCCCAGACCAGGACAATTTGTGGTAACACACCTGCATCAACATAGCCCCACTTCAGCTGGGATCCTCCAGGAACAGCACAAATGAGGCAGCCAAGCCTACAGCATGAGCTAAGGGCTGCAGCCAGGTTTAAATATGCTCTCAAGCATGGGGGAGACCCAGGTGAGGCTGCTTGGGGCTGATAACCTCCATCAGGGCCCTCAAGGATGAGCCCAAGTGGGGATGGGTGTCGTTCCCCCCCCCCCATGCTCACACCCACCTGCTCTACTTGGCTAGCACTGATTTTGTATTACAAAATCATGGAATATTTTGGGTTGGAAGGGACCTTTGAGACTCTTTCATTCCAGCCCCCCTACCATGGGCAGGAACACCTTCCACTAGACGAAGTTGCTCTAAGCCCCACCCCACTTGGCCTTGAACACTTCAGGGATGGGGCAGCCACAAACTGGAGACAGGACAAACGATAATTTTGGGGCAATTTTGAACATAGGAAACCTCTCTATGGGAAAATCAGGTTTTTCTGTGCCTGACATTTTGCAGTTGAGTCCCCTCCTTAACCTTTGGTTGATGGTTCTAGGTTTGACTCTCCCCTGCTTTCTGTAACACCAGGGGTTGACCCACAAGAGGGATTTGCTCCAAAGGGAAGGGAAAATCCTCCCTGCACCCCCAGTCACAGTCAGAAGAAAACTCTCAGCACCTCAATTTAACAGAACCAAGATCTTTATTGATCTCACTGTAACAGCAACCACTGGCGAGAGCTTTTCTCCTCCCAAACACCTGCTTGAAGAGATGGTAAAAAACAACAAAAACCCCAAAAGGACCCCCTGACTAGCAGAGGAATGCCCTGGCGAGGCCAGGCACTCCCTCCCTGCTCTTCAGCCCCAAGCCCCCCTATGAAAGAGAACCAGGAGAAAGGCACTGGGATGGGGAATAGAGACAAAAGGAGGTTGGGAAAGGGGGATGTTTAGAAAAAAAAAAAAAACAAGAAAGTGGTTTCCCTCCGGCTCCTGTCCGTAAGTTACGTTGTCCTTGGATATTGTCTCATTATTTTTGGCTTACAGAGCAGGTTTCCCACAACAAGCAGCTGTGCCAAGGGCACCAGGTCCCTGCATCCATGGTGGCTGTCCCCACTCCAAGAAGCATGTCCTCGCCCCCCGCCCCTGCCCCTCCCTCGATCCGAGGGCCTAACTGACCTCCTAGGATCTTCGCTTTAAGGAAAATATATTTATTTATATATAATATATATATTTTTGTGTGTCTTATCACCACCCACCCACACGCATATACTTCTACTTGCACTCACTCACTCATGCACCTACAACGGCTGGGCTATGTGTTCACCTCGCCTCCCACCACACGCTTCCTGTGCAAGGGAAAAGGAAGGGAAAGACATCCCAACTCCCTTGGGTTGTGCTTTTGCTTTTCCCTGCCCCAAAACGAGTGGCAGGCCCCTTCTCAAGAGAAACACAGCTGGAAGATGGGAGCTCGCAACCCACCGCACTGACCCACGCCAAACACACCTAGAGAAATAAATTACCAGATGGAAAGTGCACAAAGCCTGTGGGATGTCCCTGTCCCCAGCATGCAGAGCTATGGATCCCCAGGGCTGGCTACCGAGGTGGGCGGTGACCCCGGCAGAGAAGGGAGGATGGATGGAGCAGGCACTCTGCTGATAGAGGCTGATAAAATGGCACTTGAGAAGGTTGCAGAGCTGGTGATGGCTCCCAACAGGCAGGAAAAATCACAATCAGGGGGGCACAGCATGGCCCCCCTGCAGCATCCCCAGCCATGCACGGCCTCACTCAGCACTGCTGGTCAAGGCAAGAGAGGAGAAAAATTAAATCTCATCTCTGGGGGTGGTTTAAGATGCCAGGCATGGGATGGACATGATATGCCAAGCCGGCAAAGCCACCAGCAGCATAGAGGTTCACATGGAAATCCTTTATCCATGACAGCATGATTCAGCTGGGAGAAGTCCCATCCCAAAAAGCAAATGGAGGACTGCACCAATACCAGCACCCTGTAACCAGAGCACCCCATCCCTGTGGTGCCTCACTGGCGAGCCCCCGAACACCCAGCAATTCCTGAGACATCCAATGGCACCAAGGGATCTCCCTCCTGTTTTAGTCACATTTTAAAAAGCTGGGGGTTAGGGTAAAAAAAAGAGCACTACAAAGTACTTTTCCCAGAGGCTCTTGTCCTCAGCCCAGAAAAAGAGTTGTTGGGAGCAAAGTGCCCCATTTTAGTACCAAAAAAATAAGAGCAAGGGGTTTTTCTAACACATGGCTACATCGCTGTGAGTCCTGGCTGGTGACCTGGGGACACAGCCCCTGGTTGAAGGGCCAAGATGGAAGATATCCAGGGAGAAGAGATGTAGGCACACTAGCCAACGCCATCGAGGACTACGTCGGACCACTGGAGCACTGAAGGGAATGGGCTGCCAATGTTGTCCTCTGATAAATGCCAGCACATCCCGGGGGAACTCAGAAAATATCCTCCCCAGGATGCAAGTGGGCATGTGGTCTTAGAAGTGATGTTTGCCCCTTGTCTCAAGAGGCTGCCTAAATTTTCTGGGAGCAGGGGGCAAAGAGGGTGATACAGCTCCAGACCACCAAGCTGCTGGCAATGGGAGGTTTGGGGTAACATGAGGGGATTTTGGGGGGAGGACGAGGCAGCAGAAAAGGCAATGGGATCTTTCAGAAAGAAGCCTTGTGGAGATCAGGCTGATGGTAGGTGGAGGAGGAGGAATAGGGCCAGATCCAGAAGGGATGCTCCGTCTGGCACATGCTGAGACTGGTCACCCACAAAGGGGGAGAAGACAGAGCTGCTCTCCCTGAAAAAACGGGAGAAGGTGGGAGAGGAGGGGGATGCTGGTGGGGGCCACTCCTCTGCCTCGCTGGGACGGAGTCTGTTAAGCCGAATGGGGGGTGCACAGGTCTGGGGAGTTGTTGCCTCTCCGTGGTTCCCACTCAGATATCCATCTCGAACTGAGCATCGTCCCCTGGCAAGAGGCAAGGAGAGACACGTTAGGGGGTCACCCTCCCACTTCAAATCCTCCCAGCCCACCCCGGGGGTTCCTTACCCATGGACGGTTTCCCCTCCTGATGGTTCACACTGTTGGTATCCACTTTGGGCTCCTCGGCGGCCTCGCCGGGGCTGGTGACACCAGGAATATTAGGGAGGTGACAAGGCGGGGTCTGGGCCATGGGGGAGTTGCGGCGGTCCAGCAGGAACTTGCGGTCGTAGATGATCCGGGTGCCTGGAGGCGAGAGAGTAGAGGAGAGGAGAATGGGGGAATCCGGTTCGGCAGCGCTTGTTTGCAAAAGGAGTTTCCCAGTGGGACGGGCGTCCCAGCCACGGCTCTGCGCCAAGGATCGGCGGGGAGGGCAGAGGGGTGCGCGCTGCCGCTCTGCCCGCTCTTATCTGGCCACGACAGGCGATAATTCCACGCTGGACAAACACACCCAGCGGCACCTGGGTCCCGGCTGTCCGGGACAAATTCGTGGCAGAGATGAGAACGCGTCCCGCGGATGCCGGTGGATGTGGCACCCCGAAACGCCCCGTGTTCCTCTCCCACGGACAGGGACGAGGGATGTTACGACCCCGGCGTGCCGGGGCGCGCTAGGGCCGAGGCACCGAGCCCCGTGTCCGCGTCCCACCGGGGCCTCCCACCACCCCGTCCCGGGACCCAGCTCTCGCTGCGCCGGGACCCTCCGCGCCCCGGGAAAACAATAAACCCACCCGCAAGCGCGTTGCTCTGAGGAGAGCACCCGTCAGGCGCTACATATAGACGACATACAGAGGGGATATAGGCGCGATACGCCCTTGGTAGGCGCGACACGCGGGCGACAAGCGCCAGNCCCCGGCACTGCCCGCCGCCGGCAGGGGGCAGGAGCGGGGCCGCGAAGCGCTCGCTCGGCGTTCCCACGTGGTCTAGCGGTGAGGATTCCTGGTTTTCACCCAGGCGGCCCGGGTTCGACTCCCGGCGTGGGAAGGCATCGTTTTTGTGGACGGTGCTGGAGGCGGGTGACTTACCTCGTTCTGTCTCAAGGTTCGTTCGGCCAAAACGCTTTTGGCAAGGCCGAGCTGGGTGAAGCCGACAGGAAAGGAGAGGCATGTCCACATCCTAGAGCAGGAAAGGGGATGCATCCCCACACCCTAGAGATGGAAAGGGGATGCATCCCTACATCCTAGGCTGGGAAATGGGATGCATCGCCATATCCCAAACAAGGAAATGGGATGCATCCTGATATCCGAAACCAGGAAAAGAGAGTGGATCCCCACATCCAACACCAGGAAAGGGGATGCATCCTTTATCCAGTACCAGGAAAGGGGTTGTATCCCAACATCCCAGATTAGGAAAAGGGATGCATCCCCATTTTCCCCAGCCAAGAAAGGAGATGTATACCCATATCAGGAAAGGGGATGTATCCTCATAGCCCAAACCAGGGAATAGGATGCATCTGCATGACCCATACCAGGAATACCATGTATACCCATACCAGGAATACATCCCAATATCCTAAATGTATCACCCTGGAAAGCTGGGAATCTCACCACTGAGGAACATACCAGCCCCAGCACAGCCTCCCTCCCCTGGGAACACTGATCCTGATGGTTATTTTTAGCATCCCTCTCCGGAGAGGCCAGAGTGCCTGGTCTCCTCCTCCAGCTGTGGATACCCCCGCCTGAAGTGTGTTCCCGGCAGGACTGGGCGCCCACATGCAGAAGAGAATGGGCGAGGCAGTGGCCCGGGTGGCCAGGAAGGTGAACGACACGGTAGAGAACAAGACGGATTCCCTGGGTAAGCCTGGTGCTTGGTCTCAGCTCTCACTCGGGACCCAGAGAAGGATTGGGTATCTGGGAACAGGGCTCTACTTTTTGCTGCCACAGTCTAAAAAAAGCTGCTGGCATTCCCTGCGGGTGCTGGACGCACAGCTCCAGAGGAGGGAGAGGCTCCCAGAAAAGGCTCTCAGCCCCCCAAAATTAGAGCAGATTCCCAGCCATGGCACATAATCCCATGGGACATGTCCCAGGGATACAGTCCCTCCTTGCAAGCGATGACAGAAGCAGAGTTTTCCTTGTGTCACTTTGTTGAATTTGTGTTTTCCTGCAATTTCCTCCTGCATTTCCAGCTAATATCCAAGAGCCACGTGCAGTTCATCAAAGGAGAGGGATGAAAACTGCTCATTTTTGTTCCTGCTGGATTCCCAACCCTGGGATATAAACCAGTGTATGCTGGAAGCAGGAGCTTCATTGCTCAGCCTCCCCACATCCTTCTGAGTGAGGGAAGCATGGGAAGACCAAGCTGGTGGCTTTGGGAGGGGGGCAGGAAGCAGAGCTTGGGACGAGCATCACGAGGATGAGATACAGGGTTTCCATCCCTAGCATCTCCCAGGAAAGGAAGCAGAAACAACTCAGAGCAAAACAAAAATGCCAGGAGGTGAGAAGCACTGCCAAATCCTGTTCTCTCCCCACTGCTTACTATAGGACAAACACCCATCACCAGGAGAAATCCAGCCAGTAGTGTGCCCATGGAAGGCTTTGCTCCACCCCCATCAGCCATAGAGACACAATCTCTGCACTGCTTGACCATCCCCAGGGATTTAGGGACACAGGGAAGGGGGACGGCTGAAGTTATTAGAAGTGGATAGGCTCACTGGGGGTTTCCAAAAGGACAATGCGGTGTGGAAGTAGTTACAACATGATTAAGGGTTGAACAGCCTTAATCTGAACCTAAGGCAGAACAGCCTTGGCATTCCTGATAGGATCAAACTCCTGATGCTTGCAGAGAAGGCTGCAAATATCCTTGTAATGGAGAGGAGTAGGCAGGGGACAGCACTCAGAGGGGCAAATTGAGGATTAAGGGGTGGAAAGCATGGCTCCGTCCCAGCTGGGTGCATCACAAGGTGCCTGGGTCTCTCTGAGGGCAGATCTGGCCAACTGCAAGTTGATGACCTTCCCAGTTGGAATCTACAAGGCCATGAGGAGTGTCACCGAAGGAATCCATCACATCTCCCTGGCAAACAATGAGCTGAAGTCCATCACCAGCCGATTTGTCACCACCTTTAGCCAGCTGAGAGGTAAGGGAAGCCTCTTCCAAATCCCCAGCACTCTCAGAGAGCCCTGAGGTCACTGCAGAGGGGATAAAGCACTGGAGGGTCTCCCCTCCTCAGTCTTTACTCCTCTGCAATCACACCTCATTCCAAGCACTAGTTCAGACCCCTAAAAATCCATTTTTCCCTACCCTTTCCCTTTTACCCTTTTACCCTTGAATGAAGAGTGCACTGGTTTTGCTTACATCCACCCTCCCAAACTCATGTCCTAACACGTTCCAGCAGTGGCCAGGCTGCTGTGGGGTCATTCATCATCCTCCAGCTCCCTCCAAGGAGAGGCAGCCTGGGCATAATGGGGCACAGCAGAGATGGGGCATTCCAGAAGGTGTGTTGGCTTGGCACTGGCTAATTAGTCCACGTCATGAGATATCAGTGAGAGTTAATCACTGCAGGATATGGGGATGATCATCAGTGCCACAGGCACACATCCCTGTGGAGCACAGAGAAAGCAGCCAGAAGCTAATCCACTAAAAAAAACAGCTATGGAAGCACCCAGAGCATCCATTACCATGGTGTTGAACACTGGGGACTGCACTGCAGCTGCTCTGGCAGCTTTTAAAATTAATTTTGTCCGTACAATGTACCACACAAATGCCAGTGTGGTGCATGTCTGGGGAGGCTTTCCTTGTGCTGGAGCCAGAGATCCTCTAGACTGGGGAAAAGAAACACATCATGCAAAGGAAATCAATTTTCATTTTCTAGACAGCAAAACAAGCCCTGAAGGGAAAAAGAGGTCTGGTTTCCCAACAAGAGCTTTGCTCTACCGGTGAACAAATCACTCCAGTGATGAACATGCCAGGTCTCAGCAGGGATGTTGCTGGATAGAGATGCCCCAAGGCTGGGAACAGCCTGGATAAGGCAGGACCTATAAATACCAGGTATTAGCAGGGGCAGGGCAGCTCGTGTGGGTATTTATAGAGCAGAAAACCCGGTGTCACTGGAGAAGGGCATTGAGACAGTGGGATTTGGATTCTGTTCCCATGGCTAATGGACTTTCATGCAGCAGTGCTGCTTCTGTCCCAGGAGCTCATTTCTGGGCAAACATTATGGAAGAGTAAAGTCTACAGAGCTATTTTTCACATATAAATACATTTCTTCCACCATTCTGTTTATTCCTCAGAAAGCGTTCAGGCATGTGAAGATAGAGAACCAGCCTTAAGCCATGATAAATGTCCATTGAGGAGGTAATTGCACTGACTTTACTAGGAAATATTGCTTATTATTACAGCCTCTGCCTGCACAATGCTGCACAAGTTTCATTAGCAAAGCCTGAGGAAGCCAAGAAAAATGTCAGTCCTAAAAGTGGCATTCCCAGCAGGCAAAAGTACGATGGCATACCACAGAAAATAGCAAAAAAATTCCCATTTTTTCAGTTGGAAACCCACTGCTGGACCTGGTAGTCCACAGGGGACAGAGGCTGTAAATTAAGCTACGCATTAATTATTTTCCCACCATCCCATCACCTCTCTTATCTCTTCACAGAACTCAACCTGGCAGGCAACTACCTGCACCGTCTGCCTGAGGAAATCACCTCCCTGCTGCACCTCAGGGCCATCAACCTCTCCCGAAACAGGTTTAGGCATTTCCCTGAGCCCCTGGCCACCATCACCTCCCTGGAAACCATTGACTTGGAAGAGAATGAGATCACAGGTGAGGAGAACCTTTTCCCACTGGAGGTGGGGATGAGTATCACTTTCCCAGCAGGAATGCTGATCCTTCTCCCTGGGCAAGGACAGATGCTGGCTTAGAGCTTTGCCTGTTGTCCATCATTCCCTGTGGATGCAGCCAGCCAGGCTGAGAGATGGCTTAATGAACCAGCAAAAAGAGCATGAATTTGGCAGGAGGAAGGGCACGGGGGAGATATTAAATAGACAAAGCCTTAATAGCCACTTGCCTTTCCTAATGTTTTCACTGCATCCCAGGGAAAAGCTGGGATCAAAGGAATTGAGTCCCATTCAAGTTGCCCTATTCACTGCACAGGGATATGGCTCTTAAAGGCAGCTCCAATGTGGTGGCTCAAAATCACCAGATTTCCTAAAAAAATTGACCTGATTACAGAGCCTGGCCTCAGGGAAACCAGGCTGGGATGTTCACTGCCAGGCAAAGCAAGGGCACAAGCCTACCTGAACATTCCCCAGAGCAAGCAGGAGCTGTAACGCTGCAAAATCCTCTAAAAATGAAATTGAAAGAATGGTAATTTCCTGCAGTGGCAGGAAAGTCTTTCATACGCATAGCTGAAGCCTTTGGAATCTCCAAAAGCTAAGCAAAAGGGGCAGCTGTTGCATACAGATAAAAGGGGCTTTTTTTAGGAGGGAGCTCTCGAAGAACCCAGGCTGGAGCATCCCACAGCCCACATGGATCCCTGGGGAGGCAAATATCGAGTACACTCAATGTTGCTGTTTTTATCTGGGATTACTTTAGCTGCTGCTGGGGAAGTTGCTCCCTGCAACACAAGTTTTATTAACAGCATCACATCAGCTGCTCCCTGACTGTGCCTGTAGAAACATTAAACATTAAATATTGCTTCCATAGGAGCCAGAGAAAGACATGTTTTTTCCTCATCCCCTTTTTTCTCTCCCACCTCCCAGAGAGAGAGCTTTTAGTTCCCTCCACCACTTTTTGAGTTTAATCAGCTGCTTTGAATCCGACCTGGTCTGCTTGAGTTTAACTGGCACCAATTTGGGTTTTCCATCACAGCCAAGTAGGATTTGAGACCTTCATACACAGGACTATTCATCAACTTCTCTGGGGAACCTCACCACCCTCATAGGGAAGAATTTCTGCCTAATATCTCATTTACACACCTACCTTGTAAGTGTGAAGCCATTCCCCATTATCCTGCCACTCCCTGCTCTTGTCCAAAGCCCCTCTCCAGCCCTCTTTAGATGGATGTTGGGGTAGGACTGTGGCTTTCTCCATCAGTGAAAGGTTGCAGAACACCTGGTTTGTGGTGCTGTGCCAGCACTGGTCCTGCCTGTCCTCCCCTGCCCTCTCAGAGATTCTGGAGGAGCTCAATCCAGTTAAAAGCATCTGCTGAAAAAGAGCTGAGTGACCTACTAAGAAATATTGAACTGGAGGTGGAAGGTAATGTTTTCCAGCCAAAGGGAAACAGGACTAAAGGGAGATTAATTAATACCTGTCTGAAGCCTGTGGGTTCTGTGAAAGGAGACATCTAGTGCCACAAGTTGCCCTTTTCATCTCAGTAAGCTCTTAAACCTGGACTGTAATTATGTATGTATTACTGTCAGTGCTTTTAACTTTTCCCCTGATAATTAGAGTTATATCAAATGAGTGTTTTAAGCTCTCAAATCCATGGGGACGTTTAGATGCCTGGAGCTTCGGCTTCTCTATTCCTTATTCCTTGATGAATGGTTTAATAGGGATGATGTTGAGACTGCTCCCAAGGCTGAGAAGGTCACTGCCGAGGGCAACTGAGGTTAATTTTGTCCTCCTGAGGACATGTAGTGATGGGACAAGGGGGAATGGCTTCAAACTGAGAGTAGGTTTGGATTGGCTATTAGGAAGTAATTCTTCCCTGTGAGGGTGGGGAGGCCCTGGCACAGGCTGCCCAGAGAAGCTGTGGCTGCCCCATCCCTGGAAGTGTTCTAGGCCAGATTGGACAGGGCATGGAGCAACCTGGTCCAGTGGAAGGTGTCCCTGCCCATGGCAGGGAGGGGGAAGTAGATAAACTTTAAGGTCTTTCCCAACCCAAAGCATTGCATGATTGTATGATTCTATGATCACTCTTAATTTGGGATAATGGCACAGGAAAAGCATGTTTGTTAATAGCCACAGAGATGCCAGTAAGTGGGTCTCCACCAGTGGGTTTGGAGGAGCCTGGAAGGAGCTGGTGCCACCAAAGGATGTAGTTAATGCTGAAAGGTGACAGGGTAGAGCTCTGAGCTGAGCAGGGTTCTTTTTCCTTCAATTTGCAGCCATACCTGGCTCTTAGTGTTCACCACCAGCTCCTCAGATGCCTCACAGTCCTTTCATATCACCTCTTCAGATGTCTTCCAATCCCTCAGCATCCCTTTCATCTGAAGGAACCGGGTTTGTTGCTTACTTATTATCATATTCTGCTTTAATTAAAAAAAACCTTTTTCACCCCCTTTTGCTTAACTCGTGAAGCCAGCATGAATAATTCATGTTCAAACACAAGTGCCTTATCCATTGGGAAGACAGCAATGGATTTTTTTGAGTTTTGTACAGAGGAATTTGTGGCTCCCATGGCACAACCCTACAGCTGCACTGTGAGCCCTGCCTGCCCCTTCATGCTGGGGATGAGTCATCACTCCTTACCTGGAATTAAGGTGCAGAGCTTGCTATTTCCACCCAGGGCAAGGCTTGGTATCTAAAATAATTTCCTTAACTTCTTCAGTTTAAGCCAAGTGTGCAGAAGCACTTTTAACTTCATCGCACTGCATAGACTTAGAAGATGATTAAACAGGAAGATCTACCAAAAAAAAAAAAATTACTTTTGTGCCTCAAGGGGTAAAAAAGCAAAATGACACAGGGAAACGGCAGTGAACAAATCCACCGTGAAGAAGAATTATTAAAAAAATCCTCATAAAGCTCGGCCCAATGAGAGATGTTCTGCTAAGGAATACATATATGGAAAATAGCACTGTTTCCAGGAGGAGAAAGGAGGTAAAAACAAACGCATCTAAGTGTTTGACTCTTTTTCCAGCATAAGTTCCATAGTTTAAAAATCACATAATCACCCAGCCAGCTATAGCTACAGCATCACAATTCTGCTGCAGGTGTTGGCAGAAGAATTTGGAGCTGGACTACAAAAGGCTCTTGGCATTTTGGTGGCCAAATTAAAAAGATATTGGTTTTGGTAAATCAGGCAGGAGGGCTTTGTGAGTTCAAGATATTGTGATATGTAACAAAACCCTGTCCCCTTTCGATGAGCTCAATGGTTAGGTTTTCATATTGATCTCACTCCTCTGCCCTCAGTGGATTCACACTGGGACCATCCCAGAGATCTGTACCTTTTTTTTTTTAATGTTAAGTTTGTAAATTTAATGTTTTCTAAAGCAAAACACCCAAATTCATGGAATTTGCAAATAGGAGGGTGCCTGTTGATGGCAATGAGCCATTTTGCAGCCTGTCCAACAAGGGCAGAAAGCACATGCTCTCCCAATAGCCCGGGCATTGCGACACTGGGAATAAAATCAGGGAATAAGTCTTTGAATACCAGCAGGGTGTTTATTAGGACTGGGAAAACTGGAAGGCAGTGTCCACGTTGAATATCACAGTGTTTGCACCTTGCCAAGACATAGAATCACAGAATCATAGGGTTGGGAAAGACCTCTAAGATCATCGAGTCCAACCATTTGCTTGAGTAGTCGCATAATTTAATATTTCGTTGTGTTTCTGTTCTGATCAAAGCCTGGGGACTGTCAGGAGCAGGGTTTGCTCCAGGCTGTCTGTCAAGAGGAGTTTTCCTCTGCTCCGCCCCTCCACATTCCCCGGCAGGAGAAGCCGGGACGGATTCTCAGCTCCGTGCTCTCCTTGCAGAGCTGCCGTCAGAGATGTTGGCGTCCATGGCATCGCTGCGGAGCCTCAACCTGCGGGACAACCCCGTCGGCCCCGAGGTGCGGCTGCTGGTCCGGCCCCTCGTCCCCTTCGACCTGCTGCTGTCGCCAGAGAAACCCGTCCCCGAAGCCTGAGAGGGTCTCGGGGTGCCCGGGCGAGCTGTCCCGAGGAGTGACTGTCCATGAGAGCGGTTTGGCTTAGGTCAGTTCCTGCTATGCCCCGACTCCTGTCCCAAACCAGCAGCGAGGCAGTCAGTCCCTTGTTTTTTCTTAATTAAAAGCAAGCAGCGAGGCTTCTTCATGAAGGGATGACTCTGCCAAATCACAAATCCGGAGCTAGAGAATCTCTCACTTTTATGTTTTGGGGAGACAGAGGAGCTGCAATGCATGTGGTGTGAGGTTTGGGTGAAGCTGGAGGGACTTGGGTGTTCAGCTACATCCCTCCCGCCTGGACAGTGATGGGGAACAGCTGGAGTGGTGGGGGACATCCCTGAGGCTGTAAGGGATCCCCCTGGAATTGCTGACATGGTGGTGTGCCCAGTGCCTGATTAAACGCTTTCCTGTTACATCAGGTTTGTATCTGCTTAATTTTGAATCATCAGTCTTCTTAAAGAACCCTCTTTTCACATTCCCCCAGCTGCTCGCTGCAGCCTTGGCTGGATTCTGCCCAGTATTTCCCTGGCAAAATCTTTGTTTTCCAAGGAATTTTTTTCCTTCTGTTTTTTTCACAGTGGAAACCAAAGCGACCCAGTGCCAGTGGGTCCCCACACACTGTTCATCCCCTGGGTGTCCCCAGAAATGTGCACCCATCTCCTAGGTGCTGTGGGTCCTCAAGAAGTGCTGTTTTCTTTCCCAGGAGAAAATGTCCTGGAGAGAGTGGCTCCTTGGTGGCAGGGAAGCCATTACCAAGCACACTCGTGTCCCATAGCAGCTCCCTGCAAAAAAAAAAACAAAACTCCTGGGAGAAACTGCAGGTGTTATCTCAAAATGGTTTGTTTAAGCATCTCCCTTGTTTGCTCCTCTGGGTTTTTAAGGGACAAACACTTCCCAATGGTGTGTGTACTGGCTGGGGACAGCCAGGAATGGTTAATCCTTTAAATATTTGACTTCTAGACTTGCCAAACTTTGGTAAAAGATCATAGTGAGAAGCGGGTTGCTGATGTTGAGAATGATGGGGGAGCTGGAGTTGAGTGAAGCACCTTGGAGCCAGGAACAGCATTCCTAAAGACCATGTTGCTTTTCCCTTCTGCACTGGGTGATGGATGGGGGTCGTCTCCCCACTCTTGCTTTGGCTCCTGTCATGTGTTCCTCGCCGGGATGGACAGGAGCGCTGCTGGGGACATCGGCCATTAGCTGCCAGCAGCAGTGTGGGGACCTAAGCGAGGGGAACACAGACTCTGACCCTCCACAGGGAGCGAACCCGCTCCAACTCTCTTCTTGCCCCCGTGGGCTGCCCGCCCCCGCGCTGCCTCATCCATGGGGGTCTGAGTGCAGGTCCCCCGGTATCCATGGCGATAGGAGGCTCTTCCCCCGCCTCTCCCTCCCCTTCTCCGCTGCAGCCGCCGAGCAGCCGCAACCGCCGCGGCGGCACCGCGATAGAGGCACCGGGGCTCGGGACCGGGCGCGGGGAACCAGGGGAGGGGACGGGGGCAAATTGGTCCCCAGCCCCGGCGGCAGCCCCCGCATGCCAGTGATGCAACCCCCGGAGCCGGGTCGGGCCGGCGGAGGTGAGTAACAAGACCTGATTTATTTTATTTTATCCTCCCAAAAAAAGCTGTCCACTCCCTACCCAGTCTCCTCTTCCATCAGCTCAGACTTCCTCTGAGGTGACTTCCTACAGCCAGGCAGGGAAGCAGGTGGTCCATCGCCCCCCGTCCGGTCCCCCCATTCCCTTGTCACCACTTCCGAGATGTCAGCACTGAAAGCAGGATGCCTGCATCCATCCATCCATCCATCCATCCATCCATCCATCCATCCATCCATCCATCCATCCATCAGCAACCTGGGTGCTTAGCCACCCCTTATTTTCCTTTCCCCATCTCCCACCTCGCTCTTAAAACCATCTCTAATTCCATAGGACACCCACCACCCGCTAATGCTGCACTGCAGCGCAAAAAGATTAAGTCCAGCAAAGTTTTGGTCTTAATATTGCACGTTTGGGGCAATTTTGTTACAGTTTTTGCTATCGCTCCTGCAGGCAAAGCTGATTCGTGTGGGTACATCTGATGCCGACTGGCTGGAGAATCTTGCCCTCCAATCCCGCTGCTTTCTTGCCTCTCCAAGAGGCTACTTCCCCTGTGCCGGCTGCAAACCCCCCCAGAACCTTTCTGAAGCCCCGCTGGAAACGTATTGCCCAAATCCTGCATCCAGGACAAGGGTACAGGGGCTGTAGGAGGTCTTCCTGCGTGCAGAAGCCTTGGAGAATCCACTGGTCCCGGTGACTGGCGAGCTGAGCACCGGCACAGGGGTGGGGGGATGCTCCAGCTGCACATCACGCAGTGGCTTTGCAGGGCTTTCTCAGAGTAGGAGTGACCTGCAGGTTGTTAGGCTGAGCCTTAAAGCTAAAATATGCCTTTTCTTGCCTTAAATTTGCAGGCTGGGTTTTCCTGGAATCAGTCCCGTCACCACTGCAGGCAGCTCCTCCTCCCGGCATCCTCCCGCATCCCTGCCTGCGTAAGGCTGGGGAAATCCGAGGGTGGGAGCTGACCAGACCCGCTTCCCGTTAAATCCGTACTGACAAAATTCCACCTTCCACTCCATCAGAAGCTCGTAGATAACGATCAGATTTATAATTCTTGCTTTATATGTAAGGAGAGGAAAGGGTCTCCTCTGTCCCAGCCCCTCTCCCTGAGGTACTGCAGGTTTTCCAGTGAGAATAAGATTGTAGGGAATCTCAAACTGTAAACCTTGGAAGTACAAGGAGAAGCAGCAGCAGCCACCAGGAGGAAGGGATGCTCCCAGGCAAGCCGCAACAGGGACCCCACGCACACAGCTCCCACAAGGCCATAGCATTGGAGTGTCGGGTTGTGGATTTGTCCTCCTTGCATCATCCCTAAAAAACCCCCATGAAATCAGGATGTCTTGTGGGCTGCTTAATTCCTCATCAAAGGAATGCTATAAATAATAATGATATAAAATAATAATTATCTAAAAAGAATAATTATATAAAATACCAATTCAGCCATGGTGCTGCAGTATCTTGAGCTGTGTAACCTAAGAAGGAGAAGACTTGGGGCACTGATCCCAGCAGGACATGTCCCAGCCAGGCTGGGCACTGGAATACATAGGAAAACCAACCTCAGATGACGTTAACAAATAAAGGGAATAATTGCTTTATCTTCTCCCAGCTTCGTTTTCCTGCCTTCCCTTCCCCAGGCCCTTCCAGTGGCACCTGGTGGCTCAACTCCACCACAAGCTACAGTCATCTCCTGAGGGAGAACTACACCTTCCTGGCATACTACCAGCATTCCTCCCCTGTGGCCGTCATGTTCATCCTGGCCTACACCTTCATCTTCCTCATGTGCATAGTCGGCAACATCCTAGTGTGCTTTGTCGTGGTGAAGAACCGCCAGATGAGGACGGTCACCAACATGTTCCTCCTCAACCTGGCCATCAGCGACCTGCTGGTGGGCATCTTCTGCATGCCCACCACCTTGGTGGACAACCTCATCACAGGTGAGCAGGGCAGTGAAGGGGGGAGACACAAGGAAGGGAGAGAAAGAGGTGGGGGAACATCACCCACCTTCTGCCCCCCCATGCATGAAGCCAAGGCTTGGGTAGGAAAGATACGATTTCATGTAGAGCTACTATTTTAGAGGGAAAACACCTTTTTTTTTCTTTTCTTCCTTTTTTTTTCTTTTTTAGGTTTTGGCAATTTTTTGCAAAATAACTATGACCTTAATGCTGCATTTGCATATTTATTTATTTAAAGTTCAGCCCTTCATCAAGCAACCCTGAAAAAATCTCTCTTATTCTTGCGTTCATCTTCTCCCATGCTGGCTCAGCTCTGTCCATTGACCTTTCCAAAGATAAGAGGCAAAGTTCAGCCATAATGGGAGCTGGGCCACAAGACAGAGTTTGTATTTATTGATTATGGGATGTGATTAATTTATTGCTTTAGCATTGGGGTCGAGAAACAAGATGAAAGTCCTTTTGATTGAGGATCCCAATGCTGGTCCCGGTGATAACAGCTCAAGCCCTATGTAAGTGTAGGAAAAATGACAGCCACTGTGTTCCTTGAGTTTCTAAGAAGTATAATATCATTTATACTAATATAAATATACTAGTATATTTATGTATTTTATATATATATATAAATATACTTATATATATTTATTAAATAATATAAATATACTAGTATAATATTTATTACCAACTTTGGGTTCTTTCTCCAAGTATCTGTGCTGCTAAAGGCCATCTCTGTGAAAGCCCCCTCTTAGGAGCAAGATTTAGCATCCCCCAGCAACAACACTGGATGGGGACATCTAAGGGGAGATGAACGAGCCAAAGGCACCTACAGCCTCCATGGTGTCCCCTCACAGGCTGGCCCTTTGACAACACCATGTGCAAAATGAGTGGCCTGGTGCAGGGCATGTCCGTCTCCGCCTCTGTTTTCACACTGGTGGCCATCGCCGTGGAGAGGTATGTTGGCACAGGAATGTGGGAATGTGGGAACCATGCCACCTCCATCAGGTTCTGGTGTCCTGTGTGGTTTCCATTATGGGAAAACTCCTGGGAATGTCAGGAGCATGTCCCAGCTCCCCAGAAGGACCACAAAGTTGTCCACGGGGCATTCCAGGAAGGTATCCTTCCCCACCTTGAGAACACTTCAATCTACCTCTGTCACCAAAAGCCCTATATAAAGATCAATCCACCTCACCCTCCCTTCCCATCCCCGGGGTCCTGGCCACCCTCCTTCCCCAGCAGGTGCCCAAAACCACCACGGTCTGCCCTCCCACAGGTTCCGCTGCATTGTCCACCCGTTCCGGCAGAAGCTGACACTGAGAAAAGCCCTGCTGACCATCGTTATTATCTGGGTGTTGGCCCTGCTCATCATGTGCCCTGCTGCCATCACTCTGACTGTCACCAGGGAGGAGCACTACTTTATGGTGGACACCTACAACAACTCCTACCCTCTCTATTCCTGTTGGGAGGCCTGGCCCGAGACAGGGATGAGGAGGATCTACACTACCATCCTTTTCTCCCACATCTATGTGGCCCCCCTTGCCCTCATCGTCGTCATGTACACCCGCATTGCCTTCAAGCTCTTCAAGTCAGTGGCGCCTGCCCATGGCCGAGAGGAACCGGAGAGGAAGAGGATCTCCCGGAGAAAGGCCAAGGTCATCAACATGCTC
Source organism: Calyptomena viridis (assembly GCA_013390005.1). Classification (NCBI taxonomy): domain Eukaryota; kingdom Metazoa; phylum Chordata; class Aves; order Passeriformes; family Eurylaimidae; genus Calyptomena; species Calyptomena viridis. The sequence goes on along the minus strand of WEIV01029482.1, from coordinate 75,113 downwards.
ATCATCATCGCCCTTTTCTTCACCATCTCCTGGCTGCCTCTCTGGACGCTGATGCTGCTGACAGACTATGGGCAGCTGAGCGAGGGCCAGCTCCGCCTCATCACCGTCTATGTCTACCCCTTTGCCCACTGGCTGGCCTTCTTTAACAGCAGCGCCAACCCCATCGTCTATGGATATTTCAATGAGAACTTCCGACGGGGCTTCCAGGAGGTCTTCAGGACCCCCCTCTGCTCACTCCACTGCCAGCGCCATCACCACCGTGGGCCCTACACCCCCAGGAGCCAGGGCCGCGGGACCCTCTTCAGCACCCACAACCGCATCTTCACCCAGGCACGAACCAGCGACTCACCTGCCGTGTCTGAGGCAGGGCCACTGGCCCCGCGCCGCACCGGTGCCCCAGCCTGGGATGGCTGAGCCACCACGGCCACAGTGCACCCCTGGATCAAGGGCTGGCAGGGTGGGGAACAGTGATGTGCCATGCAATGGGTCACCAAAATAAAGGTGCATCCCACTCATGCTGTGACCTTGCCTTGGCTTCTCCACTTCCCCGCACAGCACTATCCAGAGGGTCCTCAGTGAAGCCCCTCAGCACCATGGGCCCCTTTAGGCAGCCCCAGTCCAGGCACGGGGCCAGGGTACACAGGAACCAGCGAGCAGTGAAGGAGGATGGGCTGTCCTGTGCCATGCTTGGAGAACTATGCAGGCCTTGCTGGACCACACCATGCTGTGCTGGACCAAGCCATGTCATGCTGGCCCATGATATCGCATGCTATCATGGCCATACTGCACCATGTCAAACCATACTGTTGTGGCCATGCTGGGCATGCTGAATTACACCATGCTGGGCTGGACCAAATCATGCCATACTGGACCATGCCGTGCTGGACCATCCCACCCTGTGCTATTGTGGCCATGCCAGACCACGTCCCACCGTACTGCTGTGGCCATGCTGGGCAGGACTGAGCCATGCCATGCAGAACCATGCCACCCCATGCTACCATGGCCATGTTGGACTATGCCAAGCCATACTGCTGTGGCCATGCTGGGCAGGACAAGCCATGCCGTGCCAGACCATGCCACTCCATGCTGTNGGCGTTCGGAGCGGAGGAGCGCGCTGCGCCCCACAGCCCCGAGTACCGCCTCTTCTTCAGTGAGTGCCGCCGCCCGCCGCGCGGGGGGCAGATCGGCAGCCCCCGACCTCTTTTCCCCCGCCGCCGGCACTCGCCTGCCCGCTCAGGTGGGTCCTGTGGGGGTGTCCCGTCAGCGCCTCACTCGCCCCCTCCCATTCTCCCTTTGCCTTGCAGAGGATGCCGCCGGGCGCTACATCTCCCCCTTCCACGATATCCCCATCTATGCGGACACCGGGAAGGTAAGAGAGGAGGTCCTGAAAAACACCCAGGGGATCAGGAGGTCCTGAAACACCATATGGATCTGGGGACCTGAAACACCCAATGGATCAGGAGGTCCTGAAACATCCAGAGGATCGGGAGATCNATATCGCATGCTATCATGGCCATACTGCACCATGTCAAACCATACTGTTGTGGCCATGCTGGGCATGCTGAATTACACCATGCTGGGCTGGACCAAATCATGCCATACTGGACCATGCCGTGCTGGACCATCCCACCCTGTGCTATTGTGGCCATGCCAGACCACGTCCCACCGTACTGCTGTGGCCATGCTGGGCAGGACTGAGCCATGCCATGCAGAACCATGCCACCCCATGCTACCATGGCCATGTTGGACTATGCCAAGCCATACTGCTGTGGCCATGCTGGGCAGGACAAGCCATGCCGTGCCAGACCATGCCACTCCATGCTGTTATGGCCATGTCTGGGCCATTCCATGATGTCACGCCGTACAGGTTCATGTCCCTCCAAGCCGTGCCGGTCCACGTGCCTCCATGTTGTCACGGCCATGCCGTACCGGCCCTTGTCTTCCCGTGCCGGTACAAGCCGTGCCGGTCCGCGTCCCTCCGCCTCCCCCATTTCCCGCCGCGTGGCGCGGGGCGGGCCGGGGCGGCGGGCGGCNATATGGATCTGGGGACCTGAAACACCCAATGGATCAGGAGGTCCTGAAACATCCAGAGGATCGGGAGATCCTGAAACAGAGAGGGAACAGGGGTCCTGAAACACCCAGGGAACAGGGGGTCCTGCAGTCCTGAAACACCCGTGGGAGGCTCCCAGCTCCCCACGCTGCAGCAGCACCTAATGCAGGCATGGCCTGACTGTGCAAGGAACGGGTTTCTTGCTTCCCTGGCCTCGGGTGGAGCGACCCAGGAGAAGAGAATGGATGATATCATTCTCATTTTTGCATGTGGTTGGCTCGAGCTTACCCATAAAGGCGTTTTGGTTTAAAGAAAAGCAGTTTTCCATTTAGCTGTAATATGTACCTCCACTCCTATGGGTGCTGCGTATTTCAGGCATGGGTTTTGACTGCAGTGTAGCCACTTTATGGCTGCAGCATAATAACACTGAACAGAGTGTGAGGACGTTAAATTGCTGCTGTAGCATCTCCTAGGACATCTTGCCTCTCAGAACCTGCCCCAGGCAGTGCTGCAGGGCTTTCACATCCTTCCTGCAGCCAGCTGTGAGTCAAATTAGGCTGTTCTGAATCAAAAATACCCTGGCTCCAGGAAACCAAAATGGTCGTGATTCAGTTTTCACTGAATGCTTTTTCAGCAGTACCTTGAGCTTTCTCACTGTGTTCTTCACTGTTGTAGCTTGTTTCTTTTTCTAAGATGTATTAAAAAGCTGTGCAGCTTGAGAAATGTAGTGGACAAACCAATGTTCATTAGACAGAGGTGTAATTCAGAGGTGTAGAGTGGCTCTGGGAAAGGAAAAGAATATCCAGAGTTGAGAGATGAACCTCTAAAAAGCAGCTGATTGAACTACTGAGGTGCAAGTAGTGGAGCTACCTGAGGTGCAGGTGTTGTCAGAACATGCCCTGGAAAGTCTGAGGTGGCTTTTTTTTTTGAGGTGCTCAAAAGGGAAATGATGGATTGTAGTCATCAAGGACAGTGGTGAGACAGTTCCTGCGGCTGAGTGGGGAAGCAGTTTTCAGTGCAGGTGTCTAGAAGGTAAGTTGGACAGGGAAAATCCAGATAATCCTGTGTTTTGCAGATGCTGGCAGAGCAGGGGAGTGAGCACAGGGGTGAGGAGGATTTCTGTGGACTGGTAATGCTTAACAGGGGAAACTGGGCTTCTGGTACTCCCTTAGGCACACAGTGCTGCTTCCAGCACCTCTGTGCCAAGTTGTTCAGAAAACAATCACTGAAGGTCACAGTCTCCAAAGTTGCACAATGGTGCTGATCACATCAGGCCTCTCTCTGTGGCTGCAGTGCCTCTGTATTGAGCTTTTACTCACCATTTAGCAGGTGGGTTGCCAGCTATGTTGTGGAGCCCAGCTCAGAGCAAAAGGTTGTCTCACTCTGTCTGGGCTCCTTGATCTCTATCCTTAGACTCCTAAGACGCTGAGAGGATTGCAGGTTGTTTTTTCCAGTCTAGGGCTGGGGTGTGCTGGCCTTATCTGTTCCTGTGCGAAGGAACGACCTTGGGCTGCTTTCTAGGTGTCTTGGGCCAAGGCAGATCTGTTAGTTGGACCATGGGGAAACTTCAGGCCTTAGAAAGATGCAGCTCCAGGTCATCTTTCCCAGCCATAAGTATCCTACCGAGCCTGATCCAAATGCCTCATTCCTTTCCTCGAGTTAGGAATAAAAATAGTGTATACCATTTACATATAAAATGCAAATGAGCGGTGACTCCTGCAATTAATAAACCTTTGATAATAGTGTAATAAATAGTGTATAATAGCATAATAATAGTGTAATAAACCTTTGATAGGGAAGGGTGTGAGCAAATTCACTGATGCAACAGTGCTTGTTGCACAATATCAATCTAATTATGGTGCAATACCATAGTTCAAAGGACTTTGCCATGCTAATACTGCTTAAGGTGGGGATTAGAAACCTTGTCCAGGCTAAGGAGCAAGGTTTGACTTATTGTTAAAAAGCTATAATCTCTTAAAACAGCAGATGTTAAAGTTCAAGTGTGGAAAAGCTCATTTTCTTGAAAAGGAGGCTGACATTGCATTTGCAAGAGGCCTCTCAGCCCAAGTGGATCAACAGGAGATGTTATCAAGCATCACCTGTAAACTAGATACTGCAAGATGTGGTTCTGCATTCCTCCCCCACATCTTTGTCCTCACACCTTGCCACTAACAGATCTGCTTTTATAGGAGTGCCTGTGTGGAGAGAGGGCACCCTTCCCTACATCACGACAGATATTTGGGAGTGATGTCCTCAGTCATTTGGGACAGTGTATAGATACCTACTTTATTAAATAGATGCCTTGTTCCTGTTAGTCTGATCTTTTCTAGGTGGCCAGAATGGCTCTTGCTGGAATATTAAGCACTTTGCCTTTAATAGATATGTCCCAAACCTCATTTTGTTATGTCCAGGATAGTTTGTATACAGCTGTCTTCGATTCATTTAATCTGCTGTTCTGTAACTTAGGAACATGATGGTGGAGAATGTGTGGATAACCTCAGTCTGGCCTTTTCTGGAGTCTTTTGTGGGATTCAGCTTTGAGTGATGATGTGTGACTGACTGGACTACGGGAGTTTTATCAGCTGTATCAAAACTGGCACTGGAAAAAAAACCCAACAGAATAAAAGTTAACACTTTCATGTGAACTGGCTGGTATGTCTTACCTAGTTTAAAATGTGGTCTTCCTTCCCACTCATTGATATTTTGCTTTCTTCAGAATGTGTTCAACATGGTTGTGGAAGTACCTCGATGGACAAATGCTAAAATGGAGGTAACTACATTACACTTCCTAGCAAAAGGTCTTGAGCTGACTGGTCTTAATCTTTGACTTGGCTGATTCTCTCCTCCTCAATTCCACCTCCAGAATCAGAGTGGTTTCTAACTTCTCCTGTCAGTACTTGCTCAATGCTAGAGGTCTAGTGTGGAGGCTGAGATTGCAGAAGTGGGACTTAGTATTCTTCTGTGGCTTCTGATTAAAGCAGCATTTTATGGCTCTTAACCCCATGTGATTCTGATGCTTGTAAGTCTGCTGAAAACTATATCCCAATGAGATGGCAATGCAACAGGAAAATGGAGCTGTCCAGTATCTGCTGTCGGCTTCAGGGTCAGCTCCTGGCCTCTTGGCTTGTCAGTTCCATTAAAAAAAAAAACACACTTGTTTTTTCATAGAGAGCAGAGCAGAGGGATTTATTTAACCTTTCTTTCAGATTGCAACAAAGGAACCCTTAAACCCAATTAAGCAAGACGTGAAGAAAGGAAAGCTGCGCTACGTAGCCAATGTGTTTCCCCACAAGGGCTACATCTGGAATTATGGTGCTATCCCACAGGTACTGTGATTTATCCTGATGGTTCATGCAATCTGGTGAGGAGGGAGGGTGCCTCTGACTGCCACTGTATTAATAAGCCAAAAGGTCATTGGAGAGTCTGATCTGGAATGTGGCATTTGCAGCTGGATCCTGCTAATCAAGAGAACCTGTTGGGAAAACAGGGGCATTTTTAAGCAGAAATCCCAAGAGTTAGGCTTCTAGCTGATGTTATAAACAAGCTATCAGAGGATGAGAAGCTGCTGCTAGTGAGGTACCTGCTGTGCTGCTCTTTTCCTTGGTTGGACAGTAGCTGGCATGTCCTTGGATGAAGGAAACTGTCACCGTGTATCTGGCAATGCAATACCCTGCCTGGTAAAGCGTAAAGACCGAAACTTACATCCAAATGGTATTGGATTTAGGCTGAGTCTTTATGGAAGATTCTTCTTGCCAACAGCCACCACTGCACAGATGTGCCTTCTCAGAAACCACTGGCGAGGTGGGACTGACAGATAGGGAGAACAAGCCCTATGAGGAACGATTGAGGGAGTTAAAGTTGTTTGGCCTGGAGAAAAGGAGACTCAGAGGTGACCTTATCACTCTCTACAACTTCCTGAAAGGAGGTTGTAGTCAGGTGGGGGTTGATCTCTTTCACTGGGCAGCAATTGACAGAACGAGGGGACACAGTCTCTAGCTGCACCAGGGAAGGTATAGGTTAGATATTAGAAAGAAGTTCTTCACAGAAAGAATAATAAAGTATTGGAACAGTCTGCCCAGGGAGGTGGTAGAATCACCATCCCTGGATGTGTTTAAAAAAAAGACTGGACATGGCACTAGGTGCCATAGTCTAGTTGAGGTGTTAGGGCATGGGTTGGACTCGGTGATCTGGGAGGTCTCTTCCAACTTAGTAATTCTGTGAGTCTGTGATTCTGTGATCTGGACACATCCTCTTAACTGGCTGGGGACTGCTAGATAAAGAGGGCCTTTGAGCAAAGCTGTTTGCCTTTGATGTTCTCTGAGGTTGGGGTTTCCTTCAGAGAAATAAACTATCAGTGGCAGATCACAGGGAAACAACACTGAGTTTGATAATTCTAGTTGTGATAGCGGCGCATGTTGAGCGTTTTAACTTAACACGGGGTGTCAAAATTGAATTGTTTGCTGCTCAGATGGATTCTGGAGCCTGTTTCTTTGTGCAAAGTTGCTTTTTTGAAGGCTTTGTCATGTGTTGATAGATCAAAGTTGTTTATGCATCAAGAGCTTAACAATTCCTTGTAGAAAGTGTGACAGTGATTGTGAATGGTCCTTCAGCACCTCCCAGCTGTCAGTACACCTTCCTAAACACTGTGGATCCATCACGAGGTCTTGATTATGCTAGTCTTGTCCTGGCAGGCAGAGATTTGGGGAGCACATTCTTATCTTAACCACTTTAGAGGTACATGTTCCTTGTAATGCAAGTGGGCATGGAGTTCTCGTGCTCCTGATCAGAAGTGTGCTTTAAACAGCTCTTATTTTTGGAGTCAAATGCCTTCTGGAGTTCTGTCTTTAAATTTACACTCACCACTGTGGGTGAGATGCACTGGGACGCTGGGTACCACAGGGTATGAGGCTCTGCATTCTTATCACTTTAATTGTTTAATTAAAAGGAAACAATACACCCTGTCTGTCTTCCATCTCTGCTGAGCTGCTATCTGGAGTTCAGGAAACTTCTGTTAAGAAATGAATAGGGAGAGGAACAGGCAGGCAGCCAAATCAACGAGTGTTCTTTATAGATGTGAACTTCACCTTTATACAGCTGTGGAATGGGGGAGGAACTCTGGAAAGTTGAAAAAAGGCTTGTCTGTGGGAGAGAGCAGCTGACCCTTGACAAGATAAGATCTTTTAACTGGGATTCAAACTCTGCAGGCACAAGTGAAACAGTAGCCCAACCACCAGTCCTGAAAGCAGGTGTGAAGTGGGCCATCATCTGTATCTTCCAGGCAACTGCATGCCTGAAATAAACCTGTTTTTTTGTTCAGAGTTCTTATTCCTGTTTGTGGTTGATTTTGATGTTGTTTTGGGTTTGGTTGTTTTTCAGACTTGGGAAGACCCAAGTCACAAGGATGAAAACACTGGCTGCTGTGGAGATAACGATCCGATCGATGTGTGTGAAATTGGAAGCAAGGTAACGCATTCTAAAGGGTAGCTGTCTTCTGAAACGTGTAATTAATGTCTCCAAAGTCAATTATCCAGAGACAGTATTAATTTCCTACCTCCTCTACCTTAAGGATGTGATGTTTCCCTCCACTGCCTCTGGAAATTGTTGTTGAGATGAGCCAAGGCTTATGAGCTGCTGCTAAGTGAGAGCTAATTTCGTGATACCTGACTGGTTGCTGAGCAGGTTGCAATGCACTGATTGTCGTGCGTTCCTTGGATGCACCAGTACAGACACCAAGGTCTGCGTCCTTGCAGGTCTGCTCCCGAGGAGAAGTCATCCAAGTGAAGGTGCTGGGCACCCTGGCTCTGATTGATGAAGGAGAGACAGACTGGAAGATAATTGCTATCAACGTAGAAGACCCAGAAGCAGACAGCTATAACGGTGAGTTATAGCCCACGAGGGAGGAGCAGGATTAGTGGGAGGGAGGAGCAGGATTAGTGTTTCCCGTTCTCCCAGGAGAGCCTGCGGGAGACTCTCAAGTCAGGACACAGACGTGCTCCTTCTGTGCCACAGTGTTAATCAGGTGTGATGCTGGAAGAACAGCAGAACACAATGTTATCAAAACGTTTCACTGCTGTTGGCCACACATTGTCAGTCCCCTGCACGGCCTGGCATTTTGAAGCAGAGTGTGGCTGTCCAGGCTGTCTCCAAGTCTCTGATCAAAACGAAATGTGTCCATGCTCCTGGGGACAATCAGGATACACTGTGAGGATGAAACACTAACTTTCCAGTGCAGATACTCACTGTGTCTTAGGGGGAACCTGTCTGAAATGTTGCTAAGGCTGCTTGAAGAGGGGCCGAACAGGAAACAGCTCAGAACATCTGGGTATAGCTAAATTCTGTTACTGTTTCTGGCTTACCAAACCTCCCCACCTAGATATCAACGATGTCAGAAGGATGAAGCCTGGATACTTAGAAGCTACAGTGGACTGGTTCAGAAGATACAAAGTACCTGATGGAAAACCAGAAAACCAGTTTGCTTTTAATGGAGAATTTAAAGACAAGGTAGGATCATCTTTCTTCGTGCAAAGGCACGCTATCCGAAAACTGAGCTCAGGCTGTGTGGGGACACGAGTGAGTAGTCACTGAGATAATGGATTTTTGTGGAGCTGCTGATAGCTGACTTCAGTCATCCCACTGATGACTAGCTAGCATTTCCAGACTAGCACTCCACTTGTTTCCAGCTTGCAGGAATACTAGGAGAAAAGGCATGGGGTTATCACCCTGGTTGTCATTCATGTGGGATCACCTCAGGGCTGGAAGCCTCCATGTCAGAACCAGGGTGGAAAACACTGGGTTTATTTGCTCCTGCTCTGGAGCAAAAGCAGCTTGACATCACCTTTTGCCTCCCTTGCTCATTGGCTTTGTTCCATTGCAGCCTGGTGCAAGTTAAACTTAACTCAGGAGTTAAAACACTTCTTCCTTCAGGCATGAAGTGTTCCCTCACGCCCTTTGAGTAAGGCTCTGCCTTGGCAGCACCATTCTCTGGGTTGGATCAGATAATTTGCAGCTCCTGAGTAGGTGAAATCCTGCTTCTGTGCTCTCCCTCCCGCCTGTCCTGATGCGCTGTGAAGGAGTTAGTGAGGTGGCAACTCCCAGAGCTCCAGACTTGGTGCAGAGGAGGGGAATTCCTCCAAAGCCCTGTCTGGGAAATAAAATGGAAGTCACAAAGGACTTTGTACCCTTTGGCTGTAGCACAGCCCTAGGCTGGTTGGGCTGTGACATCTCACTGCTCCTCAGGATGGATGAAACCAAAATCAAGGAAACCAGAAAATCGGGATGAAGAACCTCACACATGCTCTGCAGTATTTTACTTGGCTCTGTGTGGTATCAAACCAGGATATTTATTGCTGGTGTTCACTCTAAGAAAGAACTGTGAGTGCTTCCTTCTCCAGCTGACAGGTTAATGTTTGAGCATGTACTACTCATTTTTAAGGGGAGAAGCTGATATGCTTGGAAACAAATTCATCTTTAAATAGTTGCAAAGCTTGATTAGCTGCGTGCCTCTTCCTGTTGGTCTGAATTATTTGCCTGGAGTAGAAGAGAGCTCATGGATAGGTCTGGATCAGCAACTGCAGGAGACAACCTGAGTGGGAGGAGCAGTGGGGTGGAGGTGCTTTTATAATGGAGCACTAGCCCAAGACTGAAATATCTATGTTCAGTTTCTTTTGGCCTCCAGCTCACTCGGTGACCTTGTTCTATCTTCCCATCTCAAAAGCAAAACAATTTTCCACAATCAGAACTATCTAAAATCGCTTACAAATACAGTTTCATATAACTGATAGTGTGGAGAAGATGATCTAGCGCTACCATTTGTAGCAATTGTGATGTTTGTTCTTACCTTCACCATTAGGATTTTGCTGTGAATGTCATCAAGGACACTCATGAACACTGGAAAGCTTTGATAGCAAAGAAAACTGATGGCGGGGAGATCAGCTGGTAGGTCAATGCTTGTGGTACTGTGCACCTTCCTTGTCCCTAAACAAATAGAAAGGAACTCCCTTTGCTGAGTGGTGCCATGCTCTCTTGTTAGCTGCTGGCTGTCTCACCGGGCTTTCCCCCTCAACTTGGCAGCTCTAACAATGATCTTTAATATTCCTTTATTTGATATTCCTGTGGGGGGAGACTTGGCTTGCACGTTCTCACAAGTCCTATCTCTTCCAGCACAAACCTGACGGTGTCTGGCAGCCCTTTCTGCTGTAGCCAAGACTGTGCAAAAGCTACTGTGGATGCAGTGAGTACAAATTAGAGTGTTCAAACCCTGGCATTAGGATCAGGAAAAATTATTTAATTCATGTGGTACCATGAATTGCCCTCTGTGTAAATGGCACATTGCGCACTCAGAATTTTTTGGGTGACTGAACACAGCACCTGTTCCTGGTCAAACAGGATGGGTGGTGGAGCAAGCCAGACATTTCTCCTGAGGCTTCTCCTTGCCCTTAGTCATCCAGGAGATGGAATCCCAAACAGAGCTTGTGTGAAGGGCTAAACTTCTGAACTGTAGCTTGGCTGTCAGCTGTTCAGAGAGGGGTTGAATATTCGGCCTCGCAAGAGCTTCACAGTACAGGTCTCCTGTACAGGTCTCTCTTTGTGAAAAGAGAATCTAATTCTGAAGAGCCTTGCAGCCAGGGACTTTGCATCCTTTGGAATGAAAAGCTGGATGTTCCCAAGGTAGTCGCCCTATCCAGCCTCAGAAATTAATAATGTCTCCTTAGGCTTGGGAAGTGCTGTTGGCAACCCAAAAGGTGTTAGAGGAATGGGACAGGAAAATCAAAATGCAAATCTTGCCTCAATGTATGGAAACATGTCTGGAAACCCGAGTCTCTCTGTAGCCTTGGAGAGACTTTTAAAACCATCCCCTTTGTTTTTAAAGTGCCAGTATCCTCTGGTGGTATCCAAATTAATTTATATGGTTTTGAGAGCACAGCCCTCATGGAGGATATGTCACCAGCCAGGGACCCTTCTCTGTCTTTGGTTGTTAAATACAAGTGAAAGCTCTTCAGAGAAGTTTTCCAAGAGTCCTTTGTGCTTCTATTCCACCATCACATTGCAGGTTTATAAAAAAGCAGCTACCCAGATGTTGGAGTGGTAACTGCTCATGGTGGGAAGCAGATGGCACTGCAGTCTGTGCTTGGAGCAGAGCACCTCTGGCATGTGGGGCATCCCTGGAATGAGCAGGCTGTGGGGATGGCAGGATGCTGCTTAGTTATTGCCTCACAGCTGACCAGTGCTGGCTGCCACAGGGTCTTAAGTGATCAGGAAAGACTTCTGCAGCCCTGAATGATGTGTGGAGAGCTTTGGGTGTCAGGACAACCACTATCAGCAGTTGCATTCTGATAATACCCTTCTTGTTTCAGGCACCACCGTGTAAAGCTGCCAACCCCATCCCACCTGAAGGTGAGTCTCAAAACCCACTTTTACATCCCCATACAGAGCAGGGACTTCCTCAAAGGAATTATCAATAGGAAAATTAGGGTCTTATGTGAAATCTGGCTGTTGCTGTAGCCAGGGCAAGGCCCCAGAGCTAAGGTAAGGACAGTGTTGGGAGCCCACAGCTGTGTGGCAGGAAGAGGAGCCAGGCTGTCACTTCCAGTCCCTTCTTGGGGAACAAGCCTGTGGAGAAATGGATGTCTTCCATGCAGGCATGGGAGCTGGAGGTAAAATGGCTCTGCCTCCCTTAGTCTGCTGAGCCAGCGGGAGGCCCGGATTGCTGTCCTTGCCAGAACTGAGTCGTGGATGCTCCTAATGGCAGGCTGAGTGAGGGTGGCTCTTTTGGGAAAACAATTCCACATAAACAGGGCTATGCAAGAAACTGTTTGCTGTGGAGCTGTTGACAGGAGCAGGAAGAAGCCTCTGAGCTGGAGGTGACAACATAGGATTTCCCTATGACTGCTGTAACTGGGTGGCTCACAGAGGACTAACCCCCTCCTTTTTTTCTGCCCCACACAGTTGACAAATGGTTCTACTACCAGAAAAACTAAGTTCTGAGGATGGTGGTGAGACAGCCACATCCTTCCCACCGGGGAGTTTCCACACGCAAGAGTAGAACAGAAAAATAGCTTCAGTGTCAACAAGAAGACCTTGCCTGCACCTTTGCTGATTAGAATTACATGCCTAGCAGTGACGTGTCTGCTGCACTGAGGTCTGGTGGAGGCTAGAAAACATAATTTATGAAACCCAAACACCCTGCTTGTGCACGGTCGTGCGGTGTGCTCTGAGTCATGACGGGAGATCGCTCACCTGGTACCTGTATGGATTGCTAGAAATAAAAACTACTGAAACCAAGTGCTCTGGGGTTCCCTCTCCTTTCCCTCCCTGCAGCCAAGGGGTCACAGAACCACTGAGTTTGGAAAATACCTCCCAGCCCATGGAGTCCAAGCTGTGCCCAGTCCCCACCTTGTGCACTGAGTGCCACATCTAGTCGTTCCTTGGACACCTCCAGGGATGGGGACTCCACCACCTCCCTGGGCAGCCCCTTCCAATGCCTGACCACCCTTTCTGTAACGAAATTCCCCTGATGTCCAACCTGACCTTCCCCCGGCGCGATTTAAGACCAGGCCCTCTCGTCCTGGCCTCTGGGGTTGTGCTTGGGGGATGTATGGGATGTAGCAGTGTCGTGTCCCCGCCACACGGAGGGGGCGGGTCTCGAACCCCTGTCGGCCGCGCGGAGCCAGCGGGGCCGGAAGCGGGCAGNCCCCCGGTGTCCCTGAGCCCCGATCCCCACGATACCCCTGCCCCCGGTTCCCCCTGACCGTGGCGGCGATGCTTTGTAACTCCGGGGCTTGGGGGTTTTTTTGTCCTCTCCCCCAGGCGATTCATCTCCAGCGATGTCTTTCATCTTCGAATGGCTCTACAACGGCTTCAGCAGTGTCCTGCAGTTCCTAGGTAATGTCACAGCTCCCTCCGTGCCTCGGCTGCCCCTGGGCCCGTATGGGTTCTCCCGGTGCTGATACCCCGTAAAACTTAGGGATTGAGGGTGTGCAGCAGCCCTGGCAGGTGGGAAGTGCTACGGAAGCTTCACATCAATAAAGGTTTTTCCACACTAGTGAGGTGAAACTTTGGGGATATTTGGAGGCATGTTTCTCTTGCCATTTAGAAGCATGAGAGCAGCTGGGCTGGTGCCAAGGGCCTGCTCAGCCCCAGGCAGAGGTGCTGCCTCGCCAGAGTGGGAACTCCATCCTCCTCCTGTTAGTTATGGGTTCCAGTGGAACTTCTTGCTGGAGGATAGGGTGCCTGCTGTCCTGACCACCTCTTGAAGGGAGGGTGAGAAAAAGTCCCATTGGAAACCTGAGGGAGCTTTCCTGCGGCAGATCCATGCCTGGAAGCAGACAAAAATCAGTTCACCCAAAGAAAACGATGTGCTGTTCTCTGCTTTGCACCTTCTCCCTGAAAGCTCGCTGCTGTCTTTTATGAGTTCATTCAGTTTTCACATCCAAATACCCTTTTGAGGCAACAGATTGATCCACAGTACTTTCCTGCACACTCCTCTGCTAGGATATACTAGGGAAAAAAAATGGAATACTCAGGGAAATATGAGCTTAGAAAATGTCCGTTGCTGTAAACATGACTGTGCTTTGCCTTGGTGTCTGTTTTCCCTGCTGCCTTGAGTGTGTCCCTGTTGGAATTGTGCACAGGTGGCAGCAGAGCTCTGAGAAAAGGGCTTCCCTAAAACAACAGCAAGGTCTCAGTGTTCTGGCTTCGGATGAGCCCACTGGAGTTTTCCTATTGCTTTGTTCCTTTTCCTCATAGGTTTGTACAAGAAGTCTGGAAAACTGGTGTTCTTGGGCTTGGATAACGCTGGGAAAACCACTCTGCTACACATGCTCAAAGATGACAGGCTGGGCCAGCATGTCCCGACGCTACATCCCAGTAAGTCCCTTTGGGAAAAGCCTCCCAGCAGGGCTTTTTCTGTGGAATTCTGGGGACACAGTGTTGAAAGACACTTTGATGGTAGCTCTGCCTTGGGGCTTTGAGGGTCTTAAAACCTAAGCTGAGGTTGTAGCTGCCAAAGCTGAAGTGGATTTGTGTTTTCCTCTCAAATATAAAACACCCAGAAACTGCTGTGGCTCAATTAATCTGAGCTTTTCTCATAGGAAGGGAGAATTTTCCTAATGAAAAGTGTAATAAAGGATAATAGTTGCAGATTAAAACTCTTCAGTGGGAAGCAGGAGATATTTTTTCCTGCTTGTGATTTTGTGAAACCGCTCCATTTCAGTCACTGAATTTTGCAGGAAATTCAGGGAATTCCTGGTTGAAGGAGCATGTGTAATGCCAACCCAAATTCCCAGGAAATTCCGTCTGTGACAATTTCTTTATTTTCCCAAATCCCTATGTTTTCACTTTTCAGCATCGGAGGAGCTGACAATTGCTGGAATGACCTTCACAACTTTTGATCTGGGTGGACATGAACAAGGTAAGGACAAATTACCAAAAATTGATAACTGACAAGTACCAGCAATTAGCAGTGCCTAATTATTTTTTGCCTGGATTTATTTATGGAGCAACACGTGGAAATAACTGTGTTTTTATTTAGCTGTGGGATTGTTTGGAAAGAAATGCTGCCAGTTTGTGCTCTGCTGCCTGAAGTATTTTTAGCCATGGAAGTGTCTAATGTAATTTGTTTTGAATAGTTGCTGACTTTTAGAGTTTCTAGGAGTTTTAAACAGAGTTTTTCTGCCCTTTTCCCTTTTTTTTATGCTCAAAAATATTGGAAGGAAGGACACCCTGGCTCAGCAGGCAGCTGTGGTTGCTGAGGTTGGGTGTAGTTTTCCCTGTGCAGAGTTTTCACAGGGCTGTGTTTGTCCCTTCTGTATTCCAGCTCGCCGGGTCTGGAAGAACTACCTGCCTGCCATCAATGGAATTGTCTTCCTGGTGGACTGTGCAGATCACTCACGGCTTTTGGAATCCAAAGTGGAGCTTAATGTAATTGTACTTGTTTTTCCCCTTCCCCAAGACCTCTAATTAGCTAAATTATAAATAACATTCTTTTTTCTTGTCTGGAACTTGTGCAGAGTGTGTTTTGAGAGTCTCATAGGATTTGCACTTCCAGTGAGAAGCCTGGATGCCCTTATTGTGGATTTACCACAGGTTCTTGAGGTCAGGGGGGGCTTAGGTTGGACATCAGTGAGAATTCCTTCCTGGAAAGGGTGGTCAGGCATTGGAAGGCGCTGCCCAGGGAGGTGGTGGAGTCCCCATCCCTGGAGGTGTCCAAGGAAAGACTGGACATGGCACTCAGTGCTGTGGGCTGGGTGACAAGGTGGGGATTGGGCACAGCTTGGGCTTGATGCTCTTGGAGGGCTTTTCCAGCCTGAATGATTGTGTGAGTCTTCCACAGGAGTGTGGAAGCCCCAAAAAAACAGCCCCTGTTGGTCACAGAGCTTAAACAAAACCATTTTCTCCCAACTACAACTTTTCTGGCTCTGCTCAGCTCTTGCTCCCTCTGACACACAGGCGCTAATGACAGATGAGACAATATCCAATGTGCCAATCCTTATCCTGGGTAACAAAATCGACAGACCGGAGGCCATCAGCGAGGAGAAACTGCGGGAGATCTTTGGGCTCTATGGACAGACCACGGGAAAGGTAGGGAGGTATCCACATCTTGGATTGCCTGCAGGCAGGGGAGGGCTTGCCTGTTTCCTTGCAGAGTGGGGCTCCATCCAGAAACTAATTCAGCTGTGTATGGGAATTTGTCTACAGGATTGGCCAAGGTGAATCAATAATAATGATGGTTCCTTCCAATGCTGGAAGGGAACCTACAAGGAACATGCAGAGAGGCTATTTACAAGGGCCTGGAGTGACGGGACAAGGGGGAATGACTTGAAACTGACAGAGGACAGGGTTAGGTGTGATACTGGGAAGAAATTCTTCCTTGTGTGGGTGGGGAAGCCCTGGCACAGGTTGCCCAGAGAAGTTGTGGCTGCCCGATCCCTGCAGGTGTTCAAGGCTGAGTTGGACGGGGCTTGGAGCAACGTGGGATAGTGGAAGGTGTCCCAGCCCATGGCAGGAGGTTGGAATAGAATGAGCTTTTTGGTCCCTTCTATCCCAAACCATTCCATGATTCTCTGACCACAAGCAAGTTTTGATGCTGCCAGAAGTGTACAAAACACAGGGGCCTCAGAGAGGCTCACTGAACACTTCCCTGAGGGCTCCAGGGGTGCGGGTCTGACTCCTGTTTTGATTTCCCTAGGGAAACGTGCCACTGAAGGACCTGAACGCACGCCCCATGGAGGTGTTCATGTGCAGTGTGCTCAAGAGGCAAGGCTACGGCGAGGGCTTCCGCTGGCTATCACAGTACATTGACTGACACGAGAGTTTTACTCCTCTGGACTGATCCTGTTCACAGCTTCCTATGGACTTTTCTATTAGAACACGGAAGGCTTTCCAACTGCATTGACCAAGAGACTCCTGGTTTTCCAGCTGCCCTTATGGCACAGTGGTGACACCACTCTTTTCCACGCAGCGGGGAGGCAGCACCATTCTGCAAGAGTTGTCCCTGTCAGCTTGGTGACAGTGGGGGTGCTCGAGCCTGTGAAGTCAAAACTCTGCACGCTGCAGTGTAACAGCTGAAAGAGAGCACGTCTCACCACTGTGGTTTAATTGACTTCAAAAACAAAAAAGAAAAGGAAAAAGCAATTATATTTTTTAAAGAAAGTGTTAATGTAAACGGCGTCCCTCCTAACTTTTTAGTTTAACGTTCATCTTGTTTAGTCCAGAGTCTGGTTTAGGGTTTTTTAAAAATATATTTAACGATATTTAGGTATTTCACAAATTACTGAACCAAGGTATCACGATATTAGAAGTCCTCAATAAACATAGCATTTGGGCTTAACTGAGCTGTAGGGTGGCTGTGCTGTGTGACCAACGACAACGAGATGCCGTTGGGACTGAAGTGTGCAATCCCAGCTTCTTTAGTTTACAGGGATTTTTTTGTTTCCTGGTTGAAGAGGAGCACCTGGTGTAGCTTTGGGAGGTGGTGTCCGGCGCTTGCTGACAAGGGGAAGGGGCTGCCTGGTTCCCCCTCAGGCCAGATCCCCCCCCATTGAGGGCGTCGAATCCTGTGGCTGTGCCCTCACAGTGAGAACCACAAAGCTGTTCTGGTGGTTGTAGGAGGGAAGTGTTTGACATTTGCATATCATGAGGCTATTGATGTAGACTAAACCGGTTTCTTTTATACTTTTGATGGACTTTTTTTGTCTGAAGTTTCATTATTGTCTGGCACTCATTTCCAGTTCAATAAAACATGTCTTTCTCCTCCAAAGGGGCAGCAAGCCTCAGTCTGGCCTGGCCTTGGCTGAGCTGTGCTGTGGCTGTTGGGACACTTGCCACACATTTCCAAAAGTGTTTGGACAATGATCTCAGGAACATGGTGAGATTCTTGGCATGTCCTGTGCAGAGCCAGGAGCTGGACTTGATGATCCCTGTGGGTCCCTGCCAATTCAGGATATTTCATTTATTCTATATAGCCTATGACCTACACGGTGCAGTCAGTGAGGGAAACTGAGGCAGGATGCAAGAGTCATCTGTAACGACCCCACACTGAGGCCCAGACCACCAGAAAGGGGCTGTGGGGGAGCTTCAGCTCAGGCCCCTGGTGTTTAGGGGGACTTTAACTCTCCCACAGGGGTGTTGGTGATGGAGATGAGGGTTTGGTGCTCGTTTCTGCTGCGGGTGAATCCCCAGAGGAGAGGCTGCCCCCGGGGAGGTGGAGAGCGAGGGGGGCCGCGGGGGTACGCAGGCCGAGGTTCACGGTGTTCCCCGGGGAAGCGGGGGCCGGGGACGGCCCCGGGCCGGGGGGCCAGCACCCCTCCCGGAAAAGACCCGCGGGGGCGTGTCCGCCACGTGCGCGCTCCGCCGTAGCCAATGGGGAGGGCTCGGGG
>WEIV01029482.1:13425-49439 GCA_013390005.1 Calyptomena viridis | reverse complement strand
CGCACCTGCGCGCCGACTCCGGGGTGGGGGAGCCGCCGGCGCCGCACGGCACGGCCGCAGCACCGATCCCTTCCCGGTCCCCATCCCGCATCCCCGTCCCTGTTCTGTCCTCATTCCACATCCTTGGTCCCTACCCAGTCCCCATCCTGCATCCCCTGCCATACCTTCATCTCCATCCTGCACCCCTCATTGAGATCCCTGGTCCCTACCATGTCCCCATCTTGCATCCCCCGTCCTGCATCTTGCAACATCCTTGTCCTGCATCCCGCATCTCCCATCTCTGTTCACATCTCCATCCTGTATCCCTGGTCCTTATCCAGTCCCCGTTCTGCATCTTGCATCCTGCATTCCCTGCCACATCCTTATCCTGCACCCCTCATTCCCAGTCCCTATCATGTCCCCATCCTGCAACCCCCACTCCTATCACATCTCCATCCTGCATCCCTCGTCCTGGATCTGTGGTGCCTACCATGCTGCCAGCCCACATTCTGCATCCCTATGCTATCTGGTTCCTACACAGCCTCTATCTCACCTCCTGTATCCCCTGCCACACTCCCATCCTGCTCCACTCATCCTACATTCCTGCTCCCTGCCATGTTCCCATTCCTCATCCCTGTCACATCTCCATCCTGCATCCTTTGTCCTGCATCCTTCACCCTGCATCACTGGTCTCTGCCATGTCCCCAGCCCACATTCCCCTTCCTGCATCCCCTGCCACATCCCCATCTGACACCAGTTATCCAACATCCCTGCCATGTCCCCATCCCTTATGCATCCCTATCCTGCATTCCCACTCCTACTGCATCCCTATCCCACATCCTCTGTCCCCACCATGCCCCTATCCTTTATCCTCTGTCCCTGGCATGTCCCCACCCCACATCCCCCATCCTCCAACCCTTCTTCCTGCAAAGCCCACTCTGCGACTCCCATCCCTTGGTCATCCCAGCACAGCATTTTGCGGCTTTGGAGAAGACACGCACCCCTATCCCAAGGTTTTGCTTTTGGATTTTCTCCTTCTCTCAGTGTGGGGAAAGCAGGGTGGGCAATAAGTGACAACTCACACCAGCTACAGCTCCTTCACAGCTGCAACTGTGAACTCTCAGCACATATCCAGCTTTTCTTCTTCCTGCCAAGACCCTCAGGATGGAGGGAAGTCTTAACATTCTCTAAGGGGACCAGACAAGGTGTTAATTTTTATGGGCACACACAATTTGCTGGATCACTGCCTGACCTCAGACATTGTGGATGACAGGGAAAAGATCAGAATCCTTAATTCTGTCTGGGGATGGAGGGCTAAATGAATGTAGCCATGCCAGGCTAGAGCAATGGGATAAGCCACTGGCCACCAAAATTCAACCAGCTTCCAAAACAGCTGTCATTAAAACATGTTTACACAGGCAGGAAGAGGAGTACACTCCAATCGGCCCTTCTGTGTCAAAAATCTGTTTGCCTCAACTTCTTGGCGAGAGCTGCTAAAAACTCTCAGGCAGAAGCTTCCCGAGGTTCATCTCCCCTTTCCCAGTGGCTGTGTGAGCAGCTCACGGGTTTTTTCTGAGGAGATTTGCCAAGCACCTCTTCAGGCTGGTGGAAACATGACAGCAACCAGCAAGAAGCGCTTTCAGCACCTCCCAGCATAGGGCTGCCGAGGGAATGGCTCGGAAGGCAGCTTTTGGAGAGCACAAAGTCACTCAACTTCAAGGAAGAGGAGACAAAAAAGCCTGATGGTCATAATTGGGTGCAACAAAGGACACCCGGCAAAAGTACAGATGATTTGATTTCCTGGCAGGCAGGCTTGAAAGGAGACAGGCAGCTTGGTCTTGGAAACACAACCGGAAACATGTTTAGGAGAAAAAAGGAAAGCCATCCCAAATCCTGACCTCTTCCCACTGCTGTTTGTGCAAGGCCACACAGCCAACTCACTCCGGAGGGGGAAAATGGGATGAAGACTTGATGAAGACTCTTGAAAAACTAAAAATTAGTACATGTGGGTTCTGCTGGAGGAGCCCTATCTCCACTCTACCTTGACGACAACATGATTCCACATCCAGGGAAGCAACTAGGAAGGGGCTGCAGCACCTATTTTGTTACAAAACAACCAAATAACAGCATCTTCCATTTTCCAAAGGGTTCATCCTTGGGCGAGTTGAAAGCCTGTGTCGCTATTTTTACCAAATGTGGAGATTTACAGGAAAAAACAACGTCGCCTTGAGATCTCTGAAAGATTCACAATGGAATCAAAGAGCCTGGCACTGCTTTTAATGGAGAAACCACCTACAAGGCTTATGTTTTTTGACACACTCCAAGACAGCCACTGGAAAGAGCTCTTACCATCAATGCTTTTTTATTATCATAGTTGTGTGCTGGAATTTTAATTACAGAAACTATCCACGCAACAGGAGATAAACACTTTGCTTTTGAAGGAAATTAATTTATTTGGAGATCTACATCATACAGGCATCACGCTGCTGGAGATCCAAGCAATGCCTGACCTCAATATCGTTAAATCATGCTCTGGGAAGCTCTCCTGGATTTTAAATACTTATTTTAAGAACAAACTAACTTCTTCTGTAATAAAGCCATGTTTAAACATCAGCAATGCCCCAAAAGCCACACAGTTTTAGTTGTTTTCTTGGAAAACAGACATCAAACAGGCAATTTTGTGACATTTTGTTTACCAACGAGGAAAGGAGGAGAAAGGATTCTGGCAACTCCCAAAGAGAGGGTGGGCAATGTGTGTAGGAAAAGCTGCAGGGAAATGCCATGGCTCCCATGCTTTCCAGGAGTCACAAGGTATCCCTGCTTGGAGTTCCCAGGTTTCCATCCAGGATTCATGTCCCCTAAAAATATTTCCTGGAGGAATTGTGTGCCTATGAGCACAGGGAGGACCCACTCCAGCCATGGTGCCACGTCAGGAGAAGGACAGCTGCCCAGATGTGGCGTAGTAGCCAGAAGCATCCGAGGAGAACCTCTGGGAGAGACGCACGGAGTCCAGCTGCACCTCCCCGAACCAGAAGTTCTCAAAGAGCTGAAAGAGAGGAGAAAAACCATTTGAGGGGCACCTACAGAAACAGAGCCTGCAGCTGGCCCAGGCTCTCTTGCAGGGGCTGGCACTGCCAAAAGCCTCCACTCACAGATTTGTTTTGCCTTTAATGAAATTATTCTTTACATTATTTTCCCCCCGAAGACTGTGCTTTAACTCTTTCTTATCTACAGCAGCAGCTGCTCAAACCTCCCCTACTTTGCTGTATGTCACTGAGGGAGCCTGGGGAGGCTCCCGGCCCCAGAGACACCACCCCTGGATGGCTCTCCAGGTCGCAAACTCGTCAGGAGCAAGGATTGAGGCCAAGGGGGTTTCACCAATCCAGGCCACAGGATGTATACGGCTCAGTTCTAATTCAAACTAGCAGGCTGGAGGCACAAGGCTCTTCATCCCAGCACTGACCCTGCTTTGTTCAACAAATCCGTCTTTGTTCGGCAAAGACTTGAGTGCAAATTAAGGAAAGCAAGCCAACTCCTGCACCCGGGGGGCGGGTCTCTGCCCATTAATCCAATCTATGAAGCAGACCAAAAAAATGACATCAGAATTTCTTACACCAACTTATTGCTGGAAAGGCATTGTGTCCAAGTGTAAAGTGCTCATCCCGTTCCATTAAGATGCAGGAAATTGCTCTACCTGGAAACATCAGCTGTGCCTTAGGAAAAGCTTCTCAGTGGAGATGCTAATTTTGAAACTGCTTAACTGGATCGCTGTGAGTCACGAGGGCCTGAGCAGTGACATCTCCCCACCTTGGAGATCTCCCAAACGTCCATTCCATCTGTCTCCTACTGAATTTTCTATCTGTCCCTGCAGGTGTGGGCTCGAGACAGTCCTACTCTGCCATTACAGAGGAAAGCCAACACCTTAATCCTAGAGCCAATGGTGCATCAATTCCTCTATACATGGAATGACTGAAATCCCAAATACCTACTTAGCATCTGAAAGGCTGCACTTCAGCTCCTCCAAAGAGGCATTTGGCTCTGCCTGGCACTGATTTGGGCACAACTGGTCTTTTGTTGGTTTTCCCAAGGGTATTCTATTTTGCAAATACTGTTTTTTCTGCAAGGAGACCAGATAGATTTCCTTCTGGACAATTCCTGGGTTTCCTGTCACTCCTCCACACAGGAAAAGCGCCCTAGGTAAAGTGATTCCCTCCCCATCTTCAGGACAGAGCAGGAGACCCCATGGCAGCAGGGACACTGTGTGTGGTGGCTCCATGGGGTCACTCCCCGAAAGCAGAGCACCCTGCTGAAAAGGTGTCGTGCTAAGGAAGCATCTCAAACAGGGAGAGGAGGAAAAGAGAGAAATGACTACAGCCACACAAACCCCATTTTATACAATTAAAGATTCATACAATTAAAGATTAATTATGTTCCCAAAAGCCTGTGTTGTTCATGTTGGAGGACTTCGCATAAAATATCTCATTAATAAGAGATGGCAGTAAAAAGGGGTTGGTCACCTTTCTCCTTTTGTTTTGGCTGACCTCAGAAGGAAGGATGATTTCCTGCTCGCCAGGGCTCACTGCAGGTTAAGCACAGGGCCCCTTCAAGTGCCTAAAGGGGGAACTATAGGATAAGGGCATGGTGTGATGGGACAAGGGGAATGGCTTTGCCCTGAGAGAGGGTGATTTAGATTAAACATAAGGAAAAAATTCTTGGCTGTGAGGGTGGTGAGCCCTGGCACAGTTTGTCCAGAGAACCTGTGGCTGCCCCATCCCTGGAAGTGTTCCAGGCCAGGCTGGATGGGACTTGGAGCAACCTGATCTACCAGAAGGTGTCTCTTCTCATGGCAGGGGGCACAGAACTACATGATCTTTAAGGTCCCTTCCAACCTAAACCAATTTGGGATTCTATAAAAGAAACAAATGATAGGCTGGGATCTGTCAGAAAGTCAAACCTTTACACAGAACAGCCAAAGGAAGAGTTTCAAATACTTGTTTATATTATTGCTACACAGCACAACCTGTTTTATTACAAAATACATGTACTTCAAAGTAAAAATTAGTTAATGAGACAAACCCTCCTCACAGCCCCTCCTGCTTCACACAGGTTCAGGCACACCAGAGCAGACAGACAATCAGGAAGCCCCATTAGACACTGCCCAGGTCAAGGGCCCTCAATTTGTACACTGGTAAGAGCCCTTGTACCAAAGCACTTTGTATTCCCTTGGCTTTTACAAGACTCACCACCTCCCATGTGTCCGAGCATCTGTGTGTTTCCCAGGGAGAACGCTGTTAGAACTATTGATTTTTGGTAATGTGGCTGTACTTCCTGAGAGTAAACATGCTGCAAGATTTAGAGGACAAGCACAGCCTTTTTTTCTTTGCTCTTGCTTCAGGCTGGCTTCTCACCCATGCTCCTGTGCTCCCTGTCGCTTCCCACGACAGAAGGCACCAGGCATGGAGATTACTGTACATCTGAGACCTGCCCGAGGCAGTGCAGAGGGAGCCCCTCCAACATCATCCTCTAAGACTCTTGAAACACCAGGAAATGGCTTCCTGTCACAAAAGCATCCTGCGTTCGGGTCCTTGGGGACTCGGGAAGAGATTTCAGAAGGCCAAGTCTCTGCTTTTATCTTTCATTTCTATTTATCTTGGGAAGAAGCCAAGCAGAGCCAAGAAAGATATTTATAACTCCTCCCCTCTCCCCAGCCACCATGGAAATGCTCTGGTTTTGGAGGACGTCTGTGGCACAGCTGATGAAATGCCTCCTGGAAAAGCATCTTAGCATTTGTTATTCTGCACCAGGAAAGAAGGTACCTGGAGGTTGTTGCATTTCATGCAAAAACGCTGATGACCCTTAGGCTGAGTCTCCCTCTTGTCCCTTCCCACCCCTGCCAAGAACCCACCTTTCCCTGAAAAGGCTGCAGGGAGCATGAGGAGGTATGGATCAGGAGCAGCAAGGAGGGAGGCATGGAGAAGAAACACAACCACAGTTACGGAAAGCCATGTCATTTGACTGGAGTGGGACATGAGGCTCAGCAAAAGCACAGTAATTCTGTAAATCCAAACACACCAAAGGATTTACGCCCTCGATGCCAAAGAAATAAATAAGAGGCTGTGGGTTGGGATTTTTTTTTTTAGAGTATTATAAATGAGAATGAACCTGATGGAGGCAAAGGTCAGCTTACAAAATCAACACCACACATGCCGTGCAAGCTACTAACTCCCATCAAGGGAATAGCACTTAGAGGACTAAGTGCCCTCTGTCTCCCTGCTGCCTTCCCAAATTGAATTAGAATGGAATAAGGAAAGAGCATTGTTAACTTTTAACCCCAGACCCAGCACCTCCAACCAAACATGCCAGGGATGTGCCCTGCCTTTCGAACCACAGCCAAAGGCTCAGAAACAACTCAGCAAGGATGCCTTGAAGGACACAGTGTCTCCTACAGGGAGCATCATCCCTGCAGCAGCATGCCTGGATCTGCAGGGAGTGGCAGAAGCTACAGCCACACTGAAAGCCGAGTCCCCAGGAGAGGGAGAGAACTGGTGGATGGATAACCCATATTTCACAGGTCAGCCTGCAAACTACCATAGGCCTGGGTGTGCAAGCACTCCTTCCTCTCTCTCTCCCTCTCCCTTTCCCTTCTGGGGGGCTGGATCCTAGGACACAATTGTGCAAGTAATGATGAAAGGCAGGCAGCCCTGAAGTAGCTCCCAGAAAGCAAGTTTTCCTCCACTTCTTCTCCAAAGTCACTTATCCTGAGCCAGGAAAAACCAGCAGCACACCTGTAATTTCTAACACCCCAATTTCTCCCATTTAAGACAATTCTGTTCAGATGCTGGAAATTCTTCTCCCTCAAGAAGAATCGAGGTCCGTTCCCCTCGATTACCCACAAATTACACAGCAGGGCTCCCCTGGGGCAAGACAGTAATTTTCTGAAGGAAAGAGAGACAAGACAAGAGGCTGAAGACTTGTTTTGAGAGAGACAGAATCACACATCAAATCGCTTGCTCCTTGCAAACCTGAGCCAAAACTGCTTGTACAAACTTCAGCCCCCAAATCACAAGGCCTTTCTCATCAAAGGCACTGCAACAAATCAAAACCAGGATGCCTCTTTTCCACATTTTTCCCCCCTTTTAAGCCTGCAAAGTAGGTTCTGCTGAAGCACTGTGGAAACAAAAGCAAAGGAGGATGACTCCTCAATGAAGCAGTTAAAACAGGCACCTAAATGATGTCGTTTCCGAGTGTGAGTGTTTGTCAAGCTGCCCTCCTGGGGGGCTCTCGTCCCACAGACAACCCTCCCGGAATGAGACAGCACCTCTGTGTTCCAACCTGGGAACAACAGTAATAAATCACAGTGCTAATCCACATAAGGACAGCAGCGACTTGTTTCAGCTCCTGTTATAAGAGAGGAGATGCCAACACAAACCAGGGCTTTCAAATCACCTGTCATGAGCTCAACAAGCATGAGAAATATTAATGGATTCAGCTGGAGAGGCACTGGGCAGTGGGAGGACAAAATAAGTCCAGGGAAGGGAAGGGAATCAGAGGTATTTAAAACTTCCTTCACGTAATCTCTGGCTCACACTCAGGATGCCTGGCCTGGATTTTGCTGCGACCATCAGGATTATTGATCAGTTTTTAAAGCCTTATGTCGTTTACAGTACTCAGCCAAAAAAAAAAACCCATCCTGAATTAATAAAAAGCTCAAGCAGCTCTGCCGAGAGCATCAGTGCTCAGAAATGCCAAGGGAGCAACACAGTGCAACTCAATGCAATGCCTTGCAATTAAAAATTCCCACCAAAAAGCAGTATTATCATGGGATAAAATTGATCTGCATACACACATATACCTACGCAGACTGAGGGCAGTTCTGCTGTGAACTCCACCCATGGAAAGCTGTGCCTTAGGGCTGGGCTATTATAGGTCAACAGCACAGAGTTGTCCCCAATGGATCAGCACTGTGGGTGAGCAGAGCCATGTAATGTCATTATCCAATGACCAATCCGCCTCAGAAACCTGACTGCTCTCAGCAGGAAACTGAGGGGGGGTCCTGTTTTCCATATCTGGAACAAACACAGAAATTAGCAACTTCTGAGAGGCAGGAAGGAAGAGGCTCACAGCTCCAGAAGCCTATGGCTGTAGATGAGCTCACAGTCATTCCTGCTGCAGGATCCACGCTGAGGACGGAAAGCCAGCAATCCTATCTCCACTGTTTCACCCATGTTGAAGGTGTTCATCTACCCAAAGATCCCATTCAGGAAGGCATGGGAACACACTGAGCACCACCAGGCTCTGCCTCCATGGGAGAAACATGCAGCAGGATCACTTTTAACAGGCAACCCAACACTGGGAATCGGGGTCCAGCAGCCGCCAGCAGCATACAGAGAGCTCCAACCAAGAGATTAAAGTGGAGCTTTGGAGGAGCCACAGGCTTTACAGCTTCATCTGCTCTGCACACAGTGACAATCCTCACCAGCTTGCCCGCCGGCAGCCACCACTGCAGTGTGTCTCCATCAGGAGCAGCGGTGAAGGAAGGAATGGGCTCAGGAAGCCAGGAGGGAACACGCGGCTGCTTTCCGCAGGAAATGAGCGTGTTCCAGTGCCATTATCCCCTTTGGGGAAGGGAAGGAACAAATAAAATTCCTGGTACCCGCTCACAAGTATGGAGAAAAATTAAGTGGTGTTTCTGAAGAGGTGCCTCAACATGGAGCAATGAAACCTGTCTGTTTGCAGGCTCTCTGCACCCTCCCCGGGATATTTTTCCATCTCATAAGGGATGATACATTTGAATTAATGCTTGTATAACACATCCACAGCTTGGGATGGAAAACACAGGAGAAGCGCAGAGAACAGTCGCCCTTCCAAATCATCTGGCTAAAGCACAGCTGCGGTTCCCATGCCAGATATGGCAGGAAGGCACTGACTCCTCAGCAACCTGCTGGGTTACAGAACTGACACCAGCACTAGGCAAAAAGGATTGATAGAGCAAATGGCAAAAACAAGGTGTGGATTAAAAACCTTAAAAAAATTAAATTTTGACATGTGAAAGTAACACTCAGTAACACTGATAGACTCTAAGAGAATCCACTGAACTCCAGTGAACTCTCTTCATCAGAGCTCTTCTGATTAACCTCCTTTGCTGCACAGACCACAGCCAAATCTTGCTTTTGGGATCCCACCTACCTGCCTCACTCCTGTGGCCTCCCACACAGACTTGCCAGAGCCTCTGCAGGAAGCTGTTACCTCCACAGCTGCCCCAGCTCCCAGGCTGCAGTACATGCTGGCAGAGCTTCTTCTTTCTTATTCCAAAAAATGCACCAAAATCCTTTCCATTTGTGATCTAAACTCCCCCAAAACTACAGCAAACGAACCACAAACCAAAGCCCCTGGCAGCCCCCAGAAGATGAGACACACGACCAGTCAATATGTCACGATGTGGGGAGTTGGTTCAATGAACACATTCTTTTTCCTTCTATTTTTGACTTTCAAAATATGTTTTCTGAAGCAATTTGGTGCCAAAAAAAAGGAAATACCTGATTCCTGTATTATTCACTCTGGACACCACTCCGCCAATGATTATCTGTCAGAGGTTTAATTGTGTTTGGAAGCTTGCCAGGAATAATGCACGAGAAGTGTAGGAAAATCAGGTAGGCAGGAGCTCATCCAGAGAGGTGGCTCTTCCAGATGTTCCCAACCTCCTCTCTAAATTAGCAACTGCTTCCTTTTCATGGCTCCTTAAAGGACTGCTGGCTGAGCATCCAACATTTTCCAATACTGCTCAGGTGCTACAGGATGCAGACACCATGCAGAGTCTCAAGGATGGAAGGGAGGGTAGGAAGGGGTTTGTCACTGGGGCCATCACTGCAAGCACCAGCCACAAAGCTGTGGATCATTTGTTTTGTTCTGCAAGTGTGCAGCTGGCTCTGGAGTGTCTCTCCATCCCCAATATAGCATCCAGTCCTTCCACATAGATAATGTGAGGAACAGCCCTTCCCTTCTCCTTTTCTTTCAGCCTCTGGCAGGTTTAAAAGGCAGCAGCAGAGGCCCTTTCACCTCATCTCCCTTGGGAAGAATAAACTGTGCAGACTTCAGGAAAGAGAAGATCTTGGTCATTACAGTCCCCACAGTCTATCTCTTGGGAGATACTCCAAGTCAGGAGTACCTCCTCTTATGACACTGGAAAATCCCTTCTAATTCAATCACGCATGCCATCCCTTGGGAAGCAGTAACAATATAACTATCTCTGCCTGGAAAAGTACCACCAGCTTAAGAAGATGCAGCATGTACAGAGTTCAGGGAGAAAGATCCAAGGCGTGTGATGGGAGGTTTCTTTTTGATATTTTTATTTTCCTGAGCCAAAGTAAATGCCACGTAAATGCCACGAAGCTCTCGGTACATTCACAGACGCTGTCTCATGGGTGTTCTGCATACATTCCACTCAGGAATCATGAAGTGACAAGCTGAAGAAAGGACCAGCGAAGGTCATCAGCCTCACCGTCCACTCCTCTCCCAAGAGAGGAGGAGCTCATTGGTGGCAGATCCTGGACTAACATCTCTGCTCCCTCAGAACAATGGGGACCCCCATTTCCCAGCTTCTCCTGAGCAGTGCTTCATTATCTTTCCCTTTACAAGGATTTTCCTAATCTCTTGCTGCAATTGAAACCCATTATTTATCACTCTACCCCCTCAGAGCATGGAAACCAGAGTACCCGCTGCTGGGAAAAACTCTCACATACTTCAAGAGGTTTTCCTGTGTGTTGTCCTCCTTTCCTTTATCAGCCTCCAAACAAGTCCTTCAGCCCCAGCTTTGTAGACATTTCCTACCACTCCAATTATCTTATTGTTGCCCCCTGGGCTCTTTGTACCCATCCACAGTGCCCAAAACTGGACAAACCCTTCAGCTATCACAATCAGAGTTTTACTTTATAGACATTTGCCTCTTTCTTTTATTTCCAGAGACTGACTCATAATCCAAACCCCAGCTCATGGCGTTGGTATCAAGGCACTTCTCCATCCTACACTGGTACCACTGCTCCCTCCTGGACCTGCCCTTGTTCACAGCACCCTGTTTGTTTCCACTTGCTTTCTCCAGATCATTTGGAGCTCTGTTCCCTCCTGCTTACACAATATTCCTGCCTCTCCCCATCTGGGTTTCACCTGCAGACCAAAGAAGAGCGTTTTTCATGTTGCCCATAAAACTCTTCTGACCCCCACGGGTGGGAAGGGTAAGAGGTTTCTGGCTCTGTGAACACGGAAGCAGGCAATCCCGCTCCGACTGCTGACCTGTGAAACCTCAGCTCAGTTGATAAAACTGAAGCAAAGCCACCTCAGCTGCCAGAGGGTGATGCAGCAGTGGGGAGGGTGACATTCAGCAATAGTCTAAATTAATCTGTCAGGCTGGATTTTTTTTGCAGATAGAACTGTTTGTGGCCAGGTGCAGGCCTTTGTTCAGCTGAGATCCTTTCCGTTCAGGGTCCCCCCTCCTTCACCAGCCAAATCTAGCAGTGCTCCTGCCACTGCCATGCTGCAAAACCTTTGCTTTAGCTCAGGGTTTTGGGTCTGTTGCCCCCGCCACAAATCCATGAAAATTCATGCGCTTGAGGAAATCAAATCCTAGTTGCTATGGTGAAAGGCATTCTGCAAACTAAGAAACAAATACAAGTGGGACGTTTGGAGGTTACCAGATTTTTGCACGTCTTTCAGACAAAAGTAAAAAACCCTCCAGCATACTAAAGGCTCCGATAACTTACCAGACCCTCCTGCACTTCAAACATGAAGCTTTTATGGTACAACTTAATAATTAGGAAATTAATAATCGAGCACTGCATTTCTCCAAAGAAGCCTCATCCCTGTGGCTCCTATTATAGCAAATGCAGCAACAGTTTTTAAAAGCTGGGCTTTGGCTTTGCTGCAGAGATGCCAGGAGGCTTGCGACACATCCGGGAATACTAGGACAAGGAGCTCCCATCAATGTGACCTACTCACTTACACTCACCGAACCACCAGGAGGAGGAGTCTAGCTACAGAGACAGTAAATTAATTCACACAGACTTGGAAAATTATCCAGCAGAAGGGTCATGGCATCTTTGGGGTGAACTGCGTACTTTTGCTAATCAGTGGGTTGGGGTTTTTTGCATTTAATGTGTTGGGTCCCTGCCTTCTATTAAGGTGCTGCTGTAATTCAACCCTCACCAGCTCCATGGAGAAAAATTGTCCTCTTAAGATCAAAGAGGCGATGCTGCCTTGGCTGGCTGATGGCAGAACAGAGAGCTCAAGGAAATTAAGAGGTGGGACGCCCACTGGGTGGGAGCCACAGGCACCCACGGCACCTCTGAAATGTCTCAGCCACTGGGCTGGATGGGACTGCAGCGGTGCAGGGGCAAGGGGATTCAGAAATTTTACAGCCCTCTCAACAAATCTTCCCTCTTCCAGCACTCACAGTACCTGCTGAAATTAATCAGAGAGGTGTGAAGCACCTCTCAAAGAAAAACAAAGAGGTAGGGCACCTTCTTGGTAAGGGCACCAAACAGATCCCTGTCACACAAGGTAGCACAAACCTTCCGCACCTCCTGCACCTTGTTCTCCTCAGTGCTTCAGCTCAGCATTCCCTCAGTACCTCCAATGCTGCCTCCAAGGCCCAAACACTCCAACAAAGATATTTTTCCTCTATTGTCTAGTCTGATTTTTCAAATGCCACTTTGGATTCCAGTTTCATCAAATGCAAATAACAGGAATATGCCTTTTTTCCCCCCGAAGAATATAATTCATAGGAAAGCGTTTTCACAGCAACCTCAATTTAATCTTCCTTTTTTTCCCCATGATCATACAAACGTTGATCTCCAGTCTCATCTGCTCAACTGTCACATCCTGCCATCCCACTGTTGTTCTAATTGCACACTGCTGAGCTCCCTCAATCGTTCTGTACCTCTGGATAATGGCAGAATCAGAAACTGAAGGCAGGAATTCTCCCCTCTGCAAAGCAGCATCACAGCCTTTCATTTCTGCTTTAGATTCTTCTGTCAAACTGAGGCGAGGAAAGCACTGGCTTATTTCTAAGACACTGATGTTGCACCACAACCTCTCAGTCTCTTCTCACCCCAGTGGATTTATTGTTTGGTATTTTTAACTCTAAGCTTTCCAAGCAGGCCACCTTCCATTAGGTATTTGTTCCAGTTGCCAGTCCTACTTCAGATCAACACCTTTACCACCTTGCTGAGGACAACAAGATGTTCTTACCCCTTCCAAACATCAGGCATTTTTGATCCTCACTTAACACCAGTTCTTTGGCTTTTTGACTTCATCTCAGCTAAAAAGTACATCAGGAAAAGACTCAGCCTCCTTAAATCCACAAACAAAAGTTACACAAAAGGCCTGGGTTCTAATGGCTGCAGAACACGAGACACGCTTCTCATCTGCAAGCAGAGTTGGCGCTACACAGGGGCAGATGTTAATTTGTTTAGTGGGTTTAGGATATTTTGAGGGGTTAAGGGGTTTAACCAGGCCAAGATTTTGCTTTTTCATTGTATCTCTCTATATGGCAGTGCACCAAATGTCTTAAAACTGCATGTCACTGTTCTTACCCGGCAGGACAGACATGATAGAAGGGAATGCTACCAGATTCCTGTGCTACATCACCTCTTCAGTATATCAGTCAGTAAATGCACTCTCCTCCTGCTCCAAGTGAAAGCAGATACAGTCCCATAATTTAATACCCTAATGCAGGCCTCAAAAGAGAAGCCTCATCAAATTATGCCTTGTCTGACCTAGAAGCCCTCCCAGAGCACTCCTTCAGTCCTGCTGCTGGATCAGGGCATGGCACCATGTGTCACCATCTCAGCTGATCCAGTCTTCCATCCCAGCTTAAAGTCTCCCCTAATGCCCTAAGACATAAGATGTGCAGCTTTCTGCTGCTGTACCTCAGTAGTTGCTCCCTCAATATTTAATCTTGTAAGCTGTTAATGCACAGATCTGTGCTAAGCAGCAGAGTTCAGCTTTTGCCATACTCAAAATTTGCTTCTTTCATGTTTGAGTGTGGGAACATTTTACCCCTCAGACCTCAACTGAAGTCAGAAATCATTCCATTTTAACCCAGTGAGAGTCCAGGTGGTTTTCCTCCTCCTGTAATCCTTCCTTTCCCTTATATGTATCACAGAAATTTTTAGCCAGGCAGTCCCTTTGTGTTTCTTTTCATTTTTATTTACTCACTGCAGTCCCAGGTTTTTTTTTACTACGCAAAATAAATAAAAGCCCGGAAGCAGCACAGCCTTGTCTCCGGAGATGCCGGCAGCTGCCCCGGCCGCCTCCGTGCCAGCGCTGTGGCAGCTGCCACACAGGGCACACGGCCACTGCCCGGGACACGGCCAGGGGCAGGGCGGGGCTGCCCCACTGCCATCTCTCCGAGGCCCGGCTCTGCCCTCATCCTGGAAAAGGAGCTGCCGATGTCTTTCAGCCATGAATTGCTGCCTCCTCCCTCCACTCTCCAAGACATGAGACACTTTGCTCCCAGCCGGAGCACAATTTACGTGACTGGGATGTTCAAAGCCACTAGCCAGCCTAGAAGGAGTGCATTTTGCTCCACAGGAAGTGGTCCACGAAGCACCCCCAGCTTTTTGGGACTAGACTAGACAAGCACAAAGCCAAAGCTTTGTGAGACACAAATCTGTT
The DNA here is from genome assembly GCA_013390005.1 of Calyptomena viridis. Taxonomy (NCBI): domain Eukaryota; kingdom Metazoa; phylum Chordata; class Aves; order Passeriformes; family Eurylaimidae; genus Calyptomena; species Calyptomena viridis. The sequence goes on along the minus strand of WEIV01029482.1, from coordinate 34,793 downwards.
GGGTCACACAACCCCTTGGGCTCTCAGCTCCACCTATGCCAGGAAGCCTTTTTCATGGATATTCTTCACGACAGAAGTAATTTAAACTGCTGAATGCAACTCATCCTACAGAATCTATTTTCTGAGCAGTGTGGGAAGGTACAGGCCTGCACAACCATTTATTAGCACAAATAGGAGTGTATGTTTAACTCTGTGGAACGGCTAGAACAAAGGATTATTAAATAAAATTCCAATTAGTTCAGCTGAAAGCAAAATACCAGCTGGAGCCTGGGGTAACGCAGGCATGGTATCAGCAAACATGTGCTGCCAGCGCATCTGCACACACGCCCCCCACCAGCTCTGACCACAGGGAGCCTCAGCCTGGAACAGCAGAACCACGTGCTCCGTGGTTCTCCGAGGGCTCAGGTCCTGCCCTCCCATCAGCAAAGCCTTTGGCTGCACAACAGGAGCAAGAGGGATGAAACCCAAGTTCTCCTACTTCGTGCCCTCCTGCCAGTAGCCATGCTTTGTTAGCTTTCCAAGTCCCACCACCTGGAATCACACATTACTCTCCCTCCCACCATCCTGCCTTAACTGCAGCCATATTCATTAACAGCCCATCGTTTAGATCCTAGTGCAGAAGTTAATGAAGCCACTTTGGAAGAGGGCAGCCTCAAGGAGCAGAAGATAAATAATGGATATAAAAGCAGGCTGAGAGGGAACTGGCGCATCCTTGCAAGGTCATACTGGAATACATCAGTAGCTCACTGAGGCTTGGGCTCCTCTGGTAAGAAGCCTGGAGCTATTTATGACTCATGTAATTAATTAATGCCAACGGGTGTTCTGCTGCAGGCACGTGGGAGACCAAAGGGAAACACGAAGCGAGCAGGTTAGGAAATGTGATGGAGGTGGGAGAGAAAGATGACATTTCTTGCAGCAAGACATGCTTTGGAGTAATTACCAACAGCCCAAACCGCCAGCAGCTCCTTTGGCTATGTCGGTACAAAATCAATTAGTAGCTTTAAAAATGCACCGGCTCATATTTCCGAGAGCATCAGGAATAAGGAGTTGCCTCGGAGGAAAGGCAGCTGCATTTCTAGGCGCCACAAGAACCTCCTTCCAGATCTTCAGATCCCAGATCCTCAAGCCCCACAAATGGTGTGACCAGCAGAGGGAGCATCGTTAGTGCCTTCCCGATCATAAGTGTTTTGGGATGAGGAGCACTAAGGAAGACCCACGGTCTGATTTGATGTGTCGCTGAAGCTTGAGGACAAGTTTAACAGAAGCAAGAGAAAGGAGTGAAGGCATTTCGTCGTGAAAGCCGAGTCCCTGCAGGCACTCAGGGCTCCTGACACACCCCTCCCCTTCCCGGAGTCGGCTCTCCGACACCGGGAGTTAACCAAAAGTCACAGACCACGTTAGGAAAGGGACCATATCCGTGGCTTTCTTGCTCCAGCTTGCAGTGCTGCAGTCACACACCGCACACTCAACATGTGGCGACGCTGAGTCATGACACCGCGCTTGCACAGACCGTTTGAGGACAATGAGAGCTTAACCTAATTTTGTCCCTTTTGTTTGTCCTCTGCACAGAGAAGATCAATCAACTCCCCTCCCTGCCCCCACATCCCCCTGCATCCAGTGCCTAATACATTATTAAAATTGTAAATACAAATAAAGCCCACCCTTTCCCTCCTCTGGGAGGGCTCTAAAGTCCTGGGCTGTCCAGCTCCCACCCAGAGTGCATCCTCTCTCATGTCTCTTTGTTGCCAGAATATCTCCTAACCATTCCCAAATGTATCCACGCATTGTCCTTGCTCCCGCTTATCAGAGCTGCCGGCAACAAATCCTCGCACACAATGAGGATTGCAAATTTGCTTACAAGCCAGTGTTGTTTCCCATTTCTGATCCTCTGTGCATCTCTTTTCTCTCTGGACACTTGCAGGGGTCAAGCACCACAGCATCACTCAGCCACAGCCATCTGGATGAGCACCAGATGCTGCCTGCACCCTAGTCCTGGCTGGCAAAGCCTGGAAGGCTGCAGGATGCTCCCTGTCGAGCCTCATCCACCTCGACGGTCTGTGGGATTGTGTTTTCCATCCTCTGATCACTGCCAAAGCCCCCAGATCCTGGCTGGTGGGACCCCCTATTGCTACCTGTTATTTTTCTGAAGCAAAAATGCAAATCAATAGGAGAGATTAAAAAACAGAATAAACTAGTAAATGAAATGAGAGTCAGGTTTAGTTTCATAAATACATATGAGTAGAACAAGAGCAACAAAGTGCTTCTTTCTAGTGGGTTGAGAATCAACAAGACCCTGAGTCTCCTGGGTAAAACAGAAGCGAAGTAAGCAACAACATGAACACCCACTTAGCATTCACGCTACATATTCCTGCTCTGAGCCTCAGCAGCTCCAGGATCTTCCTGCTAAATACTGTAATGCTCCCAATTATGAGTGATCTGGATTGTTTATTTTCTAAACAGATTTCCACCCCCCCAACGGGAGATCCCATAAGCCTAAAACAAAAGCAGTCTTGAAGAGATGTTTCAGTCTCTTTTGGCTACACAGTATCCACAGCTGGCTCCATTCCCCTGACTGTTCCATACTGACCTTGAGGATATTTCGGCCATTAAACGACTCCCGCTCCCTGAAGGATGATTTACCAGCCATTGTGTTGTTTCCCTCTTCAGCTGTAGAGAGAAAAGCCACCACCAGAATGAGCTTCAGATGGGTGAACTCTGTGTGCTGTACTTCACCCTGCACTCTCTCCCTCCCCAGGGAGTGAGCTAATAACCCTAGTTCTTAGTGCAAAAAAAACCACTTTCACTTGGACTTCGAAGGGAATAAGGCAGGAATTGGTGGCTCTATTGGGATCACCTATGTTACCTGGAGAAAAGACCCTCAATCATACCTACAGAGTGTTTCTGTAGGGCTGATAGCTCAGTGGAACACATCCGTTTCTCTCTGGCTGATTTTAATCCCACATCCTGCCATGCCAAGATGAGAGTCAGCACCAAATTCCAGGCTGAGCATTCCAGCACAGTGCCAGGGGCAATTCGAACGGCACCAACACAACCTCTGCTGCCTGCTCCACGAAGCACGTATGTGTGGTGCGGATGCTTCTGCTGGGGTGGGCACACAGCCACACACACAGACATTCAGAACAGCAACCTGGGCCTATGGCAACTGCCATAGGCATGCCATTTCTCAAGAGCATGTCTGGATTTTTATATAATCCCTAAGTACATGATCTGTTCTTTCCACAGGACCTCTGCCTCACTCGGTGAATATATTCAGTATTTCTTTTTCATCTCCAGCATTAACTATGAAGTCCCCCTCACTTCCAGCTTGCTATTCAAATCCTGCATGGAATATAAAATGACTTCCATGGCTGCCTGCAGAATGCTCTCCCCATTGTGTCTGAATGCCTCACATGCCTCACAGGGTTGCGCAGAATATAGACTCAGAATGCCAGACATAGCTGCCCCTGTGCCTCCCCTCACACAGAGCTACACCAGCACTTTGGGCTCATGTTTTTGGTGCTCCATTTGAGAGCTGAGCCCTGTCTTTTCAGGGTTTCTCCCACTCGAGTGTGTTTATCTGACTTCAGTACCAGGCAGACCCAAAACCTGCCCAGGAAACCATGACACGAATCATCTGCTGTTATCACTGTTCATGCAGAGACTCAGAGAAGCAGCAACTACAAAATTCTCAACACAACCTATCGCACTGCACAGGGACCACTGTGCCAGAGCACACACGCGTTTGCACATGGAGAATCAGGCTGTAAAACACTGCCCCTTCCCAAACACAATGCTTTTGAGGCTGCTTTATAAAGCAATGTGATAAGAACAGACTGCCAGAGCAGACAAACTCTTGGCAGAGATGGCAGATGCCATACACTCAAGAATAGCTCATATTCAGCCTCATACACAGCCGTCTGCATCTGAGTTAAGGAGAAAGACACTGGAATCATGGCCCTAAACCAATGGGCAATCTTTAACTTGACCAAAGAGGATTATGTTTTCATCTTGTTTAAAGGTCAGCACACCACATGGAGTTGTTACCCAATTTCAATTTAACACTGGAACACAGAGAGCCCAAGACCTGACATGGTACTTGAACATTCCTCCCTGGCCCAAATCCTGTGAGTGCTACTGGGCAATAGAGTTTTTGAACCTGTGACTCTGCTGATTGCTTTTTAATTTTCATCTGGGTTTTATCTCCTGACATCCCCCCTCAGCCCTCTAGGTATTCTTGACATTAAGAAAACTCACAGCATCGACAAAGCAAACAACAAAAGTATTTGCTGAGCAGCAGGACTACTTTAAATGCATTTCTCAGTAAGGAGGAAGCATCTGTACGTACTTGGATCTTTCCTGAAGAGGGTGTTCATGACTGTAGCATGTAGCTTCACCCTATCCCATTCTTTAAGCATCAGACCAGAGGCGACAAACCGCTCCACCAGCTGATCAGCGATCACCTGCAATCTGGGAAGGTAAGAGGAGAAAGAAGAGGGCTACGTAAAACAAGGAGAAGCCCCTGCATCATCAGCTTTACAGCCACGAGGGTGGCAAGTGTGAAATGAAGTCTCTGCACGTACACAGGAAAGGCAGCTAGTCCCTGATGGAAAGCAAGCAGAGTCCTCAGGATTCAGTTCTAACGCAAAAAGTTCTGGCTGTTTCACAAAGCTTCCTCCATGATCACTTCTGCTGCAAATATTCCAGGAAGAAGGGCAGATTTAGCACAGCAGAGAGCTCATTCACAGTGACAGATGTTACTGGGAGATGAAGGATGCATCTTTCTCCTGCCAGGAAACACAATGTGACTCTCCTTGCAAACACTAAAATCTGCAGTCCTGCAGGGGCTTAGGCACCTTGGTTCCCAAAGGATTTGCTCAGGGACTGTTGGAGCCTGGACACTTTCTGTCCCAAATAAGCAAACCAGTCACTGGGCTTAATTCCTGGGAGAGCCCAGAACATGCTGACAGAGGACACACAGACTGCACATCTTGGTGAATGCTCTAGCTTTGGAGCTACTGAGCAAGCAGAACCAAAAGACTTATTTCCACCTTCTGCCTTGGTCAGGGAGGAAAGCAGCAATCCCAGGCTGCTGGGATGCACAGGCAGATCTATCCTAGGATAGGCAGCAGGAGCAGGCAAGGAATCAGAGCAACACACTCACATCTCCTATGTCCAAAGAGCTGAAGGAACTTCCAGGCTGCTGCTGTCCCTAAAAAATTTCCACGTTGCCCGAGCCTTACCAAAAGCAGCGAGGATGTGCTAGAACAAGAGCTTCCCATCCCTGCAAACAAGGCCAGAGGGTGTTAAGCTTATGCAGAAGAATCTGGGCTTCTCTCAGCATGTCCCAGAGATTAGAGAGCTTTCTGCTCCATGAGGTCCCACCACTTTGGTGTCTCAGCTGCAGCAGAGCGTGGCTGCTCTGAGGCTGGTCCCCAGAGCCCGGGGCTGCCGCGCTCAGGATGCCAACACTGCCCCACCACTGAGTTTGGACTGCCCCTCACAGGCTGCCGGCCCCAGGTGACAACTTCGAGTTTCTCAAACTACCAATTGTCATGGCTTTCCACCATTTTCTGGCTTTACTTCAGTGATTTTTAAAATTAGCAATGACAAAGATTAAATGAATATCATTACAGACAATACTAAAACAAATTAACACAGAATAGCTCAAGTGAAAATGATGCTTTATTACATTATAAAGTTAATCAAGGAAATAAAACAAATTAGAATGAATTATAATGGAAATTATTTGCCTTGTGGGAGGCATCAGAGCATGATCCCTCTTTCAGTCTGAGCCATTTTATGTGCAGAAGGGCTTGCCAACCCCTAATTCTGTCTGCAGTTATGCAAGCTAAGTCAGGATAAATCAAATCTCCTGCTTTACAGCTTAAGCTGATCAAGATCATCCAAAGATCAGGAAGAAACTCCACCTCTCAGCCATGCTAGGAACTACACAGAGCTAACAGGACATCTCACATGAGACAGGAAGGCACACACCTCTTTCCAACAGGGCCTCCAGCACAGCAAGCCACATGGCTGTCACACTCCTCTAGTGTTGGCCCGGCAGCTCAGAAACTGTTTTCTACCTGCTTTTCCCATTTCCCCAAGGAAGGCACAGCAGGTTTCAGCAGGCAAGAGGTGTAAGGAGCTGCTCAGCAACGATCTGTCTTGCAGGCCAGAAAATGAAGCAGGGTTTTCTGGAGAGATCACCCTCTTTATAATCATTGTTTGTCCAGCACAGTGTCTTCTGGAATCTCAAAGGAAGCACAAGAAGCTTTGCCTGCTCTCCATCAACATAAAAATACATTCTTTTCCCTCTGCAAAGCTAAATGTTTTTCTGGATGCTTGTTAACAGTTAAGGAACTACATTACAGAAGTTCCAGATAAATAAATTTGCAGGTGAGGGCAGGACCACCTTGGGCCAAGGATTAAAACTTCAATTCCTTGGCCCTCTCTGAGCCTACTACCGTGCAAAAAAAGCAAAACAGGTGTTGTGGAAAAGAAGCTGACAACCTCCACGTGCCAAGCAAAGCACAAGGTCTGGGTTTGGTCAAAACCTCTGTGAAGGAGAGTGGAGACATCAGCCCTTTCCTGTGGGGGCAGATGTCGTTCTAAGTTTCAAAGGCAAGGTGGATTTGAAGCCCTCACTTCTCTCCTTTGCCCAAAGCAGCTCTGCCTCCCCAATGCACATCAGCACATTCTCTAGCATTATGACTAAGTGGGTTCTCAGCAGAAGGGATCCAGCTGGCAATCTGAAACAGACCACAGTGCTAGTACCAACAATTCAAGCTGTCCCCAGAGGCAGGCAGACATCACTGTCAATTTAGGCCCTACTTACACTCTACAGGATCCTCTACCAGCTCTTCAGGCTGCAGACTCATTTTCAGACGCAAGGCAGACCCAGAGAGCCCCAGAGCTCAGTGATTCAGGAGAAGAGGCCCATACCTCATCTCTCAGACCTGATATTTTAGGTGCTCTCTACAGCAAATCCAGTGAAGGGCATTTGGGGTATCCAGTGTCTTCCTCTGTCTCATCTTTCTGAGTGTTTCTGCCTTCTTTCTCCCTGTGCTCTGTCTCCTGGCTGATTTCCAGCTTGTCCTGGTTCTCCACCAGCCCCGTTTGTTTTATCTCACCTGTTTCAGGGTAGGACAGATTTCAAAGTGGAAGAGCCAAGAAGAGGAAACACAATTTCGGTTCCTACTGCCTCCCAGCAATTCTTACATTCTTCATTTTCCCACCCATTTCCTTATCCCATAGCATGTCCAATCTCTTACTTCAACATAGACTCCAAAGTGTGGTTTTAAGCAGGTGCCCCCCTCCATCTTCTCAGCCCTCAAGGAAAGGAAATGCCAGAACATGTCCCTTCTTCCCTGAGCTAGTCCCTGCTCACAAAATCCTTCCTCCAGCTGCACTGCTCCATGTTCCTCTGCTAGCTCCTGCTGTCCTCTAGCAATGGGAACAGACAACAAAAGGGCAGCACTGCCAGGAAAAGAGAAGGCTGAGGCTCAGAGAGAGGAGGATCTTTTGGCTACTCCCCTTCCCTCCTTGTTAGAATGGAGAATGTTCCTTGTTAGAATCCTAGAACGGTTTGGGTTGGAAGGGACACTCAAGACGATCTAGTTACAACTAGGGACACCTTTCACTAGACCAGTTTATTCCAAGCCCCATCCATGTTTCTTCAGTCTTCCAGAAATCACCAAAAGATGGTGCTGCCAGGTCGTGATGTACTAGAGGAAGGCTGTCCAGACACTGCCACATCCTGGGCAGAGCTGCTGGTAGAGCTAAAGCCACCAGAGCCAAAGTGGTGAACAGCACAAGCACACGCCTTGACACCAACCAGGCTTCATGATTTCACAGCAGCAGCTCCAAAAGACATTTCACACCCAGTGCCTGTTCCAGGCTGCTACACACGCACAGACCAACTCTATAATCAAATCATGCTCTCCTGAGGACCTTCTGGGGTAACTGGGTTTTAAGAGTAATTAAGTGCGGCAGAACAGGCCAGGCTGTCCAGATTAATCTGGATTGCATGTTGGGAACTAGACAGCAGAGGCCAAGTCCTCTCAGGAGTACCTAGTTGGCCGTCTTATCCCCACACGAGCTGTGACTCCATTATTCAACCTGACAGACTGCTGCAGAAACAAATGACATCTTTCAGCAGCAGCACCAGTGACTGATTTACAGAGCAAACACATCACTGCCTTAACCGGTTTAGGAAGCAAGGATGACTTCATCTTCCTGACTGCTGGCCTGAGGACTGCCAGCAGTGCTCACCAGCTCTAGAGGGTTTCCCTGGCACATCCAGGAGGAATAAAAGAGAGGAGCATGGGGGACTCACCTGTCTGAGCCATCCTTCATGTGGACTTTGGCATACAGGACGTCGGTCATGGCAGGGTCATCGTTCATGTACTCCACTCCTGCCAGCTCCACGGCCAGCGGCTTGCCTCCAGTGATTTGGCTAAAACCCAAGAAACCCCCTATATTAAAAAGCAAAACCTCGCACAATGCAACACATAGTACTCCTCCTGCACACACTGAACATTTGGGTTCGCTAAGGGAATGTTATTAGATACTTTTTTGCCATAGTTAGATACAAATTTGAGGTTAAGGACTTAAATATTATGTAGACCATGTGGAGCTTTGAACTCCACTGAGGAGTTCTTCACTTTCAAGTTGCTCGCACTGAAAAAAACCCAAACACAACAAGGCTCCCTAACTCCTAAAGCTCGAAAGGCTTCAGCTGCTACTGTCTTATCACCATGAGTAGTAAAATAATTTAAATTCATACATTCAGTGCTTCTGACACACATTAAGTTAACTTGTCAGTGTTCAGAGGCCACCTCAATCTCCATCTACATGCCAGAAAACCCACCAGCAGTAAATGGTACAGGTTCTTATTCCAGAAAGGCTCCTGCCTTCCCTGTGAAAAGAGCAATCATGACAGTCTCCAGCTCGCTGATTTTTGCTGTGAAAGGTACTTGATAAAGAGCACACCTCTAAGTACACTGCAACATCCACCAGTAAACAGAGCTGGTTTAAAATCAGCTCCAGCTCCTCTTGCAGGAAGGCAACACCGAAAATACGTGCAGGATGTAATATGTACTCCCACACCTGCAAACCCACTGTGAAGTGGATCTGCTTCCCAACATGCTGCCTCCTTGCCTTTCCCACCAGAGCAGTGCTACCTGTGAGTAAGTGATGTCTCCTTTCCCACCAAGGCCTCATGGAAAGAACAGGGAGTGTCTAGGCAGGCAGATGTAACAAACAGGAGTTAACAAACTGAGCATGACTCTGCTCTGACCTTGCTCACTTCTGTTTGGCTCATCCACGAGACCGCCTTTGAGGTTCTCAGCAAAGATTCCCAAGTGGAATAAGCAGAGCATCATTTCCCTTCCCAGTACAGCTGCTGGGTGGAAAACAGCACAAATGTACTATTATGCACATCACACCCACAGCACTAAAGGTCACGTATTCTAAAAAAGGGTCAAAAAGTGTCATATCTACCTTCACAGGGCACTGTGCACTTAGTAAAGGAAATGAAGGCTAATGAAGGTTTATGTGGGTGGAAAGGAGCCTAAATTAATTTTCTAAGTATATTTGTTGGGGTGTGGCAGGGGAAATGACCTAAAGGTTACTTCCAAGTGTTGATTCCCCCTCCACTAAAAGGAAATGGGGAATAAAGATTTTCTCTATCTCAGTTCAATCCACTTATGAGGAAGCTGGCACTTTCCAAATATTGCAGGCAGAGCCTCCCCCTGGAAACACACTTGAATTTCTGTCCAACAGCTGAACAACCGGAGCTATTGTTTTAAAGGCAGAGATATGAATTCTGGCCATGCACAAATTCCCACAGATATTACCTGGCATAGCATGGCCAATTCTTCATGCATTGAGCCAGGTAAAAAACGAATATGAAGGATCTGTGCTCTGTGTGCAAAGGCTTGGCAGAAATAAATAAATAAACCATTCCCTCAGGCCATCTCCAGTTTCTGAGCTGAACAGAGATAAGCTAACTACACTGTCACTGGACCACATTTGCAGTTAAAGCCCTAACATCTGCAGCTCCATGTTAACAGGCAGAGGGGAAGCCACAGTCCCGAAGCAGCACAGAGCGTTTCAGGCTGATTGCTCATATGGCTTGTGCTGGCCCTCCCTGCACAAGGAATGCATGTCAAGGACACCTCAGCATATGCTCAGAGGCAGGAGGGGAGCGCTGTGCCACAACCCACTGCAGGATACGTGCACAGGTGAGGGAGCTCAGTCCTCCCCCTGCAGTAGGCAGGGGACGGCAGCAAAAACTGCTCATGCAAAAAGGATGTGAGAAATAGAAATGAGTAGAGCAGGTTTCCACAGGGAGTGCTGAGAGTTTTGAGCTAAGCTGCAAGACACTCTTAGGCTCTTTGTGGCTGCTCGGTGATTTTTACTCCTCCCATTTGAAATGTTTCAGCCTTTCCCTAAATTTCTGGAGTTGAGACTACTGAGCTGCTTTTCTCCTCGCCATCCCTTGTTAAAGACAACGTGCTGCTTTCCCCCCGCTCAAGCCCCTGGTGATGACATCCCTTTTCCACCACTTACTCCACAAAGTCCTCTTTGCATCGCTGTAGGAGGTCACATGCTTTCTGGATCTCATGTTCATTCAGGAGCACCAGCGTCCCAAGAGTCAGGTGAAGCTTTGCCGGGTTCTGGAACAGGCTGCTGCTGACCCCATGATCCTACAAATCAGTCAGTCCATCACATATAGGTGTCTCACCTCATCCACACCCACCCCACTCCATCCCAGCAATAAACACTACAAAGAACAGGTACCAAGGCCCTGGCATCAGTCCTTTTATCTCTGGTTGGGTCGGTAATGACTCAAAGTTGTAAAGAAAAACAAAATTTCCCAGACTTTGTGAGGAAGAGAGCTCAGCCTGAGAGGTGAGGCACAGTCCCACCATGGCTCCCTACCTGCCTTTCCTGCTGAACAGCAGTCTGGAAGCTCATTTCAACAAGCTGTAATTTGGGACCCAGCACCAGCAGCACTCACTCGTACAGGGCTTGGGAGAAGACTTCCACAGCTGTCAGAGCAGCAGCTGCCACCAGCAATAAACTCAACACAAGCCACAACAGATTTAAAACTTGAGTTAAGTCCATTTCTTGTGCAATAAAGCTGGAACCAGCTGTAGTGACAAGCTCTAAATGGTCTCTAAATCCTGTCTAAAGACTGGTTGCACCTCACAACACAAGCACAGCTAATACCAGCCCTGATAATTACTTTTTTTTTCTTCTTACATGCCCTATAGTTTGCCGAGATGAATTAAGTTTAAATTCCCTTTATAAGAGGAGCTGCATGTTGTTACTGGCAAAGAACTCTTCCCAGGTGGAACAGTGGTTACACTCAGCTTTAAGAAACATGCTCTTTTGTTCCAGGATATTATAAAAATACCTCGAGGTTGGTTAACACACCCATATTAAAACAATTATTTCCACTTAGTGGCCATTTCCCATCAGTGCATTAAATAACCTCCAATTTTAACTGCAGAAGAAGACAACCTGCCAGGCCACGGAAGCTTTTCTCCATGTGAAAAGAGTCCACCAACTGAGAATGACAGCTTTGAAGGTTCTAGCTGTGCTCCAAACTTTGGAATAAAACCTTTCAGATGTTTAAACACTGCAGTATCTCAGCCCATCAAGAGTTTAATGCCCCACATCTCACTTAGCATTTTTCATGTCTAATGACCACATCCAGACCCTTCTTTACAGCAGAGCTTATGGGCTGGACTAGAGACAAGCCAGCCTGCAATACAGAAGCCGGGGGCTTCCTCCGGCATTCACAGGCTGGCAAAAAAACAGGGATGGCCCCATCTCGCTTCTCCCCACCTTCCCCATCCTGCAGTAAAAGTCTTGCAGATCCCTGTAATTTATCCTGCTCCTAACATGCATGACAGGACATGATTTCCCTCTGTCAGCCTTTTTTCTCCAATGAGATCTGTAGCCAGAGAATATTTGGCTCATCACAAAACAACAGCTCAGATAACAGAAACTGGGAGAAGGTTTGATTTATCCTTGCCATGGACAACCAGCCAGTGTCACTCTCACATGGCACATAGATGAGGGACAGTGACGAAGCAGTCTGCAGGTTGGAAAGCCAAAGCTTCATTTTCTGCCCCAGCACTATTTGTGCTGTAAACATCAACCTGCCCCAAAAGCATCATTTTCCCCGAAGCTTTTCAACCCCTGAGTGTGGGCTGAGAGCTGACAAAGTGATGGCACGTCACCTCCACGGGCCACACTACTGCTGCTGGGGAGATGAGTGCAGAGAGACCAGGCCAGGACCTACATAATCCTCCTGGTTTACTCCCTAGTATTTCAAACAGCTCCTAAATCCCCTGCTTACACTCCCTACTCTTTCACAGGCCGGCAGATCCCACTTCTCCCACACATAAAATAGATGCTGAGTCAGAGGGAGCTCTCCCTGGAGCAGCCAACGTTCCTGCGGGTGTCCCAGCAGCCCTTCATGGCTGGATACTGTCCACTGAGATGCAGAAAGGCTGGAACCCACTCATTCTAATCCCTGATTATGATATGCCATCAGCAACCACTGTGTTGCCTCACAGGAAGCCTAATAATGTCTCAAAAAATTTACTGTTCAAGCTTGGGTTCTCTGAGGATGTACTGAGACACAGGAACAATAATCCCTCTATGTGCCAATTGTATGTGATGTCTGTTCATTTTAGCTTATGCCTCTCCCTGACACTGCCGTGTCATGGTCAAAAAACCCCAACTTATTTCCACTCAGACTTAAAAACTGCCATTTTTCTTCCCTCCTGCTACTTAAGACTTCTCCCTATGCTCTCTTCCTTTAGAATAAAGGAATAAAGGGTTTTATCTGGAGTCTTCACCTCTCGGTGCAAAGGTTGTTCCTTCAAATCTCTGACCCCATAGTAGGGAAACCATATACCAGAACTCACTTCAGGCCTTCTATACAACAAGGCAAAGGATCAACTTTCTTAGCCCTTCCTCCCTGGCTGTGTCCTCTCTACTGTCTTAAAAGCTTCTGATGTTTGCAGATAGCTTTATGTTTTGGTGTTTTTTTTCCTTAATAGCAGGATACTGTATGCCAGCTATATGCTCTCTGCCACCCCGATCCACAAACAAAGGAGCAAGCCAGGAAAACAGCATTTCCTCGGGATTGACTCAAGAGCTGCCAGCTCAAAACCCTCCCATGTTCTGTCCTTTCCACTCTGAGATATAACATCTAATTATCAATGTTTGATATTTACAGGTTGCCATATATTACAGCAATCATGTTGCTTTTCCCTGCTACATCTGCAGCCTGTTCAGCCTGCAAACGCTGCATTTGCACAGCCCTCAAAGACCCAACTGTGATTTTTCCCAGCAATATTACTGCAAAGTCTCTTCCCTTTTCCACCTGCATGCTCTGACAGACGTTTCAGTTCTCCTCACTGACACCTACACAACTGTGTGAGGAGACTTCCAAGGTCATCCAGTCATCCAGACCTCCCACTGCACCACATCAGTGAGGAGCCTGTCCAGGTGAGCCACCTCCCCACATTTTTATCACATTAACCTCAAAAGAGCCTCCCCTCAGCCCTGCTCAGGCCTGGCAACCCTGACTGTACAGCATGAACAACACCTGAAGTATTCTGTATATCAACACAACGTTTGTCTTCCAGAAGGTTTTAAAGATACACACACAAAAACTTAGCACATACCCACCAACATAATGCTATAAAATATAAATGAATGGTTGTCATGGCAACTGCTTCAGAGAGAAATAGAGTCCCTCATAAACGCTCAAGGGCCAGAAGAAATCCTCACACATACATACACACCCACACCTGGTCCTTTCCCTTCCTTGCCATTATCACCCTTCATTCAAAGGTTGGAGTTTACCCAATTCTGCACCCAAGTTTTGCACCACGAAGAGAAACGCTCCACTTCTGTCACTGAACCCTACTCAGATTTCTCCAAGTATCCTGAGAAATCCCGTTGCTTTGGACAAATCTATAAGCTCTCTTATTGCTCTGTGAGGCACAGTTTTGAATTACTGTTTTTCATTACTGATGTGCTTCCCAGCAGACCCTGCTGTGAGATAAAGTGGTATTAGAGTGGCATTACCGGCTGGAGCCATGATTGAGAGACGGACGGGGCTGCAACACACTCCTCCAACTAACAGGCAGCAATAAATACATCTAGAAACCCTCTTGCTAATACCAGGAGAAGGAAGGGCAGAAAAATAAAGCACTATATATTCCTAGGCTGCACATATGCAACCCCCCAAATACCTGTTACTGACTGAATTCGACATTTCGAACTGAAAATAGGAACTCTAGAGGATGTAAGCAGTGCAGGAATATTTCAGGCCTCAGAGCTGTCCAGACATAGAACAAAAACTGCAGGAGAGACAGGAGGTCAGGCAAGAGGAGATAAAACGAACATGGCCAGCCTGGTCTCAGAACTTCTCTGACCAAGGTTAGGTTGCTGCAGCTTTCTGGGACAAGGAGCATGTGAAGGTTCGCAGATATTCCCAGTCAGCTCCTTCTGAATGTGACTGACAAGAGTGGGGAAAGCACAAAGATAAATTTGTAACTACGCTTCTCAGTGGATGGCAGACCCCCTGTCTCCCCAGGGATGCAAACCGACACTTCAGAGTGAGCAACAGAGGAACAACGTGACAGAGACAAGATCAGGAGGGGTTTGGAGAGCAAGCAGGATCATCAGCCAAGGCTGGGTAAACAGAGGGCTGCAGGGATGCAACCCCACCAGGAGGCAGGAAAAATGAGTGCTCTGCAGGAAGAAGGGCTGGTCCTGGGACTAGAAACCAACAGAGGGAGCCAGACCACCACCACTGACACCAGCCCGAGGGTCAGCAGTCTCTGTCCAGCCAACATCTTCTCAGGCTAATGCTTCCTGCCTGCAGGGCTTTCCTTTAATCAAGGTGAGCTTTAATAAAGGTAATACCTCTGGCTAATGGGCAGAGATGCTCCTCCCGGCCCAAGGAAAAGGTTCTTGTGGCATTGCACTTGCTAATCCCCTATCTGTTGGCCAATTTCAGTTGTATTTAACAACAGTGGAAACCCAAGTGATAAAAAGCTCCTAAAATGCCACAGATATAAGCAGCTGGGAGGAGACGAGGGGAGAAAATCCAAACTGCCAGGAAAGACAAGACTGCAAAGCCAGCTCAGGTCAGCTCTGAGATGAGACAACTGACATGCAAGTGACCACAAGAACTTGAGCAAGAACTCTAATCTCCCCAGATATCAGATAATTCACACCCACGGCAGGAAGACATAGGAAACTAAACTTCTTGAACTGTGCTATCTGCACGATTGCCTTTGCAAGGCACAAACAAAAGTGACAGACACAAAGGTAGAGATTATCAGTCCACAGAGCCCTGCAGTGCGTGTGCAATGGAACCTGCAGCAGTCACAGAGAACTCCTCTCTTCTGCCCAGAGATATCCTCCAGCACGCTCAGAGGACACAGCAGTTTAATAACACCACTCCATCTCCTCAGCCCAGCCCTGTGCATTGACACACCATCCCTGTCAAACTAGAAGCACACTAAACTAAACCAGGGAATAGAGCTTTTCTTTCATTCTGTTCCTCATTTCCCTATGCCTAACTATTTCCTGCTGCTCCCAACACAAGATCTGAAGGCAAGTAGGAGGGACTGCCAGCACAAAGTCTCCTGGGGAAGAAGGGAAGCGGTGAGATTTGCAGCATGGTATGTGCTACCAAGTGATTTCTCACTCAGCTTCAGCAATGACACCCACCTTCCTTCACTGTCAGGAGCCAAAGGAAAAATGAAACAGAAGCAGTAGCAAACTCATGAATTCCTACCTGGTTTCACAATTATGTAAAAATACATAAAATGCAGAAATGTCCACTACATTACTTAGTGGCTCTCCTATTAAAAAACAAAAAACCCCGATCCTCTTTTGAATACTAGATATCCTCTCTCTAGGAAAATCTCTGAGAAGAACACAATACTTTACTAACAATTTACTAAGTAAGCCATTCCACTTTTCATAAGACTTCACAACAGCACTCAAATTCACAGCAGACCCACTAACTCAAGTAAAGGGCCTGTTAAAAATGCACTCTTAGGAAACAGAATAGAATAAGAACTTCAAGATAAATGCCAAAGAGCTCTCTCAGTAAATGAATTAGCACCCTGCTATTTTAATTCTCCTGTGGATCCTTACCTGTGAGCATTTCTCCAATACTTCCTCCTTGAACTGCAGGAACTTCTCCTGGATGGCAGGCTGGTTGAGAGCAAAGGAAAGGAAGTGTGTGAAGGGCTGCTTCTTACGGAAGCTGTCCAGGAGCACATCGATCCGCGTTCGGGCAGAGATGACACCGCTCCGGTGCTGCCCTGTGATCACTGCAAAGAAACAAAGCTGTCTGCTTTCCGTGAACCTAAACAAAAAGTAGTTAAATGGATTGTGGTATTATGCAATACTTGTCTGTGCACTTCAAAACATCAGTATTTGAGGATATTGAGAAGAACATTTCACCCAGGAGATAACAGGAGGGAATTAGAAAAACCTGCAGGACAGCACCTCTCTGCTGTTAAACCCAGGCTCCTGAGGAAGCCTTAGGAATCAAAACCCCCAAACGTGCACTGAGAAATCCTGCCACACTCCCTACTTGACTTAAAATGCCTGACACGGCTGTGTTTTCCTCTGCAAAGACAGGATGATGCCATCGAAAGTATCCCTCTGCTCCTAAGGAAGTCAACTCTGAGTGCCTAAAAAACAACAGCTGAGAGTCCATCAATTCAGCAGTCCTTCAGATTTCTGGGGCACTATTTCAAGTTTTAATAAAGGCAGTCAGAGTGAAGAAGGAAATAAAATCTATCAAGGATCAAGATGGCCTGTGTTCATGCACTTCAGGGCACCAAACAGAGAACACTCGAGCTTGAAAGGAAAGAACCAAAAGGAGCAAATTTTCTTGGCTTCCTATTATTACATGCTTTCAACATCTCTTAACCTTCCTAATAGTTCTTCACAGTCCTTGGGAAGAAGTCAAGACCCACTCCTTGAGAAGTAGCACAGTGGGATCCCCATGGCACTTCCTCCTCATAGCTCTGTCACAAACACAACTGTACACTGTGCCAATAATCTCTGGAGCACGCCCTAAGGAACACTCCAAATATCCACTCTGGCAGATCCTGCACAGGTCAGCCCTGACAAGCAATGCCTCCTTTCTTTTCAAGTCCCTGGAAGCGATGAGAAGGAACATAGGGTACAAGAAAGGATGCGCTCACTGTCGGGAACGGTAGCAATGTCATCTAAACACTTCTCCTATCAAAGCATGTGCTGACGTTTATTTTGTGCAGAAACACAGAGGTAACTTTCTCTGAATGTTTAATTAACAGAAAAGGTACTATTTTAAAAGCAAAGCAAACAAAAAAAAAACCCAACACATTCAGGCACAAAGTTCCCAAGCCAGTCATTTAAGGCCAAGAAGTGAAACTATTCATTAAATTAAAATAGACTTTTTACTCCAAAAAACCTCATACCGCTTTATAAGGATTTATACACAGAAAAAATAAACTCAGGAGAAAAGTGATGTGATTTTCCCAGGCACACAGAATGAGTCAGTGCCGTGTCAGAAGCAGGAGTTAAAGGGAAAACACCTTCTGTACCCCCTCCCTGCCTCAACAGTGTTTGTGCAAGAGCCAATGAAAGCACATCCATTTTGTGCATCTTCAACTCACCAACTTCTCCTTCCACTCCAGGCTTGGGAATGCTGATGGAGGTTCGAGTCTCTGTTTCCAGCCTCTTCTTGGTTTCCCCTTTCTTCCCAATGATGTACCTGGAGGCACAAAGTGCAAGAGTTTCTCTCACAGAGTGTTGCTAGGCCACTCTCCACCAAGTGTGTCCACCCAGGAGAGGAACCAGGCCCTGAGCTGGCCCCAGGCACCTGGGGACCCCTAGACTCAATCCCTCTGTGGTGGAGGCATGCACACACACAGCTCCACGTGCAGGACCCCATCCAGGCATGGAGGTGATTCCCAGAATTCCACACGTGTCCAGCCCAGGACCATGGGATGATGTTCAGCTGTGGCTCACAACTGGCTTATATTAAAATGACTCAGTTGGTCCATGACAGGTCTGCCCAGCACATGCTGCCACAGCTTATTTGTCACCTGGGTTATCCCTTTTTCCCATTATCCCAGCTGAGGAAAAATTAAGGGCTCTTTTCCTGCTTTTTGCTTTGCTTGAGGTAGTTATTTGTCAGCATTCAAATACACAGTGGACCACTTTTCCTTCTCTGTATTTCAGCAAAAATTATTCCACTAATAAAACTGTCAAAAGTAACTAGACAGAGCTTTGAACACTACATGCTTCCCAGTAAACATCGCATTGGAGTCAATAACCAATTGCAGTCCTGTGTGCTTGCTTTGAAAGATTGCACAAACTCCCCCTGCCAGGCTGCTCACCTCAGGTCTTCTTCCCCTCTCCTTCTCCCACCCTCCCTGAGGCTTTTATGTTCCAGGGAAGAGATGCTCAAACACTTCCCTGCCAGCCAGCAAGCACCACCTGCTGTTCCTGCCACAAGGACGCCAAGGAGTCAAGTGAGGCACAACTGCACCAGAAAGGCAGTGCCAATTCTCCCTTCCCGAACACTCGAATCTGCAGCATGGAATACATTCCACTTACCCTAACCTCAAAAAAAAAAAAAAAAGAAAAAAGAAATAGTCTGTGCTTAACTGCTTCCTCAGCTGGCAGCAACTCAAACAAAGCCAAGGCACACAGGCTCACTTGTATAAGGGGCTGGGAACCTCCACCCGGCACTGGAAGCCTCGCTCAGTCTCCTCCACCACAGTGGCATCGCAGGGATCGTCGGCGCAGTCACTGGGGCCTAACAGGAAAACCACAACAGACCTCGTACGAGCTCTGCAAAGTCTGGCAGCGCTTCATGTAGGACAACAGTCTCCTCCCAGCCTTCTCCCAAGGTTAACTGAAGGAAGGAATGAGCTCTTCTGAGCTGAGGGTAACTGCTTTTTATTTATCACCTTGCTACCAGCTCCAGAAAACATAATGACTGCTTCTAAATCTGGAGGGCTGGGAGGTGCAAGAAAGAGGTAGTTACAGCCCAGGTTTTCCCTCGGATGGAATTTCTGCAATTCCCACACAGTGGGAATGGTTTCTTCTCTCTCTGGTAGAGTGGATGACATCAGCCCACTCAGAAATGTGAAGTGGCAGAAGAATACAAATAAAAGGTGAAGATAAATGGTCCAAGGGCTCAGTGATTTGGAAAACAGAAATTCTCACAGCCTGAGTGGAGTGGATGCACCTTTCATGCATGGGCCATTCAGCTGTGCATGGATCAAACAGAACATCCAGAAAGACGCCATAGTTCCTATCTCCTCCCCAATACAAACAGGGATGACTCTGGGAGGAAAGCACCTTACTAAAGCTTTGTTCCTTCCACTGAAAGGGATGGAACAACAGCCACAACCCTTCCCATTTGAAATTAACACCAGAGCTTTTCTGTGCCCACAAAAAGTCACGCACAACTACGGCAAACAAACAGGCAGAAAGGCAACATAAGATACACCAGGACAGGAAGAATGTCCCCCCAAAAAGAAGTAACATCTTCCCAAAGCTGCTCTGTAGGAGGCCAGCTTTTAAAGGCACAAACATTACAAGGACAGAGTGTCTTCAGCAGCTTCCACTGCTGCCATACCTGCAAATAATCACACTCTGGAAAAGAAAGGCACTTCAGAAAGCTGGGAAAAAAAACAGAGAGAATTTGTTTTTCCATTTTCCTGGAGATCTTCACAGCCAGCAAGCAAACTGTCAGTCAGCAGCACAGCCAGCCAAACCCACGTGAGGTACCTGGGATTACTTGGGCAGCAGGATCATCAGGGATCAACACAAAGGTTTCTCCCTCTTGAACACTTTGCTCCACCACACGGACAGGTCTTCGTGTTCATAAAGACACCAGAGATGACACTGGGAGCTCCCTGTGTCCCCAGTACTCATGTTTTCCCTCTCAAACATCACCCCTCACCTGCACAGAAATCCTCCTCCTCCTGTGGGAAGGGCTGCTCTTGGATGAGATTCTTCCTGTACACTCGCCCCCCAATCCTTACCAAGGTGGGCCTCAGAACATCCATCCTGGTCCTCCTCCTACTGCAAAAACAAAGATAGCTTTGCTAACTTAAGCCAAGGAAAGGCAAATTTCAGTCTTTCCTTGTGGATTGGGGCGGAAGGGACCTTACAGCTCATCCAGCTCATTCTATGTTCACTGAAACAGTTAATTTAATATTGGGTGTCTCAGTTTGCCTTGGGTTTTAAAACAGAAATCTCTGTTACTCAGAAAACAAAGTCTCCACCTAAAAATTCACCTTTGTCAGGTTTACCTGTCCACTGCAACACAACAGGAAAAATTAAGAGCTTGCTTTTGAAGATGCAATTATCCTAAACTAGATTTATTATACAGTGACATCAGGTTCAGGTTAATGCTTCTCCCCTCAGTTCAAGCCCCAGCTTCTGAAATTGCTCACTACCACCAAAACTCACACTGAAAATAAAAAACTTGCACTTAAAAAATCCCCGTAATAATTCCTGTAGCTCAAGGGAAGTAGTGCAGAGATCAAATGTGCACAAAGGAAGGCAAACTAAGCCATGAAAAATCACACAGTCGCTGGGGTTTTTTCATGTTTTTAAATACACAATGGCATCACAATTTCTTGACACGGGGTTTCCGGAAGATGAACAGCGACGGGGATGGAAGGGGAGGTCAGGAGCACAACGCAGCTGAGGCCGCAGCCTTAGGGCNCTGGGGGGGCGTGGCCTGCGGAGGGGTGGGAGCGCGGACAATGGCGGCCCCGCGGGCCCCCCCGCCCGCCAAGATGGCGGCGCCTCAGGCGGGGGCTGCGGGTTCAAGTACGCGCACGGACATCGCCCTGATCTGTCGCCTCCTTTCCTCTGTCGTTGTTTAAATTAAACCCCCTGCAGCTATACCTAGGAATCTGTCGGGTCTGTGAGCCCCGGTCGCCATGGTTTCAATATAAAGTGTTATTCGCCACCCTCTGAGCCTGAGGTTTTGGTGAGGAAGGTGTTGCTAGATTAACAGAGTCACCTTCACGGCTCGCAAGCCCCCAGCCTCTTGTGAGCTGCTGTGTCCTGTGTTACACACAGTCAATGAAACAACCCTGAGCGCTCTTGAAGGGACTTCACAAGAAGTGACAGGACAAGGGGGAATGGGACTGACAGAGGGCAGTTTTAGATTGGGTATTGGGAAAACATTTCTCCCTGTGAGGGCAGTGAGACACTGGCACAGATTGCCCAGAGAAGCTGGGCATCCCTGGAAGCTGCCCCATCCCTGGAAGTATCCGAGTCCAGGTTGG
>WEIV01029482.1:0-11373 GCA_013390005.1 Calyptomena viridis | reverse complement strand
TTCTTGACACTGGGTTTCCGGAAGATGAACAGCGACGGGGATGGAAGGGGAGGTCAGGAGCACAACGCAGCTGAGGCCGCAGCCTTAGGGCAGGATTCTGCTCCATTCGTCTCCTGCGAGCACGATCAAGAGGGGCTGCGGGCAACTCCGGAGGAACCAACCCCCCAAAGCCCGGGAAAGGCGGTAGGGGCACAGCATCCTAACCACGGCCCTCACCGCGCAAACCGCCGGTGCGCCGAAGGCAGGGAAGTGGCAGAAGCCCCCGGTTCACGTTACNTCGCAAGCCCCCAGCCTCTTGTGAGCTGCTGTGTCCTGTGTTACACACAGTCAATGAAACAACCCTGAGCGCTCTTGAAGAGACTTTACAAGAAGTGACAGGACAAGGGGGAATGGGACTGACAGAGGGCAGTTTTAGATTGGGTATTGGGAAAACATTTCTCCCTGTGAGGGCAGTGAGACACTGGCACAGATTGCCCAGAGAAGCTGGGCATCCCTGGAAGCTGCCCCATCCCTGGAAGTATCCGAGTCTAGGTTGGACCTGGGATAGTGGAAGGGACACCCCTACAGTGGTTGGAACGAGATAGGCGTTATAGTCCTTTCCAACCCAAACCGTTCTGGGATTCTATGAATAACAGTGACAGAACACAACTCCTAGTTGTGACAGCTTCTTGAAATCCCATTTCCTCCACAAAATACTTGAGTGCTTTCCAAAGGCACTGTCTGTGTACCCTACAGAGCCTGCAGAAATATACTAAATAGGATAACAGAAATTAATTAAATGGTCATGATAACTGGGAAGTGCTTGTAAGTGTTTGGAGGAGCAACAAATGCTGCCACTGATAAGTGTTAAGTGACACTTTTTTTACTATCAGAGAGGTACGCAATTTGTTTTAAGTACCATCATAACAAACATACACCCAGTGCCTCTAACAAACAAGGCTGAGAAGAGGGTGTGCAAGAGGCTACTGGGCTTATGCTACACAGGCAGATGGGTCCTCAGTCATTGCCAGTTGAGGCCAAATACTGTGTTTTAAAGGCAAAAACACATCTGGAATGATACAGAAAGCAGCTGTTGCGAGTTAGGCATAGCATGGCTTCCTGCAGGATTCAGCCCTGGAACTGGCAGTCCTGCAGCCTTCCAGGTTTTATGAGGCAGTAGGACTTTTTCGTGTTTGTGCTCCTGGAAATAAGGCAAAAAAGGTGGGGGAAAAAGCCTTTTTATGACCCTGGGGAGTGGAATAAGCACCAGGGCAGCTAAAGGCCAGTGAATTCATGTTATTTTTGTGAATACTCCAATCGTTTGGATGAATTCCCAGGACCCCTTGTCCAAGGGGTCAGAGCAGGGGTTACCTGCACTTTTGGGGTCTCTCAGTGCCTGTCCCCACAGGCAGTGGAGTGCAGGCAGCTTGTCCACGCACACAAGGCAGCCTTGAAGCTCTGAGGCAGCAGAGGTGGCATCTTCCTGCCCCTCACCGCCTTTGTCTGACCCCAAGAGAGCTGCGTGGCCTTTGGCTTTGTGCCCTGGGAAGCTCCAAGACGCCCTACCTAACTTGTTTCTGCTGCCTTTTTGTTCTTCCAGGCTGGGACGGGGTGAAATGGCAGCCTCCTCCTCATCCTCCTCGGCTGGCGGAGTCAGCGGCAGCTCTGTGACAGGATCAGGGTTCAGTGTCTCTGACCTGGCGCCGCCTCGGAAAGCCCTTTTCACTTATCCCAAAGGAGCCGGGGAGATGCTGGAAGGTGATTGCTCCTGCCCTTCTCCTTCCCTGCTCTTTCTCAAAGTTGTTGAGCTTGGCACCCCACCTTCTAGGACTTTAGCTGGCAAAAGCTGGAGGGAGAAAGGAAGCACCAGGGTCTCTCGAGCAGCCCTGCCTTTCCCACGAGTTGTTCATGAGGAAGTGATTTTTCTGGCAGTCACCTGTTTTTTACCTGCATGACAACACTTCAGGGGAGAAAACATCTACCTGAAAGGGGACATGACTGTGTTAAGTGCTCCTTGTTAGCTAATCCTTTGATGTCAGGCAGGCATTACTGTGAAGATAGCTGAGGCAGGAGTATTTTTCTTGGCAGAAGCAGTATTTTTCTTGGTTTGGGTTGGATTTGACTGGACTAGTACAGAAGGCAGCTTGTATCCCTGCCAGCTTGTGTCGGGGTGCCCAAACCCTTCCACCCACTCCATAATCCCGGAAGGAGGAGCCAGGCGCGTTGCAGCTGTGCTGGGTGAGAGAGGAAGGACAGGTCCTCCAGATGACAGGGTTAAACCAGGCTGTGTCTGTCTCTCTCTCTGTTCTGTTCCCCTTGAACTTCCCATGTCACCACAGAACACTTTGCATGAGCCCAAAGTCCATTGGGTTGGCTGCGACTGAGGCTGGGGTGTCCCTGTGGCAGTGCAGGGCAGCTGGGAACTGGTGGCTGTGCCATTGAAAGGCTGTTTTTATTACACATTAGAGCCCATATGCCAGGCTATTGAAGTAATTATGACTAAAGGCTTGCTCATAGAACTTAACGAGCCCTCAAAACAAAGTAATGAAGCACTTTGTGTTACCAAATAGACAGGCAGTTGCTGTTCCTCCTGAGAGCCACTAGGCAGGACAGACAGGGAGTCGGAGGAGAGAATCACAGAATTATTAAGGTTGGAAAAGCCTTCCAAAGACCATCTAGTCCAACCTGTGCCAAATCCCCACCTTGTCACCCAGCCCAGAGCACTGACTCTCACATGCAGTTGTTCCTTGGACACCTCCAGGGATGGGGACTCCACCACATCCCTGGGCAGCCCCTTCCAATGACTGACAACCCTTTCCGTGAAGAAGTTCCTCCTGATGTCCAACCTGAACGTCCCCTGGCACAGCTTGAGGCTCTTTCCTCCTTTTCTGTTCCTTGTTCCGTGGGAGCAGAGCCTGACCCCTGTCAGGGAGTTGGAGAGAGCCAGAAGGTCCCCCCTGAGCCTCCTTTTCTCCAGGCTGAGCCCCCTCAGCTCTCTCAGCTGCTCCTGGTGCTCCAGACCCTTCCCCAGCTCCATTCCGTTCCTTGGAGACGCTCCAGCCCCACAATGTTGGTATGAAAGGCCCAGAACTGGACACAGCCCTCGTGGGGCCTCAGCAGTGCCAGCACAGGGGGACAATCACTTTCCTGCTCCCTAGAGAGGGAAGGACATGTTTGTGGCAGCACCAACACAGCATTTCAGCACTTGTAAGAGGATGCTCTGAGCACAGCAAAACTCCAGCCCTTCCCTGGGGTTCAGCTTTGGATTAGATTTTTCCAGAGTTCTGTCCTACCCTTTGTCTTTGAAATTGCTTCTCTCCATGTCGTTGTTGCACAGGGCTTTTAATTGATTGTGCTTTGGGTTGACCTCTTTACCAGGAACACAGCAGTTCATCTGCCCTGGGTGGCAGCAACAACCAAACACTGTCCCTGTTTCAGGAAGCTTTAGGTTGGCTTTTTAATTTCTGACACAAAAGGTGATACACCCATTCTTTTGTCAGGCAGGTCCCAGTGGGGGAGCTGCGTACCAGTTTCCTCTTCAAAAATCCCCACTGACTGTCTGATTCTTACTGCTACTTTAACTATCTCGCTTATTTTTAAATAAGCCTTTCAGTATTTAGGGTTTTTTTAGAAGGAAACAGTATAAACTGTGTCAGTGCTGGGCACACAAATAGCTGTGTTTTCCAAATTGCTTTATTTCTGAGTCACTTGTGTGATCCATTACTGACTTGGATGGCAAGACACACATTATTTGAAATTCTTTATGCAGGGTTATGGTCTGAGCCTGTGAGAAATCCTAAAGCATTTTAAGGACACAAGCGTCTGAGCCCTAAGGGAATCCAAGACTGCCATAATATTACCTGACTTCTTAGCTTACCTTCTAAGGGGATGTAACAGAATTCCATCCAGATGTGCCCCAGGTGGCACCAGGGGCCAGCCAAAGCCCTGTGCAGGGTGACTGCAGCTGGAAACCCTTGGCAAAGGGGAAAGTGTTGGGACAAGGCAAGGGGGAAACCCACACCTCAAACATAAAAATACGCTCAGTGAAGGCTGCTTGGCCTTAAACTCTGGGGTTCAACCACCTCATTTTCTGTTTACAGATGGCTCTGAGAGATTCCTCTGTGAGTCTGTCTTCAGTTTCCAGGTTGCATCGACACTGAAGCAGGTGAAGCACGGTAAGCACCGACTGCCGGCTGCTTTGGCCGTGCATCTGTCAGGGGAGGGGGCAGGGGAAAAAGCCTGACCTGCTCTCAGGCACCAACTACAAAAAAGCACCATGAGTGCCGAGTCAGGCCACCACCGAGTCCTTTTGCAAGCCCTATGCAAAGCGCCGGTAGCCCACAGAGCCTGGGTGGGAACTGGCCGTGCCTTCTGAAGCTTGTTTTTCCATGACTGCGCTGCCTGCACGGGAGGTGAGGCCAGAGGAGGAGGTTATGGGCAGGAAACGCCCACGCTCTGATCTCTTAGCCCAGCGCTGACTGTCTCTCTGGCCTTGGGCAAAAAGACGCTCCATTCCACCTTTGTTTCTCTGCTGGGCCCTCATGGCACCGGCAGGGTCAGGCGAGGTTTACATAGGTGCTCAGGAGGTGCCTGGCGTGGCGTGATGGGGCTGACTCCACTCCCTGCCTCCCCAGGGAAGAGCTTGACATCTTGTTTGAACCTCTGCTTCCCTGTAACCGAGGGATGGGCTTGACTGCACCCAGCTCTGGTTCTCAGAGCAGAGTTCAGCACCAGATCCTGTCTGCTGCTGGAGGGTCACATCCTTTCTGTCTCCACCTCTTGTCAGCTAGAATGGTACTTCCACCTGTTGTCTCAGACCAGAGGTTTCCTGTCCTCTGGTTGTCAAGAGGCAGTCTGGGGGCGTGCAGCAGCTTGTAAGGCCATGATCCTGTATTTCTGAACTTCAGAGCTATTGTTTCCACAGCTCTGCTGTGGCTGTGGCTGCCAGGGGCTGCTGTACAGCCTGGCACCCCCATAAACACCAGACTTTGAAACTGGTTTGCAGAGCACCTCCCTATTTTCTCCCTGTAAGAAAAGTGTAGGGCTTAAAAAAAAAAAGGTTGAGGTCATCATTTTTTGGCTTGTTTGTTTGACAGTTCCCAAAAGCATTGGGCTGCAGGAGGTGGAGTGAGAACAGTCCCTCTTAAAAGCACCCATTGCTGCAGTCAGCATAAATCACACACAGTTTATGTTACGCCTCTTGCTAGTCCTGGGCCATCTCTGCAAGAGGCTGCGGTGAATTTACAGCACACTGTTGGACTTCCAGCAGAGCCAGAAGAAGGGATATTCCCATCTCTGCACCACTGCAGATAATTTAGTTGAAAATGGAGCCCATGTATCCAACACATAACCGGCTATAAATAAGCTTGAGAGGAATGTGTTGTCTTGAGTCTGTCCAGGGACAGACCTTCGTCTCATTAGCAGGCTCTGATTGCAGAGCCTTGCTGCCTTGCTACACTCATCCAGATCCTCCTCCAAGGACCTTCATTAAAACCAGGAGCTCCCCATGCTGCACCCAGTTCTACCGTGGGCTGACCAAGCCCTCTCTGAACTTCTCTGTTCTTCTGCACTATAAATATTTATGCTAAAGAAATGAGCTTCATCCTGTTTTCGCCCCCATACACTAATGGGCCTTGTGTTTCCCTGTTAGGACTTGAATGTGCAGGGCACAGTAGGAATGGGTAAATACACACCGGGGCAGAAAAGCCTGTCCCTGCTTTCTCCTCACCCTTTGCACAGGGTGGGTTTGGATTCAAATGGGCCCAGTGGGGTTTATTCTGCCCTGTTCCCCACTGACAGCTAGGAATTTGCATCTAATTGAAAGGTTTAATTGCGCTGCCACTGCAAACCACAGTTACCTTTGAACTTCTCGCAGATCAACAAGTCGCAAGGATGGAAAAACTAGCTGGTCTGGTGGAAGAGCTGGAGGCAGATGAGTGGAGGTACAAGCCAATAGAGCAGCTCCTGGGATTCACTCCCTCCTCGGGCTGAGTGTGTCTGGATTGCTGCTGTCGGAGCAGAAGAAAAACATTCCCTGGCCTGGCTTCCAAACACCCTCCATTTATCAGATGCTGACAGCTGCATCAGCAGGACGGGGCTTCGGGTTTTTTTGAGAGTGGGGATCCCCCATAAAGCTGCCAATAAACAGAAATGACAGGATTCTGTAAGTCCTCACTGAGGCTGGCAAGGCTCAGATTCTGTAACTTAGAAGGCAGGATCAGCTGTACAGCCCTGGGAGAATTGCCGTATTGTTGACAGAGGAGGGCACACTTGACAGAGTGGCTGCAGGGAGCAGCCTGATCACACTGATTGCCCTGATCCAGTAACTCAGCCTGGCCTGGTGCTGGCAGGCAGCCGAGGCACTGGGTAACTGGGGACACCCATGTCTGCTCTGTAGCAAATGACACCCTGTCAAAAACACTCCTCGGCTCCAGCTGTTGTTCTCGAGAATGGACATGACAGGAACTGTCCTGGGTCAGGTGAGGGGCCAAGCAGTGCCACCAAAGCTGTTCTCTCTCCGTCACCATTTCTCTGGTAGCGCTGGTAGGACATAGCTCTGTCTTTAATACCCTGGAACTTTTTCCTCTTTGTTCTGTGTTAAATTTCTCTGTGACAATAAAATAATTCTATCTTCACAACTGTTTTTCAGGGGGAGGGTCTGATGAAGAAAACCATCAGCTGTTCAGGAGATAATGAGATTTATTGAAGCTCAGAGGCAGCTCAGCTGTCACAATGGTCAGCTGAAGTTCAGTTTGAGAGGAACCAAACCACATTCGCTTTATGCTCAAAAGTAGATGGATTTAAATCAGATTTTAATCCTGCTTTAACTCTGCCAGCAGCAGCAACCCCTTACTTAAATCCATCCATTTTAATCATCTTGTTTTTTGGTTGTACTTCACTTCTGTTCCTGGAGGGAACTGGATTTCCATGTTCTGGCGTAACTATTTCAACATGTTAATTTTCCATGGATGAGAGCCTTCGCCCCACGGCTCTGCTGGCCAGCAGGGGGTAGGAGCAGCACCGTATGCAAGCAATTATATGATTTACTGCTCCAGATGCCTAATTCCTCCATTTTCAACATCTTATTTACCAGAAGATTGTATTTTTTACTCTATTTTAGTCCAGCCACGTCTGGATTGAAACAGATTAATTGGAATCCATCCCCCGATTTAGCTGAATCATCAGTAGTAAGCTAAAACTAAGGGGGAAAAGTACACAGCCACCTTCTGTTTGTTGCTGTTAATAAATCCAGAGGCCCACACTGCAGGTGAAGCCCCAATCCCAGCTCAGTGGAAATCCACAGCACGAATCCTGGAGCAGCATAGGGGTGTTCCCACATAAGGCTGGAGCTCAGCTGGGACATGTCCCATGCCGCCCACCCTGGGCCCCGGCCCCAGCCCGGAAAACCTCCTCCCCAGCCTTGGAGGACTGCCAGCCCCTGCTCTGCGGGGGCCTCCTGCATAGTCAGCGGGTCCTCGGCCAGGATTGCTTTAAACGTGATGGCAGGCGGGATTAAAACTCCATCCCAGATGGGCTCACTTGGGAAAGAAAAGAGCATTTCAATCCTCAACTTTTTTGCTTGTTTTCTATCTATTTTTAATCCTGCTTACTCCATGCACCTAAATGTACCTTGGCCAAGCCTGCCAGAATTACCTGCCCCGTATCACTCTGGGGTTTGGGAACAGAGCAGCAGGTCCCCAAACCCCCCCCTCCTAGTCCCCCCCACTCACTGAACCCGGCATAATCAGACACAGGAAGAGCCCTTCTGCTGCTTGACTTGGGAAACTTTTCTACTCCACCAGCCCTCCAAGGACACTGGGGGCTTAGTCCCTGTGGCTCTGCCCTCGGGATGCAGTGCCCAAGCATTGCCCAGACCTCCCTGTACAGATGCAAAACACAGCAGGGCTGAGATTTATCCCCCTCGCCCTCCTCCCATGCCTTGTTTTCCAGCCGTTCCTTGTGCTGGGACAGAGCAGGAGCAGGGAACGTCCCTGGCTCCGTGCTGTACATGGTGTGTTTGTATGTGTGCCCAGCACCAAAATAGACACATGTGTGAGAGCCATTGAGAGGAAGTGAAAAGTTCACCCTGTACAGTACTACGAATGCAAAAACATGTTGTTGGCCGTTCCCTCCTCTCGCTCAGTAAACATTTTATGTAAGGCAGGGAGAACTGGAGGCATTGCTGCACCATACGGCAAAACCCCTCTGCCGTCTCCCTCCTCCAAATCCAGGTTTTTCCCCTGGCAGCTGGAAACTCCCCAGCCGTCCTATTTCCTGCTTTGCAGATCAGCGCCGGTGGTAAATATCCCTCCTCGGGGTTTGGGAGCCCCCTTGCCCCCTCACCTCGGGGGTCTCGGGGGCTGTTTGGAGCTGCAGCTGAGCGCGGAGCGCAGGGGGAAGGGAGCCCATCAGCTGCCAGAAAAAGTTGATGCAGGGGAGGGGAGGGGAAATTAAAAAAGGAGCTGAACAAAGAGCCCCGTTCAGAGCTGCTGGTTGGTTTTCCTGTGGGTGCTCGCAGCAGAACGTTATGTACCGGCTCCGCTCACACCTCCCCTCCCCGGCTCCTCGCACTGCTGGCCACGGAGCCAAGCCACGCGCTCGCCCTGCTTCCCGGGAAAGGCGCCCGGCCGGGACGGCCCCTCCCGGCACCGAGGATGCAGCAGTGTGGGGCAGCACCCCCAAAATACCATCTCCTATCTTTCGCCTCAAAAGCGCCCAAGGGGAGATGAGTTTCACAGCCCCTCACCCCAGCTCTGTGGTGCCAACCCGGCACTCGGCATCTCAGCTGCCGAAACCTGTCCACCGCCCTCCTGGGTGCACGTTCCTTGTTTCTCCGCCCGACTCCTGCAGCTGCTTGTCCCGGGAGCGAGAGACGGGCCCGGAAGGTTTGGCAGTGGCAGGGACCTGCCCGGCCGGCGGCACGCCGGGACCTGCTGCGCGTCCCACGCAGCCAAAGCTCACCTGTCAGAGGTGCCCACGGGCTGGGAGGATGCACAGGGTCACCCCTCGTGTGCCTGTCACCCCGTGCCACGACCTGGAGACCGAGGACGGGGCCAGAGAGGATGCAAAGGACACCAACCCAGCAGACACCTAGGGGACACCCCAAAACCAGCAGCTTCAGCCCCTCTTAAATTTCCCGTGTGAATGCTTGGACACAGAGGGTCACACCGGCTCTGCACCAACCCCGAGCCCAAAAAATGTGCTAATCTACCTAAAAGCAGCTTTTTGGGCCACGGCGCTGGTGGGAGCAAACAACTACACCACAGGCAGTGGCAGCACCCCGTGGGGCAGGAATTCACCCCCCACCATACATAGGGCACACTTTGCACCCGACGTGCGCCGAGGCACTCGCTGAGCCCCTCAGTACATCTCCTCCCTTCCTCCTCCTTCCCAGCCCCCTCCCCCTGAAAGCCCTGCAAAACCGCTGAGCTCAGCACATCCCGGGCAGGGGCCCAGCCAAGGACCCTCCCCAATGCCAGCCGCTCCCCCCGCCCCCTTCGGCTCCTGCTTAACCCTTTGCAAAGCCAGCCAGGCTGGAAATGGGAATGATCCAGCAAATCTCATCAAGGAAGGGCGGGTGTCCCACAAGGCACAGCCGGCTGGGAACAGGCTGTCCACAAAGCCTGGATCCTTCTCTGCTCTCTCAGAAAGGCCAGCAGGTCAGGAGGGAAGACACATTGCTCGTCCACAAAAACCATGCTGGGTTTACACCAGAAGCAGAACCCGGGGAGGGGAAGTGCAAGGATTACCAACACTGTAACTAAAACTTTACTTTCCTGCTCAAAACCATTCCTAGACTCTCTGCTGCAGAGGAACAGCCTAGATCTTAGCCTCTTTTTGGAAGGAGAAGGGGCTGCCAGCCCTACATTGCATCTCCTTCCAGCCAAAGGGGAAGGCATGGAATTACATTGAGATTATTTTATTGCAGGGATCAAAAATTACATTTCCCTTTAAAACTTGCCATCGCAGCAGAGCTGCCTGCTCCCCTGCTTACCAGGAGATGTTATGGCAAAGAAAGAAAAATATTTATGCTTGGCTCCAGAATTCCAGCTTATTTTTAGCAAGGCGCCTTCCCTCTGGTCCTTTACCTCTTTTTTGTTTATTTGCCATTTTCCCCCTGTTTTGACCCCAAAATCAGCAGTTCCTCATCTATTTTCAGCCTGACCCAGCCAACATTTGTACCAATGACTTGGTGGTTGTGGGGAGAAATAACCCACGGGATACATTTGGTGCAAAACAAGATCCCAAGCACCATCCAGCCTTTTCTGAGTGCGAGTGTGCAAATATCAGGGTCTATTTCTAACAGCTGGGGTTGGGATTTGTTCATTTTTTGTCCCAAAAAGCTGAGCAGTAGCTCTGCAAGCTGCAAGCCAGGACTTGTTCCCAGGTCTCTACACAGCCCCTCTGCTCCCTGAGATGCTCCCCACTCCCCCAGCTTGGACTTCCACTCCCGAAAAGGTGACAGATTCAAGCTCTGGCCCCTAAAAACCAGCTGCTGGTGGGGTGCCCCGATGCTCTGCACCCACTGCCCCACACTCTTTGTGTGGCAGGTCACTGGTGGGAGGTGTCCCTCTCGTTCCTGGGCACCGTGTGTCATCTCCACCGTGTTTATTGCCGGGCTGTTATCAATCTGGAGAAGGACAGGACCCAAGATAGGTCCTGGGGTGACTTCAGAGTGTGCTCAGCCCCTCCGATAAAGCCGCAGGCAGCGCAGCGGGAGGACAAACAAAGCCCTTTATCGCCAGTTCGACTCCCTGAGCTCCTCGGGGTCTGGCTTTGGGAAGGTCACGTACGCAGGGACAGGCACGCACGGGGAACACAGTTCCAGACTGGAGGGCTTGGAGGGCGACGAGGTCTCGTCCCAGTTTTAGGAGCCACCAGGGAAGGCAGATGGGGAAGGATACCCCCAGCCTGGCACTGAGCAAAACCCCATCCCAGTCTGGTCATGCCCCCCGTGATCTTCAACTCCTTTCACTCCAACATCCTTTATTTTCTTAAGAAACCGGGACAACTCCAGGTAATGAGACACTGGGATCACTTCCGGTTCTGTTTGTCCCTGGCCCAGGGCAGGGGGACTCAGCCCCATCCCATGCCAGGTCAGCAGGATCCGGCCGCGCCGGTGTCACCACACAAACATCACCTGGAAGAGTTGGCGTATCAAAATCAACCCATAGGAAAACCCTCACTGTTTTCCCAGCCCAGGGAAGGGTCGGGGACCGCGGGGACAGGGCGTGCGCCCCCTTCCCCACCGGGACGTGGGGTCGCGCCCATGCTGGCATGGGGCTGGCCCCGGGGACACGGGGGTGAGCCCGAGCGCTGAGGGGGTGCCCGGGGGTGGTGCCTGCGGACCCCGCCCGACCCCCTGATGCAACCGCGGGTCGCGTTTGCAGCGCC
>WEIV01029481.1:9736-25276 GCA_013390005.1 Calyptomena viridis | reverse complement strand
TCCAACCCTTCTGCCATGGGCCACATAAGAGGTCACCTTATCCAAATTCTGTGCTTATCAAACACTAGATGCTCTTTTCAGGACCACAGATAAAATTCAGAGATGATTTCTTTTCTCTGACTTTCTCCACCTTCTGGACAAGCTCACACACTCTCCATCATAACAGGGAAAGATTTAGACAAACTTACTCCAGAAGTTACAGGCCACTTGAAAAACCTGCCCTAACACAAGTCTATTATTGTACACCCTGTTTACTTAAATTCATTCCACAGCCTGGGAGACTTTGCACAAGGAAATTTACAGCTCAAGTTAATAGAGCAAAATGTAAAACTGCTGGCTTTTGGCTGAGGCTGCAAGCAAGGGACAGGCACAGGTTGTGACTAGGGGTGTTTTCACAGGGCCACTGACACAGAATGTGTTTTCAGGGAGTATTTATTTTAAATAAGGAAAGTTTATACAGCTTGACAAAATTATTGGGAAGGAAATTAAATCTCATTCTGTTGCTCTTCCGCCTCACCTTGACACTTGCAGTTCTCCTCCCTCCCCCAGGGCTTGGTAAGGGCAGGTTTCGCTAGCAAAAAATTGCCTTCCTTGTGCATACTGATTTATAGCCAGCTCATGGACCAGCCTCACACATCCATGTGAGGAGACAAGGGGCAAGCAAGACCCACTCCTCCCTACCATGACCCCAGGCTGCAGCATGGGAGCACAGGGATGCATTATATTGAGGTTGCATCCCACCCTGTGCAATCTGCTGAGATGAGTGGGATCCATTAGTTGGGATTGCCCCCAGCTAAGACTACCCCTAGTCAAACAGGGGATGGAAAGCAACCAGATTTCTTCCAAAGCTGCTCCAGAAGCAGCAAAGCTGATGTCACCTTTGCTTGGAAACAGCTCTGCTTGGGAAACCATGGCACTGGTAGTGCAGTTGGCAGAGCTTGGCATTCCTTTCTCCATCCCTGCGCAAGGCCAGCACAGCCTGTTCCTCTCCTCCCCCAGACCTCCCCACCCTGATGAGCCAGAGCAAAAGCCCCAACACCATGCACAAACAGCTGTGCAGCAGGGACCTGTCAGTGTTTAAAGGTCTTCTCATTTCTGTTTTCCCTAAGTTTCTTTCCTATCTTGTTGTGACATTTCCAAGGGCTCTTATGATTTTTTGTAAGGACAAGTAGTGACAGGACAAGGAGGAATAATGTCTTCAAACTTAGAGAGAGCAGGGTTAGATGGGATATTAGGAAGAAGTTCTTCCCTGTGAAGGTGGTGAGGACCTGGCATAGGTTGTCCAGAGAAACTGTGACTGCTACATCCCTGGAAATGTTCAAGGCCATGTTGGTAGGGCTTGGAGCAACTTGGAATAGTGGAAGGTGTCCCTGCACATGGAACTGGGTTGGAACAAGATTGTCTTTAAGGTCCCTTCCAACCAAAACCATTCTATGACTCTGACTATGGCCATAAAAACTTGGACACTGGACACAGTTGCAATCATACTGGTACTATAGGGTGGGAATGACACAGAATATAAGGTTAGAAGGAGCCATTTGAGTCAACTGCCTCAATTTTCTCCAGGCACAGCCATCCATGCTATTCTTCACCTCAAGGGGCCTACTGAATCCCCAGTTCCCCCTCCATCTTGGACACCACAAAACACTCCCAAATTCCCCACATTGCTACAAAGGCTTGAAATTCAAGACACCAAAAGCCTCAAGATGCACCTGCAGTTGGCTGGATGAACTCCTAGCACACATCCTCCACAGTGCCTAGATCACAAGGAATCCAAACCTAACACCACTGCCACCTAACAAAATCAGCAGGTCTGGAAGAAAAATCCTCAGGGGTATGTTAGTAGCTTCACTTGCTTAATCCCACAAAGCTGGTGATTGAAGCAACTGCTCAAGTGCTTCAGCAGGACCTGCACCCGGCAGAACAAGTTCAGCTCACCTCCAAATGCTCAGCAGTCATTCCTGTTCCCTTTTGCATTTCCCTTTCCAGAATTTCCTCCTCCCACAGGTAAAAAATCCTGGCTAAGATCATCAGCAGGTGTCAGGCAGTGCCCTGCACTTCCTGGCAAACACGGCAGTAGTGAGACAGATTGACTCAGCAGGTACTTTCTATGGTTCAGCTGGAACTAAACCTCCCAGACGTAAAAGAAGCAAAATCCAACACATTATCAGGTTTGCAGAATCCTCAGCCCAAAAGAGCTCAATAGCAGGCTTCATTTTATCTGTCAGAAGGAATTTATTCAGCAAACAGCTATTTTTCAGGATGCTTTCTAGAAAGAGGGCTGAGAGGAATATAAGGCAGTGAATTGGTATTTGGGGATGGGCAGGGGTAAGAAGCAGCTTTTCAGGGAAAATGCTTCTGACTACAGAGACAAGGCATCTCATTCTTGTCAATCCCTTTCTGAGTCATGCTTAACTGGATTTATCCATGTCTACCCAGGGACTCTCTTTCTAGCAGGTGTTATTTCAGCTTACACTGGCTATATCAGGACTAAAAAAGTGATATTTTTCCTGTGGCTCCAATCTAGATAAAAGTCCCAGACTAAATTCGGTTGTGCCAGTTCAAGCACAGGGATGGAAATCTACACTTCTCACCTGAAATATCTGAGCTCCGTCCTGACAGATGATGGCCACATACAAAACTGCAGCTTGTCCCAAGGTTTCCACCTGAAGGTAGTTTGCTCTTTAAATCAAAGGGTCTCTTTGACCAACTCCTAAACCAAACTGCTTCTAAGAGCATTGTGATTCCCTCCTGTGCAACATCAATTCCTGCTGGCATCAGCAGGCATGACAGACAGGTCTGAGCGTCTTTGAGTGTCCCAGTGGGTGTCCTTCAAAAACAAAAGTCATGGAAGGGACCTCAGTCCTTCTACATCAGTTACTACTTTGGGAGACAGGAGGCAGCAACATCTTGTGAATTCAAACAATAGATGGCACAGGTTTTTTCAGAGCTCTTGAAGCCTGATGAGTGATTAACTCTGACACCCTTAGGTGTTATTAATCCCACTAAACAGGGGAGGAAACCTAGAAAGGAAACCAGACAAACCCTTGGACCCATCCCAGTTTGCCTCGGGAGCAAACTTGACTTGGAAGAGCAGTGCTCTTTGCCTCAGGGCCCACAAGAATTCCATATCAGAGGGAAGAGGGACACAGCTTCCCTGTCTGCAGGAGAGCAGGTACTTCCCCAGCCAGCGGCGAGGTGTGAGGCAGGGAAGCAGCCCAGCCAGCCCTGAGAGGAGCCTGCCCTGCAGCCCTCCCTGGCAGTTCTCCCACCTGCCCACAGCACTGCAAAGCCTCTGAGAGCTCATTGCAGTGCAAACTTTTGTGCCAGCACGTCCCAGAAAGCCGACTTTGTGACAGCTCCAGTCAGCTCCTTCCCCATCTATGCCTCCCCTCCTGAACTAGCTCACGCAGCAGCCATCCCCTCCTGAAGGACCACCAGCCTAGCCTTACTCTGTGGCATGGCCCAGCACTGTTTTACATCTCCCCAGGTTAGCAGTTTTTCCTATCTCATCCATCAGAGAAGCTTCATTCATTAAATCCTCCACAGGAGCTCATCAACACAGCAGACACAAGTGCTGCTCCTTTGTAACCATCCACAGTCTCACATTCCTCCTGACTCCCAGAGGCCCAGGTTTGAATTATGGGCCAGAAACACATTGCAGGCTCTACACCTTCTCCTCCTAATCCTAGGATAAGGCTCTGTGATCCCTTGGAATTGAGCACAGCTACCACATTTCCTTCCAAATGACCTAGAGCTATACCTGTATCAGGACTGTGATCCTATTTCCAATTGAAGTAGCAACAATAACCAGAACAAGACACCTGAAATAATAGGATGGTTTGAGTTGAAAGGGACCTTAAAGACCACCTACTTTCAACCCCTCTGTCGTGGACAGGGACATCTTCCACTAAACCATGTTGCTCCAAGCCCTGTCCAACCTGGCCTTGAACATCTGGTGTTCTCTTCTAAAGGTAAGGTTCTTTTGCACAGTAGCAGAAAGGAAAAGCATCTTGCTTCAGCATCCCAGACAGAAGACAGTCCTCTGAAGAGCAGCTCTGAACTCAAGTCTCACCATCCAGGCTAGCAGACCCCTGGGGTTTGCTCTTCACAGGACTGGATGTGTCATTGACCCCAACATATTCCTTTGGGAATAGCTTCTGTGGATTTAGATGTTGATGTTTGTAGAGGAGGGTGCTATTTGTGGGTTATTCAAGAAATCTGAGTAATTCTTCAACCTGATAAGGTCTGCAGCACTCAGGTACACACCCTCCGTGCATCCTATGGAGTCACCTGTATGTACCAGGTTTACTGAGCTGCCACTCAGTTCACTGATGGGTGCCAAGACAGGGCACAATGCCAGGACAGGCAGCTCGCTCCATTTCTATGCAATCTCACACCATTCTTATAAGGCACGACAATTGAGCACGCAGCCCACACCATTCCTCCAAGAAGGCACCACACCTGTGTGCTCCCCAAAGCACACTCCCATGGCACAAAACCCAACTGAAGGTGCTGTGAAAGATAAGGCAGCGTGGGAGCTGAGTGCTCCCCTTGTTCTTTCCCGCTAGTGGTGTCTCAGTGGTTGGACTGTGCTACCCCAGCCCTTCCCCGGAGCGGGGAGCTGAGCCCTGTGGCGGATACCCAGGTGCCTGCTGGAGGCTGCTGCCCTCCCCTCGCTCCCTAGGGCCCCGCAGCCTGATCCACCTACTTCCTAGGGCCATCTAGTGGCATATTTTCATATAGTTCCTTAAAGTGCAAGCATGTTCACCTGGGGTTTATGCAAACAGGGCTCCATGAGACCCTGATGTGCATTCTTCTGCATCAGAGCACAAAGCAGGATCTCCGGCACAGCCACCTCCTCCGGCAGCAGCTTCCCAGCTGCCTCACTAGCACCCAGGCTCTTCCTCTGACAGACCTTCCACCTCTATTTTCTCTTGACCATAGGAGACACAAATTCCCACTTATGACTTGTTCCAGTGGTTAATGAGCCTCTGAAGGCTCTTATTTGCCATGGCAGTCTTCAAAGCTGTAGATATTTCTTGTGTCTTTTGTCACTAGGCTGCAGGACCTGCTCATCTTTGCCACAAGACAATACCAGATACTTGATCATAGAGGAAATATTTATTTTCCAGAAAAAATATTGCATTGGATTAATTTTTTATTAACCAGCAAATTAGATGTTATTAAATAGGAGTTAACAGCACAACCTTCTAGGCTGGATTATGTTCCCAATACTCTACATCTTCATGAATTCCATAAAGACTAGAAACATAATATCTGTTATCTTCATTTTAACAGCCAATCTTCCTTCCATAAGGGTATGAGGAAAGAGCTGCACAACTTTTGCCAATCCATAGTACAAATGCTGGCCTCCTGATGTCTTATTGATGACCTGTCAGTCCCAGATGGTGAGTAAGACGTTCATCATGCAGCTAAATCCAACTCCGAGCCCTTGTATCTTCAAGAAAAGCTGGATTTCAGAAATATTATAGGAATAAGGCTTATTTTCAGTAAAACCTTACACAGCTCTTACATAGACACCCATTTAATAACTCTAGGAGAAGGATTTCTGGTTATTTCCCTACATTCTGCTGTAGTTTACACTGAGCACACTGCAATGAGATGGGGGAAACTGAGGCTATCAAGCACATCAATAACCAGGGTAGGGAGAATCAAAACTGAGCAGCCCAGGTTTCACTCCAGCTTTGGAGGCCTTAATTCAAACTTCTGCTCAGGCACAGCATAAGTCACTGAGTCAGCTCCCAACTTGTTCCGCATTTAAACTTCCCATCATGGAAAAGGTACATGGCTGGCCAAACTGTACACAGAAAAACTCATTCATTCAGGGGCAAACAACCATATTCAGGCAAAGCTGCAAGATACAATAGGGGGTCAGGTAGGATTAACAAGAACACACATCAGAAAATAAGGTTATTCCATCCAGTCTTGCCCTCCACATTCTTCCAACCTTTTTTTCTTTTCCTACATTGAAGCTTTACAGGGAGGGACAGATTGCTTAAAAAAAGATCGCGTTTCCCTGGGGATAGTTTCTGAAAAGAAGTATTTATTTTTACTCCGTTTCAGACTGAACAAGACTAACACCCAGAAGCTCCCATCACAACTACTACCATATTGCTGTGTGTTGGTTACTGATTCTGCTTGTCCTGAAGCACACACAGCCCCAAGTGACAATCGTTATCAGCAGATGGCTGGCCCAGATTTACTGGAGTGTACCTTGCCAAGAATTCAAAATTACACATTGATGCTGTACCTGACAGAGGTCCTTAAAAGTAAGAGACACAATAGGTAGTTTGGGGACTTCTCACATAACAAAGCAGGTGTTGAACAAGCCAGCCAGGCTGGCAGATGAATGCAGAATGATAAAAGGCTGCCAGGCCAGCCAGAGACAGCATGTCACTCGTTTATCAAGTTCCTTCCCTTCCAGCTATACTCCTGATTCTGGAGCAGAATCTTTACCATACTCATGCCCAAGTTTCAACATCCTTCCCAAACCCAGGCCACCTCCTTTGTTCTCTAGCCAAGGAACTCCAAAAATCAAAGAGCATAAAGACTGATAAGACAGGGCCCCATGCATAACTCAAACTATTTCACATCCACTTTCAGGTGTGGAATGGCTACGAGCTCCCTGCAGGGACATATTGGCACCTGAGGACAAAAAATCAGGTTGGACTTGCCTAATTTTAGCTGGAGTCCCACAGGCAAGCAAGAGAAAGTCTGGAAGAGCCTTAGCAAAACATGAAACCAGCTAGATATCTGCACAGGCACCATAGAAAATCCTGAATCCCTGCTATTTAACACTTTGCCTGGAACTTGAAGCCAGGGTGGAGGCCAGCAGACTCAGAATCAGCTGAAGGACCAGTGAGGAAAAGCAGCACCATAGGGAGCATTTCTGAGTCCTCTTCAGATTTTCACACATACCAGTTTCAGGTTTTCACAGAGCAGCTTTCTCCCCC
Organism: Calyptomena viridis; assembly: GCA_013390005.1. Taxonomy (NCBI): domain Eukaryota; kingdom Metazoa; phylum Chordata; class Aves; order Passeriformes; family Eurylaimidae; genus Calyptomena; species Calyptomena viridis. The sequence continues at coordinate 18,299 of WEIV01029481.1, read as the reverse complement.
ACCCTTAAATTCCATGTAAATCACATTTCTTCTATCTCTGCTCATCACACCAGTCCCCAGAGAAGCAGAAACCAGAACTGCCAAATCCTTGGAGCCCTTTGAGTCACAGGGAAGGCACATCTAAAACAGCAAAATACCCACCTCACAGCTCTGAAGGATAGCAAGGAAACTGCACAGCAACCATTTCCGTCACTGTGCCTACACCACATCCCCATCTCTTCTCACACAGCCTCCTACCTGCAGAATGAATCCAGAGCTCCCCACCACAGATCCTCTCCCAAACAGCCTATCTCAGCTCCTTCAATATTGCAGCCTGGTGAAAAGGACTCTTCCCCGGCCTAAATCAAGCCGATAAAAACTTGGGTCCCTCTTCGTCCCTGCAGCAAGTTCACACCTTACTTTTCTCTCCATCGACCACAGCTCATTGCTCCTGCAGAGTGGGTAACGGTTTGCACCTTGGCACAGCCTGAGATCTGCAGCAGGAGGGGTAGCATTGTGCCAGGCAGGTAGCAAGTGGCCTTGGAGAGCTGTCCTTGCTGCTGTAAGGTCCTGAGACTAAACTTTGTGTGTACACATGACCAGAGACATGTGGGGTCCTACTCAAGGACAGGAAGGCATCTAGGGTGGTGTCTTCAAGTGATGTGCTAGGAATGAAGAGCAGCCTTCAAACCTCTTGCTGTCTGACCTTACAGGATGTATTCCTCCACTCTACTTTTCAGTGAGAAATGGGTTTTAGCCCCAAAATGACTGTTACTTCTATCATAGCTCATTTCAATGCAAGAGAGAAGAGTGAACCTAATGTGCACAGTGCTCAAAGGAAAGCTGGGGATAGAACTGAGGTCCCTAAGCCATAAAACAGGTTAGAAAACATTACCCTCCATCAGAGCGTCCTCAGGGCAGGGCCTCAAGGGTCCCCACCCAACCGCGGAGTACATGGTTAAATCAGACCCTGGCTTTTATTTCCTTTATCATTTACCCACATTAACACCTCAAAATCTGATGGAAGTATTTTTCAAGTGGACCTCTGAGCACTTTGAGTGGTCTCACTCCCTCACTGCACCAGGGTGATACGATTTAAGAGAAAGACAAAAAGGCAGCAATTGATTACCTGTAAAACAGGGTTATAATTTATAAATAAATGATAAATTAGCGTGTCTCCTCTTAGTGAGGAGCTGAAGACTCAAAGTTCCCCTCAAAGGAGCTGAACAGAACATCCATTATTCAAATGGATTGGAGCTACCCAAGTGGAAAGAACAGCTGTGCCTTCATGTTTCCTGACACTTTTTCTGGTGTGTTACACCATCCTCACTGAAAATGAAGTGATTTGGACTTGAGATAAGTCATTAAGGAAAGGCAGGGATGGCTGTTTTCTGGATTGTCTAACCCCCGTCAATTCGGATCAGAACCCAACACCCCAGGAGTAAAGTGGAGTTACTTTGATACACCTTAAATTAACCCCACTACTCCCAGAGAAGGCTCTGCCCTTGCAGTTGTGGACTCCCCCTGAGCTCTGTTCATACAGCTTCATCAAACAGTTGTCATGCAGTTGCAGGGACATCATCCTACCCACCATCAACTTTCCTACCCACTACTCCTGGAGGCATTGACCCTCCAAGCATTTAAAAATCATTCAAAAACCTCTGAGACCACTGGGACACAGGAATTACCTTCTGCAGAAACCCTGTCTGTCCCTCCCTGCCAAACAGCTCTGACACCGACATGCACACACACAATTCAGAGGCCTTAATGAGAGCACGCACCAGCCTGGCAGAGACAATGGGCACTTCTCATCACTCTTTAGAGACAGCCAGAAAGTAGGATAGCACTTTATTTGGAAGCTCTGCTAGACCTAGGAAGCCAATTCCCTACAGAAGCCTTGGAATAAGGTCCCGCCTGAGTTAGTCCCAAAGTTTGGCTGAAATATACATGTCTGCTATTCATTTCTAAAGCAGGGAGAGTGTCTTTTTTTTTTTTTTCCCTGGGAAGGCTTTTTTCCCCATTGTGTGATCACTGCACATTAAAAGGCAATCAATATAATTCTCATTGTTTACCCTGAAGTTTGATGCATGTCTTCCTGCTTTTACATCCTTGTTCTCATATAGTAGTCTCCCCCTAGTTTCACCAAAGCAAGTTAATCTCTGGCCAGGAGCAAAGTGTTTCATGTGAAATGGCAGTTTCTGGTGCAGAAAAGTTCTGTAATTTTGTACTGTAATGAGGGAAGAGGCAGAAAACAGAACACTAATAAGGATATAATAAGATAAAGTGCTTATGAAGGATGGTTGCGTGTCGGTGTGTGTGTAAGAAAGCAAAAAGTATAAGAAAAGTTGGAGCAGTATGAATAAAACTACAAAACAAAATGTAAACAGATTATTTTAGCGCTTGCCTGCATTTGGATCTGTCTGTAAGTCATCATACAAGCAAAGGGAAGCAAAATAGTTCAGTACATGTGGATATGTGAGAGAGGGCACCAGAAATCCAAGGAGACAAAGCAAGCGGGCCTTGTGCCACACAAACCAGCCCACAGGTGCAGCCAGGAGGGTGACAGTTCATTTTAAGAGCCGTCTGCTCTCAGAGCGCAGCAACCTGTAAACACACCTGTAAAACTCCGGGAGGTTTCCTATAAAAATTCCAGGCCCAATGCTGCTTCCCTATGAATGCCCAGCATTAGGGTTCTCGTTTGGAGTACCTGGAATCACCAGCAGCCAACCTGTCGGTGTTCATGGCAGCCTTGCACACATGCTCTCAGCTCCACCACGATTAGGAGAGAACTAAAGGAGGGGGCTCACAGGGTTTCCAGGAGAAGATTTTCTTTTCCGGACTCTGAAGAAACACTCTCAATTCGGGTCTTTTCCTTTGGGATGCTGCTACCTGCATCGTCTGCATCCCTCATGCCCAGGCTCTTGGGGATCCCCAGGACACTCCCCGCCTCCCCAGCCCACCGTTGCCCCGCTCTCCCTGCCAGCCTCGGGGAGAAAATTCCCGGGAGGCTGCCAGGACGCCTGGAAGCCAGCCCCGCCCGTGCTGCCGGGCTGCTCCCACCAGGTGGCACTCCAGGAGCGGCTGACGGCGACACTGGGCCCCGAGAGAAAGGTCCCGGTCGCGGCAATGGCCCCGGCTTCAGCGGCCCTGCCTTCAGTAGCCCCGGCCGAGGGAGATACCTTCCCAGCCACGCACCATCCTCTCTTTTCCTCCTCCTAAACATGGGGGCTGCTGGCATCGGGCATCCAAGTCCTGTGTTCTGCCGTGATCTCATGAGCCCCTAATTTCATTGTTTCCCTGCTCTCTCTCACTCTGCCCATCGCCGCCATCCCTCCCTCCCTGTCCGGTACCCGGAGCCAGCCAGGACAAGCACTCCCGCACCTGCAGTCCATCCTCCGAACAGCAGAATTTTGGATCAGCGGGACGCCGAATTAGGAGGAAAAAGAGGATGAAATTTATTGTTTATCTTTCTTCCCCGCCCCTGCCCCTGGCAGAGGGAACAAACCCGAGAGGGCTAAAAGGAGTGTATCGAGTGTATCGAGCAAATATCGAGGAGGCTTCCACATGCTCCCCCCCTCTTCGAGAGGCAATGGTCAGGGACCTCAAATACTGCCTCGGAGGTAGCGGGGTAGCACGAGACTGCTAGGCGAATTGTTGTTTATCGATATTAATTTACCCAGACGACGCGATAGCGAAAATGCTGCAAAGTTGACCGAGGCATGGATTCTAAATCCACCAATTAGAGTGTTCGGCCAGGTGGGACACAGCTTAGGAAAGCCGGGGCCGGAGGGGATGTGTGCGGGCAGAGGGGACGGGACGGCCCGTGCCCGGCGTCCCACGCAGCACACGCCTTGCGCGGAGTGAAAGGAATGCTCTCACAGCCATATCTCTTTGCATCATCTTTATATAATGACTGACGCAGACGCATACAGATACATATATATTTGAACTATATAAATATTTGAAATACATATGAAGCTTCTTAGCGCTTTTTACATATTATGTGCAGAGAAATCTGTATCTAAATAAAGTGATATACAGCTACAGAGCGGCTCTGAAGCTCATGGAGTGACTGTAACCACAGACCTGCGTGTTTGCGAGCGCAGCCGTGGGCGTGCGGGTGTCCGAAGCTGCTGCCCGGCTGCACTCCCGGCCCCGGGGACGGCGACCGCTCGTTCGGCTGACCGCGGGCTCGGGTGGCTGCTCCTGCACTCAGGCTTCTGGATTTGTTTCTCCACTCCGCTATTGTTAATAATGGAAAGCGTCGTTATTCATTAAATAACGCTTTTCCTGGAAGCAAACCCTTCGGCTTGCGAACTAAATCCCGCTCGTTGAGAACAAAAACGTTTTCGGAGGGGTCGTCGCTCGCTGCACTTCCGCGCATTTTCCCCCCATGTTTCACCGAGGAGCCCCCCCGAAACAGGTTATTCCTCCTCTTCTGGACAGGTTCCTGTTGAGAAATCATATTTAAAATAAACCAAAAAGCCACAAGATCACCACCGTGGGGCGGCTCTCGGGTTAGCCCCCCCACTAATGACTGACGGCTGGTGCCACTGAGACAAATAAATACATCGTAAGGAGGGCAATGGGTCGCGAGTCGTTTTGGCCCTAAGGTGAGATTTAGCAATGACCGCCCATTAAAACAAGTTTTTCACTTTTCCTAGGGGTAGCCCCTACCTCTACCCGCTCTAGCAAGAGGAACGGGGGAGCCTCTTGACCTGGTTTATATTTGTATTTAAGGTTCGAGGTACTTTTCCACTTGCTTTTTGAGATCGGAGACGGGAGAAATGAAAACTGGCTGAAAATGGACTTTCGAGGGAGAACGGAGGAGTTAAATAGCCCCTTCGAAAATCCACGGGAGTGGCCACGGGTGGATAGCAAGGAAAAGCTGAGAAAAAATATGTTTTCAAGAAACCTGTGAAAAATAAACGAGAGAGCACCTAGGAAACCTTTCACGGCAGAAGGAAAATAATCCTGCCAGAAGGTCGCGGTGACACATCACCGAAGGAGCGCGATCCGGCTGCGTTGTGGCGGGGGACTGAGGCGGCGGGGACCCCCTTTCATTTAGAGAGACCAGAAACGACATTTCACTTCTTGCACAAAAGCCTACAGCAAATCCCTCCAGTTTCCTCCCTGCCGCTTCCTCTTGCCCTAAGAAAACCTCGTTTTACCCACCCGACAGTCTTGCCGATGGGATGCCCTAAGTCGGACCTCCCTCCTCACCGTCGGCCAGTTTTCCCCTTCCCTGGAGCCGCTCCGCTCGTACCTTCACTGGAAGGACCAGGTCCGGGGTGGAAAAGGACCACTGGCTTTTTCTGTCGAGCTTATTTCCTTGATAACTTTATTTTGTCAGAGCCGCTTTGGGGGCTTGAAATGAAATAAAGCTTGAAAGGACCTCGGAAAGGACAGAAGCCGGAGGCAGGAGGGAGCTGCCCCAAGAGAGGAGGGGGATCAACGTGTCCGTGGGGTCGGCTCGGCTCCGACAACCCAGCCTGCTTGATGTTGGTTTGGGGTTTTTTTTCAATGCCTTCTCTAGAAAGGTCTTTATTTGAGAGAGTGAGAGGAAGCCGAGTTTAGTGAGTCCAAGGCGAAATTCAGCAGGAATTATAGCCGTGGTTACCTGCTCTAGAGGTTCAACTTTGTTACGTCTGAGAGCGTTTAAAAAATATATTTATCCAGAATAATCAAATAATTTTAAAAAAGTATTAGAAAAGGGTAAACCCAAAGGTCGTGTCTGCGAGGCGACTGCGAGTTGTGCTTCCAAGAAGGAGAGGTGGCAGATGAGGAAAGCACAGGTCCAGAGTCCCGCAGAAGCCTCGCAGAAGCCTCGGAGTCCTGGCCCGGTCTCGTGGCTCATCACGATGTTCGCATGGGGAGAGAAGGTGAGGCCAGGAGTTCCTATAGTGCCTTGAACGGACACTTCAAGCTAAAGGGCTGCGCTCTCGCCGTGTTTTTACACGCCTTAATTATTCTCTAATAGTGTGGGGTTTGGGGAGAAGCACGTGGGAAGTTTGGGGCTGGCTGGGAAAAAAAACCTAAACCAAAACAAAATAAAAACTGCAACAACAAAACCCCCAAACTTCCCCCAAGCATCGTTCGTCAGAGCTGGTTCCCTGGGAGCCGTTGGCTTTTTCTCCCACAAGCAGCCAAAAGGCTTTAGGTGCAGAGAGAGATGGATGCGGGGAGGGCTGCGGGAGAGGTCGGCGGATCAGGGTGACAACGTGATGCGGCCCCCCGCTCCCCGGGCTGGAATATCCCAGTGTGTATCTGTTTGCTCTCACCATGCATGCCTGTACTATGTGTAGGTAGATGAAGGCTCGAGATGACCGTAGACGGGGTTTCTCTGCAAGGAGCGGCTGTAGGTGCCGAAGAAGGGAGGTTTTTCCCGCTCCGTTTCCCCCGTAAACTGATCCCAACCCCGCCGTCCCGGCGCCTCCATCACGGATCCGCCCGGCCGGCTGTCCCTCCGGGCGGGGGTGACAGGGACTGCGGGGGAACAGCGGAGCGGGGGCAGTCTCCACAGGGTGCCACAGCTGCTCACCTCCGCCATGCCAAGCACCAGCGCCTCGAGGCAATCGCCACATCAGACTATTTACCCTCGCGAGACAACAAATAACAGATCCGTCCGTCCATCCATCGCTCCGTCTGTTCGTCTCTCAGCCCTGGACAGAGCACCGCTCTCCGGTCACTGGTGTGCAGCACCGGGCTTCCTGGCAGGACCTGCAGAAACTGGGGGTGTGCGCTCTGCCTACACCCCCTGCACACACATGGGCACACTAAGGGGTTTGGGGTTCGCCCCATTTTGTAGGGCGCGCATCCCAGTGCGGCCCAGACCTCGCTGTGCACCTGAGGCTGAGGGTCGGTCTCCCACCTGGGACGGTCTGTACGTTCCTACAAACGCACGGCTGCTAAATGCCAAGCAATATCTCTGTATTTTTGATTTTTTTTTCCTTTTTCATTTTATCTCCCAAGCCCTTTTCCTGCCTTCCCAAAATCGTTTCCCAGCACAATCTTGCAGCCCGAGGCGAGGAAGGAGGCGGGATGGTCCCTGCTTCCAAGACTTTTACGAACAATCGTTAAAGAAATCAACCTCTTTTTTTCCCCTCCCTTGTGCGGAGGCCGGAGAGGTCCCTTTGATCTGCGAGGCCTGGCGTGCTCCAGGCCCGCACGCCGGCTGTGTGCGGGGAGGGGGTCCGGCTGCCACAGGAGTCTTCCGAGACGGGACATGAAAGGGGGTAATGAAAAAAAGAAGATAAAAAAGGCCGTCCAGGGTACGGGAGATCGACCGAAGAGTTTAAATATTTCATATTCCTGGAAGCTGTCAAGGCCAAAAACAACAACACGCCTCCCGCCTTCCCTGGAGTGTTTGCAGAGGGCAGGAGCGTGTGTGCGTGCGAGGGGCCGGGAGGCTGCGGGGGGTGTGGGAGGGAAGAGGGTCATAAATTTTCACTTGTAATCAATCAATAATTAACTAATAGCGGAGCGTGGGCCGAGCACGCCGGCGACGGAGGGTGCCCGCCCCGACAGGGTGTCGGTATCACTGTCGCTGTCCCCCCTCCGGGTCGCTGTCGGGCTCTGGAGAGTGTTTCGTCCCCCTTCCACCATCCTGACCGTTTGGCTCCAGCCCCGCTTTCCCAGAGACTTTGGACTCGGGGCTAAAACTCCCGTGGGTAAACCCCCGCTCGGTTCCAAGCAAAACCGGTGGCCCCCTCCGCCAGGCTGCCCGGCCGAGGGTCGGGGTTGGGGGGCGGGATGCTGTCACACCCCACACACCCACCAACCCCCTCCAGTGCTCCCCTCCCACGGGCTGAGTCCCTTCGGGGGTCTCTCGGCAGTGCTCAGGCTGCCCGAGAGATGGCGCCGGCGCCCCGCCGGAGCCCCCCCGTCGCCGGCCACCCCCCACCTAGCGCCGAGTCGCCTGCATCAGCCATAAAACCATTGAGGATATCAAGACAGGCGCCAGGTGAGTAATAGACAGGATAATCCAGAGAGATTGCTCGCTGTTTACCTCCATCCACAAGCGCCACAAGAGTTACTCATTAACGTTACTATATACAAATAAGATACACAAAAGATAAAGCCATTTGCAAGTCAGAGTTACACCTGTGGTACACGGATTTCTTGCAAGGGCACGGGGAGGGGGAGGTCAGCACTAGGGCCGTGGAAAGGGGGGTTTAAATCAATCAGGCTGCACCCTCAACCTTAAAAAGAATAAATCGTGAGCTCGGGTTTTGTGGCGCCCCGGCGCTGCTGGTGCCCGTCTGGCCCATGGAGCGGCTACCGGGCTCCTGGGCCGGCAGGAAAGCCAGACGGGGAGGGAGGAAGAGGGGTGTATGTGTGTGTTGCTTTTCTCTGAATATCAACAACGAATTTCCTCGCCAGCTAGGAAATTTTCCCCCCACGCACAGACCATAACCACTCTCACCTTCTAAAAGTGATCTGGGGGACCAGCAGCTGTGAAGAGGGGAAAAAATAAAAGTATCCCCATCATTCCTGAAACCACATAGGTGGGAGTGAAGGGGCTGCCGGGGTCTGTCATGAAGAGGTGGTTCTGCTCTGCCGCTGAGGCCAGAGCTCAGAGCAA
>WEIV01029415.1:23439-51280 GCA_013390005.1 Calyptomena viridis | reverse complement strand
GAGCGCTCGGTGGGTGCGGGGGCGCGGCCTGGCCGTGCCCTTCCCCCGGGGGAGGGCACCCCTGGGAGCCCCGGGGAGCCTCTAGCCCGGCGCGGTGGGGGCGGGCAGAGCCTTCCCCTCACGTTCCCCTCGCGTTCCCCTCACGTTTCCCGCACCGCGCTCCTGCCCGGCCGCCTCTGGCGCGTCCTTGGAGCCCCAGCGCCTTGCTCTGAGGTGCTGCCTGTGGCTCCGGGTGTGTCCCCTCGCTCCCTGCGGCACCTTTCCTTCGGCCTCAACCTTTATACGAAATCCTGTCAGTTCGTGTTTGGCCCTTTTTCCTTTAGGGAAGGCTGGGAGTTTACCTGTGCTGCTCCGCTGCTGCAACTGCATGGCTAAACTAGCGACCTCTTGTACAAAAATAAAGCTGCTCGTTTACTTGTGTTTTGGGTTGTTGAGTGAAGTGAATTCCTTTGGTCTTGCTTAAAGGAAGGCTGATAGTGATAAATACATCAGCAGTATAACAGCTTCATAAAGTCTGGTGTTAAGCTATGAAAAAGGATGGCACAGTTGATTTTTCTCTTCCCTCGGATCTTGACAGAATTATCTCACAAATTCTGTAGTTAAGTCTTTAGTGTAAAGTCTCGTTTGCCCCAATATTTTTCTGCAGTATTAGTTTTAAATCTTGCTCTAGTCTTTAGAGTAGATGGTATTATTTTTTTAAAACTAAACCGCGTGTACACTTAAGCGATTTTATCTGCAGTTCTGCGACAGAAATAAGTTACCCCTTTAGGGCAGTGGATGTAAAAAGTAAATTTTAATGAGCCTTGTTGCCAGTCCTGCTCATGCCACAATTGAGAACGTCCTGTCTTGAACAATCCTTCAGCTGAACCCTGACAGCTTCTGCAGGACAGCAAATTGCAGTGTCAGAGTGCAAAAGATACAGTCAGACTTAGTTTTTTTTAGATGTCAGCTTATGTTGATTTATAGCAGCTAATAACTGTGCATTTTTAATATGAATGAAGATCGTACCCAAGTTCCCTTCTGGGGATGAATTTGAAAGCCAAATAGCTGCAAGCAAAGCTGAGATCTGGCCAGTAGAGAAGCTTGGTAAGTAGGAGGGAGCTTTTTTTTACAGTCAGAGTTTTCCAGAGTGTCCTAAGGTGCTCTACCCTGGTGACTAACCTTTTCTGCACCCAGACATTGTACAGACTTAATTAATACTCTTGAAGATTATTTAAGGTTTAAACATGCACAAAACCTGATGTGGACCCACAGAAGGTAATTTCCACAGAACATAATTACTTCAGTTCCAATTGATTCCTTATCAATTTTCAGCTAAATCAATGTTAGCATGCTGTAAACTGATTTGTCTGTGTCAGCAGAGCAGACTGGATTGATTGAGTGAATATCAGTGAAGAGCTGAACTTGAGACTTTCAAACTTTATTCTGTAGGATTCTCCTTTCGTTCTTGGTTCTGTTTTGCACAAGCTTGTGCTTTGTGAATTCTTTGTTCACGCAGATAACAACAAACCTTGTTGTCTTGTGTTGACAGTGTTTTGCCTTTTGTGAACGTGCTGTAATTTTTAAAGGTAGCAAAACTTGACAATTCTGGTATTTCCTTCTTAAATGCTTAAATTTTGCTTCTACTTGTTAAGCCCTAATGTTTTCAAAGCAAAATGTAATTTTTTTAATATTCTTTAATGCTTCCCTGTGTTTTATTAGTAGGAGTCTTTGTGTAGCACTTGAAGCCAAAAAGCTGCATGAATGGAAACATTACGTGCAAATGAAGTAATGGAAATTTGTTGTGTATGTGAATTGGGCTCTTGGCTGATTCTTCAAATACACTTTACAATTTTTGCACTCACAAGTTACTGAATTTCATGGAAATCAGTCATTAAACAGCATCCTGAAGTATTAAGATGTTTTAATCTCCATTTTCTGGGGATTAAGTGTTATTTTTCAAGGCAACTAGTAGTTTTGAAGGGTAGTCTGCCAGAATTCTCTCTTAAGGTTTTTTTATGTTTTAAAATCAATTATTCTCTGTTAACAGCTGCCCGTGTTCTTTAGCTGTATTTTGGATGGGATTTTCTTTTACTTCATTGCCATCTATAGAAACAGATGAATATTTTTAGGTAAGTTTTTACACTCCATTTTCAATAATTTTTGAAGTTTTCTTATTATCCTCTCTATTTATGATACAGTTTTTCTTTTATCTTGTTTCATCTTATGCATTTACTAAGAATTGGTATTCCAAAATCACATCTCTTGTAGCTATATCTGTGTGATATAATTGACATTTAAAATATTTAAGACTGTGTAAGAAAAATTAGCTATATAATGGCTGGGATCAATCCTAGAAATACTAGAAACAGTTTGGGAGATTCTTGTGGATTGTGGTCCAAGGTAATAAGAGATTTTTCAGAAATAAAGCATTACAAAAAAACACTGAAATAGAATCAAGAGGATCAAAAGCTGTTCTGTAAAGTATTGCAGAAATCTGTTCTAGAATTTTTATTAAAAAGATAAAGATGTAGGTGTAAGCAAGAACAATTAAAATCGTAATTTAGAAATTTAATACAGGATTTATTTTTTTATTCCTTGTGTTAATGTCCAAAACATAATGTTTCACTGTTTGTTTCTAAACTTCAGTCATGTGATATTGTATGGATGTTACACTTATGGAGAAACTGATGTATCTATAAATTCTGCTTGTAATCCTGATTTTCCTTTTGCTGTGGTTCAGAAAACTAACTTTCTAAAGGAGAAATTTTACCTTCTGTGGAACTGGTTTAACTTTTTCCTATGGGTTCTTTTTTTCTTAGTAGATTAGTTGTGTTTTTTAATTAAAGTTGAGTAAATCATTGATTGATTTATACAACCTTTAGTGTGTTTTTAATAAGTAGATAAGATGCAATAAGACATCGTGTACTCCCCACTAGATATAAACATTAAGCTGATGTCTGTGTGGGTTTTTTAAAACAAAGTAAGCATTTAATCAAGTGGAAAAACAGCTTCTACTGAAAATAAACGTTTGCTTTTTCTCTTATGTGACTTCCTTTTGCACTTGTTCATTGTAACCTGATAATCAAGTAATAAATGTTGATACAAGAAGTTAGGAGCCATCATGTTGGCTTTCCATTTTCTAGGCTTAGTGCAGGTGGGTGAATCCATGTACTTCCTTTATCCAGCCTTTCCATGTCAGAATGACCCTTCCTTGCCAAATCTCTTGCATAATTACAAGAGGGTTTCTTTAGGTTTACTTCTATGAATTGTGGTCACATAATTTGCTTAAAATATTTCAGCTTGTTTTACGACATCCATTTGAATTTCTGTGTTTTCACAGATCCAGAATAAATTTTTCTCCCTCTTTTTCCCCACTTACTGAATAGTGTATCAAAGCAAATATCCCTAGAAACACCTGGGGAAGGAGAGTGATGTTGTATGATGTTGATTTTTTGATGTTAATTGTGTAAAACACAATTCTTTATGGAAGGAAAATACTGATACATTTTTGTTGTAATTACATTATTCATTTTTGAAATGTAACTTTATCAGTAATAAGCATAATTGGATAAAAGCCTTTTGAATATTTTGAGTCCTATTGGAAAGGTGTTACTCTTGACTGTATAGTAGAAGATATACTTTTAATATATCATGTGCATTTATTTTGTGACCAGTTTTTTTACAAGAATGGGCCAGATATTTCCCAAGTTGCTCCCTGTCTGACTTTGGAGAATATAAAATATTGCTCTGAAATGGCCTTTTCCTTTTATAGTTGCCTGACATCCAGGTCTTGGTGTATTAGGCAAGGAAGCTAAAAATACACCACAGTTAAATTATGGGTTTGTATCTCCAGGTGGTGTGTGAATTCATGGTTGAAGACTGAAGAAATTAATTTTGCTAAAGCAAGAAACAACAGGACATTAAGCCACTATGCCAGCTTTAGATGTATGCTTCAAAAATTTTTTGCTGCTCAGCATTATTCAGTAATCTTTAACTCAAATTGCAGGAAATATTTGAAATTCCATTCTAACAATATCCAACAGAGAATATTAAAGAAGCATTAGATTTCAAATGCCTGAGGGAAAATGTTCTCTTGCAACACCGTGGGCATTTGGATCTCAGTAGTATATGCAGTATTATAGTCTAATATTATGTTTTACTTGGTCTATCTAAAATGAAAGCCCAATTTTAATTCTATCTCCAAAAACTTGGCATACTGCAGTGCAAAATAATTTATTTGAATGTTGTTTTTTAATACATTGCAACTAACTTTAAAGCTTCCTCATATAATACTCCCACTATGGCTTTTTGTAATCTGACCCTTTCATTAAGACTTCAAATATATTCCCAAAGACTTATCTCAGTGCCTTCATTGCTAATTTACAAGTTATAAGATCCCAAAGTTACCAAATAAGTTTTTCTCATTCTGTGCAATTTTCCCCTTAATAAGACAAAACTTTGGAGAATCTTTCTAAATGTATAAAACACCAAACAGAGGACTGATACACTCTTAAGAAACAGGTAATGTGCAAACTCAAAATGGGGTTTAATAGTATATATATACAATTCTGGGCTGGGGAGGAGGGGATGTGATTTAAGGACTGCAGGGAGAATTCTAAAGAGCAGCATATTCCAGGTGGTTTATTTGTACCACCACATAGCCATGTGGTAAATAAATTAGTGAAACTTCATTAACAGTATCATTAGTTTAGCTGCAATGCTAGACTCTTTTCTGGCTGAGTTATTGTCACTGATTTCTGCAGTGCAAGCTGGTGGAATATTGTATCCAAACTTCTGAGTGAGTAGTGAGTAGTAACTGCAGTTATCATTGTATAAAATCTCAGAGATCATTATCTTTTTGAATGTGCCTTGGAGAAGGCAGGAGTGTTCACCACAGGGTAATAACACCATCTTGTTGTGTGATTTTTAGACAGAAATCACTAAACTCTTTAAAAAATGCACCTTTAAAGAAGAATCTGCATTTTTGGAGGACACTTGCGTGGTTTTGTGTATGTTGTCTTCCTTGAGAAATGGAGGCTTGTAAAATGCATTAGAAGTACATGTTGAAAGAATAGGTCTGTATGGACTTCAAAATCAGTTTTATTACATGGCTTTGTTTCCAATTTTATTGTCATAAATTTTGGTTGAATTATATTTCTTTGATAGTGGTTATATTAGATGACTGTTCTTTAAATAGTAGTACAAAGAAAGCAGAAGCAAATGTCAAGTTTACTGTGCTAATGTACAGAGCTGTCTCCACTCTTTTTTTACCTGAGTTGTGTGTTTAAGTAGCTGCTTCCCAATCCATTGTTTTGCCAGTTTTTGTTCTGATAACTTGACCAGATGCAGTGGATTGCAATGAATTGCCTGATGCTTTTATCAGAGAATCACAGAATAGTTTGGAATGGAAGAAGCCTTTGAAGATCATCTGGTCCAGCCCACTGTGGGTAGGGACATTTTCCACTGGTTGCTCAAAGCTCCACGAACACAGCCTTGAACACTGCCAGGTTTGGGGCATCCACAACTTCCCTGGGCAACCTGTTCCACTGTCTCAACCCCTCATTTCTTCATTTATCTAATCCAAATCCACCCTCTTTCAGATAACAACCATTGCCCTTTGTCTTGGCACTACAGGCCCTCATGTAAAAAGTCTCTCTCTCTTTCTTATCTTTCAGATAAGCCACCCTTTAAGTATTAAAAGGCTACAATAAATTGTCCCCAGAGCCTTCTCTTTTCCAGGCTCAAAAAAGCCCAACTCTCTCAACCTTTTTAAAAGGGAGAGCTGTTCTATCCCTCCAGTCTTTCTTTGTGGCTCTTCTCTGGACCTATTTCCTATGTAAATGGAATTAATACATTCAAATTGAAACAAAATCCTTAATGATGTAATGTCAGCAAATGAGAGGCAGCCTATGACACAATTTCCATGAAAGCACTGGATATTCCTGGAACACTGCTGGCAAAGTCCCTGCCTCATTAGGAGTGCTCTTAACTTTGTTACTGCTTCAGCTGGCTGCAGGGGGCTTTTCTGGTGGAATTCAGGGCAAGAAAAAAACTTGTAACACAGTGTTAAAATACAAAATCTGGACAGTTATGAAACAGTGGCATTGGTGGCAGTTTCATTCGAATAAATACTCAGACCTTACTCCTTGGAACTATTTCAGAATAGCTTGATTAATTGACATTTCATGAAATGGCAAATCAAACATTTAGATTCCATAGCAATCTTGCAGGACTAGCTTTTTTGGCATCTGTCAGTGATGAAATTTAACTTTATCAACTTTCTCCTCTTGCTAAGGGTTGTTTGGATTTGTTTTCTGGGTAGAATTTTTTCTATGTGATCGTTTAAGTGGCTTTTTCTGTCTCTCTGCTTTGCAATATATCAAATTGTATCCCCAGTCATTAAATTGCATAAGAAATGAATTGCACTGCTGTCGTGCTTGTTTTCTGGATCCAATTACCAAACCTATGCAACACATTCAGTGCATGGCTGAACTTCAGTGCAATGTTTGCACACAAAATGTGCAGCTGGTCAGACATTCCTTGAAAAGCAGCCTGTAAAACAGGCCACCCATAATGTCAGTGAATAACTGCCAACTTTGGCACGAGTGTTGCTTTAAAATGTGCACCTTGCTAAGGTTATTAATCCCTCTGAATTCAAGGACATGGAAGTGCAGATTTTGGATAAAGCTTCAGGAGTGACATACCTGTGAAGTGCTGCTCCTTGATTTTCAGAAGATGGCCTGCTGTGAATTTTAAAACTCCCTCATTGTGCAGTAAATGCCATTTTGTAATTGAGGCCATGTAAGTTAGTTACTCTACATGTATTTCTAACAATGAAGTTTCAAAAATCTCTTGGCTGGGATCAAAGAAATGTTATCATCATGAAAGGAAATACTGCAGTATTGCTGAATAGGACAAGGAAGCAGAAGAATGAAAATTCTGCATCTTTTCTCATATATATAAATATATATATATGTGTAACTGTCATCTGTTTCATGGATTAGTGTGAAGGTGATGCTGTTGGCCTTTTGGTTAAAAGTAGAGGAATAATGATAATGGTGAAAATACTGCTGGTTCCCCTAACATGAGTGTGGATGAAAAGGAAGCATCACACAGAAATGTAGCAGCAGCTGTGACTTTAATTTGAGCCAACCCAACTCGAACAAAGATTTTGGGAAAGGAAATCCACATATAAAAGTGAGAAGGACCCTAATATTTTGTCAGTCCTTATGTAAAATAAAGGCTTGTGTCAAATACAGAAATTACATTACTCTTCTTCCCCCAGCTGAAGCCATTTATGGGTTTTGTTGTACTCTGCCAAATGTTGCAGTTGATAATGGCTATTTGCTAGATTTTTTTAAATCTTTTTTTCTAATTTTTTTGTTTATTTTTTTAAACCCTGTGAAAACAAGGTCTTTGCCAGTGATTGACTGGTTCTGTAAAGGCATCCTTGCATGTCCATCTGCAGAATAATTGTGAAATAATAGGTTGTTTGCTCAGTACCACTGTTTCCATTACATTGCCATTTACCTTTGCTGTGAATTGGAGCTGCATGAGAAATGGGTTGGTAGAAAGAGGGGGTCAAACTGTGAACTGATTAATAATTAAAAGACATGCATGGTACAAAGACCAAAGTTAAAAGAGATGAACACACTACTTGAAATCTTTTTAGTTGTCAGATTCCTTATCATTTCGGGTTTTTAATTTTATGTGATACCAAGGCAGTCAAGCTTCTGTGAGAGCTCAGATCATCTCTTTGAGGAAGGGAATACATGCACCATTTTAATGGTTGTTGGTAATTTGGGGCTGCCAAACCAATGCTATTCATGCTGACATCCTGTCTTTTCAGACAATGAAGTAATATGTTGAGGTAATTAAAGACAATTGCTTGTAATAGCAGAAAATTATTATAATTGTTTTGTTTTCCAGATAACAGTGCAGCTTTATAATTTCTGTGACCACATCCAGAGTTTTACTAACAGAATTCACAGAGAAATCAGAAACAGTTGTTGTTCTATAAAGCTCAATATCAGGGGTATGAATTTACCTCTGTTTTATTCAAAAATCCATCAGGGCAGGTTTCTTCCTTACTTTAAATGGATCCACAGCAGTTGAACATAAGCCTGTTCTTGGTTCAAAAACACATGTGTGTTTTGTCACACCCATTGGTCAGAAATCAGAATAACACCTGGAATGGGAATGAACACTTTCTGAAGGTGTTTAAAGGAGACTTTGAATTTACCTTGAGGTGAAAGAAAAGCAAGTTTCAAAACACTTCCTCCTTGCAGTGATTCCATGGGGGAACTCCAAGCCCGTTAGCAAACTTGGTCACTTGTATCCTGTTTCCTTGTATTCTGTGATATTTACAGGATGCCTATAATGACATTTTGCCTTTATTGACAGAAGCTGTTTTAAAAACTATTTAAAAAGCAAAACACATCTTTCTTTCAACAATTTCTCTCGGAACGTAGTCTGGGTGTGATGCAGCCAAGAGGTGCATTGAATTTTCAGTAACCTGGGAAGTTGTAACAAAATGAGCAACTTTGCCTGTGCCATAGAGTTGCTATTCAATTAGACTTCCTTTTGCCTTGTTAATTATTGTGGCTGAAAAGCTTCCTCAGAGTGTAAAGAGGACATTCATAGCTATGTTTGTTGATCTTTGATGATTTTATCAGTTTGGAGATCATACATAAATAGTGAAGTTGTAGATGTGTTGAGAATTAATGCAGACTAGTCTGATATTGTTCACACTAATTGTACAGTGTCCAGTTTGGTTTTTAGGTTACCACAGAATCAGCTAGGTTGGGGAAGATCTCTGAGATCACTGAGTCCTGTTTTGTTGTATTTTTCCCCAAGCTTTGTCAGTGTAAATTTTGGTTATGTACATAATACTACCTATTTTTTAAAACATTTCACTCATTACTTTAAAAGCCTAATTTTTTTTTAAGTGACATAAAAATACCTGTTTAGATATAATTGCAGGGGGTTTTATTTAAAGCATTTTAATCACCTCCAGTTTTGCCTGTTAGCAAGGTCTTTTTTCTCTTAAGAAACTAAAGTGAAAGACAAGTAAATGGTTTGAGCTTATACGAATAATTGCGTTAAATGGTTGTGGAATAGAACCTGAGGAATGAAAAAATGTGATCGAGGAGCCATCAGGAGGTTTATCTAAACGCTGGAGGTTTTGGTATGCTTGGATAGGACATGCAGCATAGTGCCCGAGAGAAGCACAGCCTCGGGGCTTTGCGCTCTGGCTTAAGCTGAACATTCCTCGAGGAGAGTTTCCCACCTCGGCCCCATCCTAGTGGTCTGATCCCAAGGGGGAGCGCAGCTCCCCGGCCTCATAAAGGACCTGTGTTGGAAGCACGAAGCAGATCGAATTCCTGAACTCCTGTCCCTGGGCAGGAAGCCGTTTCTCTGTCCTCATCCCCCGAGCCTCCTGCTGGGCTTTTGGTGCAGTTTTTGGGGGGGGTTTAGCAAAAGCTGCCATTCTCGGGGCCGAGTGCTTGAGTTTGAGTCTTGGCAAGAAGCCTCGGTACAACCAGAGTGGGTATCACTCTTGTTTGGAAGTCATGCAATGGGGGCCCCTCGCAGGAGTCACCTGGACAGAGCAGATGCTCTTACAGGAGTCGCTCGGTAGAGGAAAGCAAAGCCCAGGGGACCGGGAATGTAGTGCAGTAACTTCCCCACGCACTAGAGGGCCCGGCCTGCACAGCAGCATTTCCCGAGAGGAAAAGTGGATGCTGGGCCGAGGGAACTTGTGAGAAGTTACAGCGATATTAGGAGGAGAAGGAACCGTCTGAAGCCAACAGGGCTCAAAACAGGACCGAATGTGGAGAAAGGTGATAGAGTGACAAATGCAGTCAACCTGAAAATGTAATCAGACAAGCATGTTCCCCTGCTGGAGAAGGGATTTAGCAACTTTGAACTCAAAATCATGTGATTTTTCTTCCTCCTCCTGGCTGGATTAAAAAGAGGAGTGATGTTTTTAATGTTATATCATGCTTAACAAACCATTGCGTGCTGTGTCAAGTTCATTTTTTCCCTATCAGCTCTGGCTAAAAACCATTGCTATCTGTAGTGTAGCCTGAAGGTGACAAGAGATTTGAATCATTGTAATTAGGCACTCATCATACTGCAAAAAGATACAACTATCTTGATGAATCAGGATGAAAAAAAAAGTTGTGGTGGTTTTTTTTTTTCTTTACGTGCAGTTAGTGCCTGGGAATGTAAGAGCAGAAAGGAGCTCAGCAAGAACAGAGGCAGTTTCCTCAGCATGACAACAATTACCCTGTTCTCCATGCAGGAAAAATTAAGTGTTTTTTGCCCCTCCGAGTCCTGTTGACACCTTCAAGTGTTCTTGGACCTCTCCCAGGTTTTACTTGACAAACATTTTCGTATGTCTTTCTGATTCTGAGAAATACATAAGAATTCACTTTCCCCACTTAAGCAGGAGCTCTGAAATGAGTTATTGTTTGCCTTTTAGAAGTGTAGCTCCAGGGCACACTTTTGCTATGAAGTATAAGTGATGAAAAAGTGGATCTACACAGCAAAGTCAAGTTTGTGGTTGGATATGGCAGAAATGGGGTATAAGGAACTTTATCCCTCTGGGGAAAGCATTTCCACGCACACCAAAATGTAGGTTTTGTGACCCCTGTTACAGCTCCTTTGTATTAATAATCAAGTTTTGTTCTCATTTTTGCCTAGGTTTTAGAAAAAGTGCAGAAAAAAATCCTGAAATACGTCTGGCTTTCACCAGGTAGAGGTGCATTGCTATTTTTACCTTTTCTTTCTGGGAACAATGAGTTACCCTTCATTCTTCTTCTCTGAAGACACTTTATCTTATCACTCATCTGTGCATCTTTCCTCGGAGCTTGGATAATGTTCCTTTGGATTATTAAGATGTTACATTGTTTGAAAATGAATCAGGGGATGACATTTATTGCCCAGCAGCATGCTTTATGTGCAGTGCAGTCTTGTCATAACAATAGAGTGTCTAAATTCAGGCTTTTAATGCCAGTTCACAAGTGCCCTGGTTTTCGAAAGTGAAATTTGGAAGGTACTGAATGTGGATTTCAAGCTGGGGTTTGTAAAAATTTACTCTTCTGGAGTGAGCAAATACTAAGTCTGTTGGGCATGGAATGGTGGTCTCTGTCTATACTGAGATTATGGTTTAAATCAGTTAATCTGCAGAACTAAAATAGGAGAATCAATTTGGGTTTGCAACCTTAGATATTTCAGAAGAAATGTACCTGAGAGTTTTCCCATCTTCAAATTATGAACTAAATACTTAGCTCCAAGTAGCAGCCCTACCTTCCCAACAGATACATTTATGTTCAGAACACTCTTATTTCCCTCTTTTTTTTTGTTTTTTTAATCATCTGACTTATGTAAGTAAGATCTGCTGAGTAAGGAAAGAGCACTTTTCTCTGACTGCCTGAAGGGACAAGCTCACACAATCTACCTTTCAGTTCCCACATTCATTTTTTGGAGCTTGTTGGCTGATTTGAATCGATTTGGTGGATAGGGTAGAGACCTTAAAAACTCCAAATGTGAATGTGTTGTTTGAAAATTTGAGGAAATGCAAATTGGCATTCCCTTCCTCAGACTCCTCAAGAAAACACTGCGGTCTAAGCTCAAGGAATTTTTTCCATCTGGCCTTTGATATCAGTCATTGAATACATAAGTCCTGGTGGCTGGAATCAGAGGGGCATGGAGTGGCAGAGGAGAGGAAGGAGAAGGGAATTGAAGGGCACAGCTCCAGAGGAGTGAATGAGCTGAGTGTAATGTGGACAGAATTTGGGGAACTCGGCAAAAGCGATGACCTGCCGTGGAGGGGAATATGGGGTTGGGCTTGTAGATCACCAGTGTATAGAGAATCAAATCTCTCCTTTGGATTCCAACCTGGATGTGTTGGGAGCATCCAGGAACACTGAAAATAAATTTTTAAGTCGTGTGTAGTTCTCGTTGCCATTTTGGTTTTAGTTTGATCACTTATTCATCACGGGCAATGTTTTCTTTCTTTCTGCTGACAGAAGAATGCTTCCTTGTTCTTACATGTTGATATATTGCTTCGTTTGAGGGAGGATGTTGGTGTTGCCTTTAGCACAAATGATGTATGCATTTGAATTTCTGGAACACTTTCAGAGTTTCTCATTTGCTTTTATCTGCTTTACAGAGTGAGCAACTGTTTTCTAGTTTATCTTTTCTGAAGATCAGCAGAGATTGTCGATTACAGAGTGCAATAAATTAACTTGTCGACTTTTGCCCCATTTCATGTTTATGTTACATATCTGAACAATGTTGAAGATTTACAGAAAACTAATAAAACTTTAAAAACTAATCCGAGATGTAAACACTTGAGAACAAAAGTTTTTTAAACTGGTTTTTAGTATCTAAAGGCCTGCTACATAAAATTACATGTCTCTTTCTAGAACAAGCTTTCTAATTTTAATTGCTAAAGGGGTTTTCTAGTGATTTATGAGATACCTGACTTTGTGCAAAACTGAAAGTATGTCATCATAATCCTAAAACTTATCGTTGTCTTTATTTGCGTAAGCCAGAAAAATGGAGAATTTGAAAATAAACCATTTCCAGTCAAGTCACCTGTTGTCCTTTTTGTCAAATATCTTGGTCTGAGGGCTCAGAGAAAAATCCAAGGAAATTTTTTTCATGGTTTCAAAGGATCATAAAGTGGTTTAAAAAAACCCAAGCAACAAGCTACAGGTACTTAATTCCTATTTCCTTTTTTTCCCTGTGTCAGTTCAGTATATGTACTACTTCATTTATGTCCTTTCAAATTTTAATATATTCCCAGATAATTTTTCTTCTTGAATTCCGTTCAGCAGTAAAAGACCCTGAATTCTACCAAAAATCAGACAAGGCCTTCTAACAATTTTCTGAAAGGAAAGGTGAGGGTTTCTTCACCTCCTGCCCCACTGCCTTCCTCCAAATAGGATCGTCCTTTTGCCCTTGAGCAGTTTTTTCCCTTTCCTTTGCCATATAAATTTGATTACATATCTCTGAATGCAGTTTAGGGAATCCCTGGGCAAGGGGTAAGTTACACCTGGAAGAGAAAAAAAAGGGTTCTGACTCCCAAGAAATGAATTTGGAAGTTTGCCTATTTTCTCAAGGTAATTTTTTGTCTTCTAAAAGCAGCATCTAAATTTTTCTTTTTGTAGTCTTCCCATGTCTTCTGGAATGTTCACCCTAACTATCTCATAAGTTTCCTTGCCTGTTGAAATTTAAAGACCTCTGCTAACTGTTTTCTTTGTCAGTGGTGTTTTTTTCCCTGTGTTTCCTTTATCAGTTGAATTTATCTTGAATTCAGACTTTTTTTCGGTGACCTCAATTACTATTTTTTTGCTATGGGTAGGATTGACAGCCTGAGGTTCTTTACCATAATTGTTTCTGAAATTGTCCTACAAACTGGTGTTTTCTGTGTTTTGGCAGGTGAAGTGTGTGTGTTAGTACCTACTTCTGCATGTTCTTTGGGTTTAATATATTCTAAACTATGGAAGAGCTGAGTTTAATGTGGTGGTGGTGGTGTTAATGATGCAAGCTGAGAATTCAGCCTGTCTGGTTTTGGAACTGTGGCTTTCAAGACTTTTTAATTGGTTTTAAGGGGGTTTGTAGGTGTTGGAAAGTAGAGAAAGTAGGAATTGCCTTGTAATGGATATTGTGATCTGTTTGCACTCGAGTTACCACATGCATGGCTCTGGGAGACTGGGAATAACAAGCAAAATCCTAATTTATGGCTGCTATGGAAGCACACAAGTACATGGGAACACTGTCATGTATGTAAGAATTATTTCTTTTTAATCCATGGCAAGTGTCACAAGTTTCATAAGTAGAATGGTAAGAAGTTCCCTGAAGTGATGGTGGGTTTTGTTTTTTTCTTTCTTTAAATGGCCATGTGGTAACTCAGGTTGAGCAAAAACAGGGGCCTGGAGGAGAAAATTGCCAAGTCCTTTAAAATGTAATGGATTATTTTTTTCTCTTTTCCAACATATAAGTTCTAAATACTCTTGTATTGTTAGTTTTATCTTGATAACAAGTAAGCTGTACTGTTCCTGGTTTTTCTTTTTCAGTGCTGTTTTCTTGCACCTCTGTTGCTTCTTGCAGCCCCTCTGTCACTCTTGTGAGAGAATGACCATGACTGGTTTTAGCAAAGTTCCTGAAGGTGGCAGGGAGAGACTCCACTATTCCCAAGGGAAGAACCACCACTTAGTGCAAATCCCTCCTCTGGAACATCTTCAGGACAATGCTTGTGAAGTACAATCCTAATTCTTTGTCTTTAAAATCACAAGCCACCAGAGGCATTTGTTCTCCTCAGGTTGCCATTTGAGAAGCCTTCCCAAACACAGGGCTGTGCCTTTTCCAATAAAGTGGATTTTTGGTGAGCTTTCCCTCCTTCTATGTGCCTTCACAATATTTTCTTCCTGTTCTGCACATGATTAGTGAGACAAGGGAAGATTTGACCTTGTAGAGAAGGGGTCAGGTTGAAGGGACTGGAAGTAAGAAGTGACATTTGCATTTACAGTGTGTGTTTACTGGCTTGGGACAACATCCTGGAAGTTTCCCATCTCTGCATGTTTGCTGGCATATGTACTGAATTTGCTTAAAATAATACTAATAAAATAAAACTTCCTTATGCAGATCCTGTCACTTAAGGTAAGTTTTAGTGACATCTGTATTTTTGCTCTTGTTTTGATGACAACAATGTTAGTATCATTATCATAATAATGTCAAGGGCTGCTGAATATCGATTTTATTGGAATAAATTTTAAAGTTAGCTTTGTGTTGGGAATAATTTCCATTTAAGTTGCATAAAAGTGAGTCTTTGTTGTAACTTGAAGACAGAAAAAAGTATATTGAGGAAGGTTTGAATAGACTTGCTGATGGAGGGCCAGCTACATCAGTTTGTGGTTGGATGAAGTGCCATGAAGTTATTAATGAGACCATTAAGAAGACTATTGTTATAGCAATATTGAATTTAACAAAGAGAGAAAAGTTTAATAATAAATAATGATTGTAGCAGATTTGCGAATGGGAATTTCATCCCACAATTCTGTTTTATATAAATATAAAAGCATTGCATGTGTTTCCTGGCAAGCAAATAGGCACTTCCATTGCAGCTTGGTCTCCATATAAAATGCTGGTTTATGAGAGATATATCAAGAACTGAACGGGTGCTTTGAGGCTTAAACTGCAACCAAGCAAAAATGTGCAGCCTGCCCCTTTTGTCTATAATAGGGTCGACATTGGGAACCATGATCCCTTTGATCTTTACATAAAACAGATGAAAATGCATAAATTGCTTCTAATCAGAGATGAATTAAAGGAAAATAGGCTCCCGGAGGACAAAGCACCCCAGGCACCCATCAACAGCCTTACCAAATGACAGACCTGGAGGAGACTTCAAAGCTGCAAACACAACTGCCAGTGAAATCCACCAAGAATCAAGATGCCATTTAAAAAAAAAATAATTTTCACAGTTTACAAGTGCCCAGAACTCTCTTTAAAGAGAAAGTGACAGAAACACACTACATGGACTTGCTTTTCAAGGCGCTAAATGTTCTTTTGCTTTTGGGATTGTTGATAAAGGCAAGACTTACTTGTTTAATTTAGTCCAAAAATGTGTTCAGACATGACAAACATTGATAATTTTAGTGTCAGGGAGGGTTTACTCCATTTGAGTGGCATATTTTTTTGAAGCTGAAGTATATGTTTTTAGTGGAGGCAGATCAGAGGTTTTTTGTAATTGCTTCCTTGGTTGTCATCCTTATTTGTCCCTGGGAACACAAGCACAGTTAACATTCCTCAAACTGCAGAAGGAGGAAGTTTAATGAAACATCAGCCTCGATTTTGGAGGGAAGGGAGGGAAGATTTGAGGCAATAATTTTATTATCAGCATTTTCTCTTTGTGGAACAAAGAATAACTTATCCTGGGTTAAATCAGAATTCAGATCCTCTTCTAGCTCAGGTAACTAATTTAAATATTATTTAGATATTAATATCAGTGTTGTTAAATATAAGAAATAGGCTTGTTTAAAAATATTAATTGCTGGATTGTATCAAGAGTGAGGTAACCTAAACATAAATTTGTAACTTTTTGTTACCATTCTGTTTATGAGAGGATATCAAAATTCCATTTGGCATTTTTAAGGATAGAGAACAAACACAATTTTGATAGACTGATGTAGTCTCTTCAATATAAATACTGCAATACCTGCTGACAATTGTGTACTTTTCCTATTTGTTGTGTGCAGCATGACATCTATATCCAAGCCCACATAAATTTGAGTCTCTTAGTGGCATAAAAAGTACAGGTGACATTTCCAAATATGTAACTGCGTATGTTCAGTGGACTGAATGATTTGTGTAGGTGAGGTCACAAAGGTTGCCTAATTCATGTTGTAAGAACTGATTTTCAGTTGCTCATGACCTAAATTGCTGTAACTGAAGTATGTTATGTGTAGAGCTGTTGGCTTTTGGAAGAAGTGAAAAGATTTTGCCCATCTGTCTAAGGATGAAACTAGAAAAAAATTGTTGAAGGCTTTCTTTGTCTTAAAACTTTTTAAGGTTTTTCCCCCTTCCAGAAGACACTGACATCTCTTTTCTTTGGAGCCAACATTTTGAATAGGTTTTGAAGCATTGGAGTTTGCCTGTGGCTTGTGAGACCTCCGAGAGTTAACATGCCAAAGCTTCTGCACTGAGTGCACTTGTCTCACTTTTGGGCCACTGACCAACCTGCACATGAATGAACAGAGACACAGCAGACATAGCTGGACTTCCTTCACAAAGACTGATCCTGACTGATTCCATCAATAGCTGGACTGAAATGGCAGAAGGCTGCAAGGCAGAGCAGGAAGTCTGCCTTGTTCTGTCAGGTGGGATGAGAGCTACAAAGGGAGCAAAGGGAAGTCTGAAGCAGAAAAAAAGCAAAATCAAACATCTCAGATACAACTTGATGGCCTGTAACAGTGCAGGGCAACAGCCTGTCTGGTTATGGACTTTTTCCCAGCATCAAAAAAGCTCTTTGCCACAGCTTACACAGAGAACTGTCCCCAGTCCCTCAGCTTTTGCTCTGACACACTTTTTCTGCCTAACAGCAAAACCTCCTCTACTACTGAGTCATACTTCATTGACTGATCAGCACACAAAGCCTGAAAACAAAGCCTATCATTCTTTCCCTTCATGAGAACCTGGAAGATGGTTGCAGATAACATGCTTCAGCACTGCTGTTTGTTTCTCCTATATTAAACTTTTATCCCTTGTGGATCCTTTGAATTAGACTGGGCTTCTGTCTGTGTCATACACTTGGCAAAGAGAAATCTCAGTTCACCACAAGTGAAAGTGGGTGGTGGAACACAGCAGAAATGTCTTCCTTCTATAGCACAGGTGCAAGTTGCTACTGCAAGGCAACACAACAGCTTACCATGCTTTTTTTGTTTTTTAAGAAGGAATTCATTTTTTCAAATCTCCCTTCTAGTTGCAAGGGAAATTTTGCTATTTATTTCATATTTGCTATACAAAGTAGATTTACTTGGAAGGGGAAGACCATCTGCATTAAGAAATCAGCATGATGGACTCATCAAACTCTTAGCAATATCTTCAGGCTCCCCCTAAGGTGTGGGGGTGTGTTAATCAACCAGATAGAGTGCTAAGTGCTGCTGCTTGGGTAAACTGGGGCTGACAGGGGTGTGAGATGCCTCAGGGATCCCATGCACAATATGGGACAATTTATCTTGTGGTGGTTGTGATTATTGCACTGCCTCTGCTTTGGGAACACTTTATTTGCTTATGTAGCAGGTCCACAAAGTACAGGTTGGCAGATTAAGGGAAACTGTAATTGGTGCCAGTACACCACTGGCACTGAGCTGTACCTTGCATCAGTGCAGGACTATGAAATCCCTGTTTCACAAGCAGCTCAGCCACCCTGCAGCAGGGTGAAAACCCCTCTGTCCCCAAGGAATAGAGAATTAGGAGTACAGCTGGTATTGCATTTTTCCTGTAATCTACCCTGCTCCAGAAGTGGCACACTGAACTAGAGCAGTTGTATCCTTTGGGTTTTTTTCCTTCAGACTTTCAATATCCTCATTCAAAAGCAATATAGATAAAGAATAAATGATTAATGCCTTGAGTACTGCAATGTCTGGCTCTACAGAGATGTCCAGTTCACCTTTCAGATACAGTCTTCAGCAACAAAGATATTTTTAAAGGAATTTATTAATGGAATTTCTCTACCTGCATGATAATCAGAGTTCTTGCAATCAGGACTTTTCTGCTTACAAAGACCCCAAACAAAGATTTAGAGTTCTCAAAAACTAATAAAGTTCCTCAGGTCTAATAAGTTTGTGTTGGACAGGAGTCCTGGCTCTGACATGTGCATGCATTTGCACTTTGCATGCAATCAGTGACAGTTCCCTATGATAATTTGATCAAGAATATGTATTTAGTTTTTCTACTGTTTCGTATTGACTTTAGGAATCAGATGGTCATAGTCTAATGTGAAAGGTCTTCCTCCTGGCAGAGATTTATGTGTAGTCCCTGTCATGCTTCCAGGTTTCGTTGTAGAAGCCCAGTCTTGAGCAGCTTTTAGTATATCTGCTTGTCAAAATACCATTCTTCTTCCTTTTTTTTCATCATCAACTTTGTCATCATCCACATCAACTTGGTTAGGAATTTGTCACCTTCATGGCCTTTCAGTCCAATGAAATGGAGTCACCTTATGTTATGGCCTTGTGTTCATTTGTACCTAAATTTGCCTCTTGATTTTTGTCTGGCACAATGCGCCTCATTTTTCTAGTGTGTGACCGAGCAGTGCAGTGAATTTAAATGTTCAGATTACCTATAATCCCATTTTATTCAGGAAGCACAGAAACGTTTGTCACAGTGTTCAGTTTGTTCACTCCTTCGCCTTCAGGAGCCAAGCTGATAACCATTGCTGTGTCTCCAGCCTCCTTTTCTTCAGAGTGAAAAAAAGACAAGACAAAGCTGCTCTTCACCTGCCTGTAACTCAGTGCAGGATATTTGGGTCTTGCTGACGTGCTGCTGCTGTCTTGGCCTCCCCGAGGAGCTGCCACACAGAAGGTTGTGTCCCCTTCGGACCATACGGAGAACAGGAGAACAGAGCGTGCAAGCCCAGCTCAGAGTGTGAGCAGCATGTCACTGTGAGGTGCCTCTAGTTGCTTATAAAACCAAGTTGAATCATCCCAGATTATAGTCCGGCATTTTAATGTGAACTGTGACTGGGTTTGGTTGCTCTTCATACGCCAGGCTTGTGTTTGGTCAGCAGCTCTGCTGGGTGTCTGTGGTTTTGGAGGGCAGGAGGTTGAGCAGTGGGGGAAAGGATGAGTACACATAATGATATATAACTGGAACACAGACTTCCTTGATCACAGTGTGCACTCAGCTTCTACTGCTGTGCTGGGGACAAACAGGACTGTTCCAGGTACCTGGGGAGGTGTCCTCTCCTTGAGGAACTGTTGTGTCCAGCTGACAACACCTTGCAGCTGTCAGCGGTTCACAGGAAATCTCGGAGAATGCAGTTTTAAGAGGCACGTTTTTGCCAGCCCTGCCAGCTGACACAGCTCTTGTTCTGTCCTTGCATCACTAGCATACTGGCAAACTATTTGTAGGATTGCCTGATGAGCCGGTTCACAAAGTTGAACTGGTTTTAAATTGGACATTTTTCTTTGTGTGGTTTTATAAGCAGTTGTAGCAGCACTGCTGAAGGACAATCAACAGCTTTAGCTTTTATTAAAGAGGTTCATTGTCAGGACTCTCAAACTCTTTGAGCTCCTTTGAAGGTATAATGCTAAAAAATTTTGGCAAAAGGTTTATAAAGAAGGTGTCCAAAGTCTGCACAAGAAAGTTCTAGAAAAGGGGTGTTTTCATGCACAGGGCATGTGCAACAATTGTATCAGGGGCCTCAAATAGTGTGCCATGGAATCCTTTGTAAATATCTGAGGAAATATGTAGCTATTTTTGGACAAAATTTGCCTTTATAAATTTTGCCTTTGTTTATATTGAGCAAACGTGACTCAGTATAGCCAGTAATTTAAAAGATCCAACTGATACTTATAAATAAATTACATTAAGATGAGGATGAAAATAACAAAGGGAAGAGTGAAATAGAGCGGATTGCACATGAAGCAAGGGTTAGGTTTGTGAGAAGGAGCATATGAGATGGAGAAGTATTAACCTTTTAAGTTGGGAAAAGTAAGTGGGATGGGAATATTTCTGCAGTGCAAATCCTTCAGCATTGCAAGAAAGGCAGAGAATTTCTGTGCTGTATGAAGGTGGGGGGTTGGAGAAGTCTTTCTAATGTGGCTCAGGTTGCTTTAACCTCCACAGAATTAAACTAAGATTCAGGGATCGAGACCATATCTCTACTTTCTTTCTTTAGCACTAAACTTTTCAAAATATACCTGTTACCCCCAAACCCTGTGTATGAGAACTTCACTGGGACCAGCTGTGCCTGTGTGGAGGGAAGGTAGTTATTTGGCTTGGGAATTCTGGTTGGGGTCTTTGTTCTGTCTTCAACCTCTGAAGCAAACAAATTGGGAAGGCTCTTTTGAACCCATGTATCCAGTGTGTGTTGGACTAAGACTGTGGGAATAATAGTATGCTTTTATTTGAAATGCAGCAGCCTGAAGAGTAGGGAATGAACTTTGTTGGATCTTACTTGCTAAAATGATGTCTTTACTGAGTAGTTGTGAACAACATGGTTGCTTTTCCCACCAAAGGCCAAGTTTTTTTTAAGCTCCATCCTAGGCATAGTAGGGAGTGTGTTTCAAAGATGATTCACCCTGTAAAATACAAGCAACTGAACCATTTTTCCTGCAAAATTACTTCCACTTCTAGTGGAAAATTTCTTTCCACTTCTAGAAAAGTCAACCTGGTGAAAACTTACTTGGTTTTCGGCTCACACAGTTGAAGTTTTGCACAGTTACTCACAACCTGAAGTACAGTTGTAGAATTAGTAAGGTGTTTTGACCCTTCTAAATGGCAAGGCTGCCACCCTGCCCATTACAATAAAAGCTTGGGCACTGGGTGACACATTTTTCTAGTATTATAATGTCTGCCTTTAATCTTTTAAGTAAAAGATTATTCAAATATTTCATAATTATTATATTATTATATTCAAATTATTGTTCAATATTTATATTTTTGAATTATCCATTTATTAGATAATGGTTTAAAAAATATATATGTGTAGCTTGATTTCCACTTAACCAAGCAGTTAAATCCTGCTTTAGAGACAATTTTGTTGACTTACTAGACCCCAAAATAGGTCATCCATCGGGACCTATTTATTTCTTTTAAACGAAAACCAGCCAAGGTTAATTAAGAATATCCTCACAGAGGTTGTGTTGTAGGTAATTTTGGGTGTGAAAGACACAAATGCAGACTGGCAGAAAATGGTGTGAGTCTCATTTGAAAGAAATAGCAATGTTTTTATCACATATCTATATATTATGAAATAACATAGCAACATTTTAATTAATATATTTATATTGAAGTATTTGATATGTTTATTTTTAGATAGATTTTCCTTCAACTGCGAGTGAAAGGCAAGAAGTTGAGATCAGTGTAGGGACTGAAAATCGGTGTTTGAAACACAAGGTGGTGCCATTGTGTAAAGTTGTGTTTCTGCAGAGTTTCTGAAGGCACTGAAGGTGAAAACGGTGTTTAAAAACTTGTGAGAAATGTGCACAGAGAAGTTAGCAGTTGCAAACGAAAGATTTGTAAAATAAGATGAAGGGGAGTGTTCCTGGAGTTCTGGTTTTGTGATATGCAGAAGGAAAAGGGCTCTGTCAGGAAGGAGCTGTGTGATAAAATGATGGTTTATTTCGACTTTAAGTCTGCTTTTTTTTTTTCCTTTTTTGGTTCCAAAGGGGGAGAGAAAACTTAACTCACAGTGTGAATCTAGGAGCCATCTCCCAGCAGCTTTATATTGTGAATATATCAAAACAAGCTTCCCTTGTGTTACTTCAAATACACCCTAAAATGCCTTAGGATTAAAGCAATCATCTGTAATACAATATCTGTGGCTCGTCGTTGATTGGCTCAAAACATGAAATACAGCTTTTTTTTCTTGGAACAGTCAGTGTGTTTCCTTCATTGTCTGCTTTACCAAAATTCTGCATTCCTTGTCTAATCCTGAGATATTAAAATAATTAAGCGGGATAGTCACAGTTTCACTAATTAAGCATAATTGAGCTTTGGAATACTTTGATATTAAAATGAAAAAGAAAACGTAAAAATGGATTTACTGAGCACATGCACATTATTTCTATATATTGCTCCCTGCTTTAGGCAGTAGCTGGGGAGCTGGCTTGCCTAAGGACACTTGGGCTACCCTGCTAACAGTTTTGGTAGCCTGCAATCTTTATCACAGAGTGTGTGCAACTCTGCTTATTGCATCTGTGAGAAGAGTTAGGTCTAACCAAAGTAATCATTATAATTTTAAGATGCAAAAATTCGATTGCATCAATGTTTATTCTTTTAGGTAAAGTGGTCAAAAGCAAGTCGAAGTTTTGCAGTAGCAGACAGATCTGGTTGCTGTATGTAAATGATACATTTTTAATTAAGTTGTTGGAAGAAACATGTTTGACTTTATTCAGCAAATGCTATAAAATGATTGTTCCTATTGAGTCAGATAAAATACGGTTTAATGTGCTTTGTTACTTAAATATATCAGGTCCTAATAACAATTTATGTGACCTAGAAAACACCAAAGACTTGGCATCAGTTTTCAAATTACTTCTTTCTTTCAGACCAAGAACCCTGTTCTGTAATAATATCTTACACACAGGATTGCTTATTATAGATGTTGCATATACTTTAACTGCTGTGCAAAGCACCTCTCCCATGTAATTACACAAACATATTCTTAATTAATATGACTTGTGTTAGCGTGATCGAGCAATGGAATATTTTTTAGGTGTGTGTTTTGCAATCCTGAAAGAAGGCTGACAAATGAGGAATGTAGTTTCTAAATACCACACATGTCATGAAGAAAGGACAAAGGCCAGGACAGCTGTGAGACCTGATGGCAATGAATTACCTTTAACTGTGTCTTGATGCAGGAATTGCAGTATCCCAGGCTCTTCCTGATGCTTAAGGATCTGTATAGGAAGGTGGTGTCTGTTATGAAGAGCACTCGGGGGAACCGGAATAGTTTGTTTACTCCATGTGGAGCAACCTGACTCTGTCAAACTGAAATGCCTCTCTCAAACTTCCGTGTGCTGGAGGAATGTATTCTGTGTTCCCTGCCTTTGGGATTTAACCACGAGGGAGCCTGGAGGGAGGACCTATCCTGCAATGTTATGCTGCTCAGTTCCGTGCTGTGGATCAGTCACTTTTTTTACGTGTTTATGCAATTTTTCATGTCAGTGCCTGGAATACTTGCTGAAATTTTAGTGCTGGGAATGAAGCCGGAAAATTTATGGTTCATCTCCCCCGTCCATTAGTTTTGCCATTCCATTTTGAACTGCTGTAAGGCAGCACATGTCACAGATCATGATAATCACTAATGGAAATGAGATTGTGCACGTGCATGTGTAGTCATGTAAAGAGATGGTTTGGGCTCCATGATTTCCTCCAACTTTTAAAACTGTGGCTTTGAAATAGATGAATAAATGAATAGAGCCTTCCCTGGGACATTGTTCTGAAGCCACTTTATTTGGTGGAGCACTGCTTTAGGGGTAGATCAGACGGTTACTGATATATAGGGGGAAGTAGTGTAATGAAGCACAAGTGGGATGAGCAGTGGTGGAAGCAAAAATTCAGTGCAACGTAGGCCACTGAGCATCTCTGAACTCAATCCCAGGAGTTAGATGGATAGGGGAGTTCCTCAGTGCCAACAGGCATTTTGCTATTCCCCTCTGAAAGCTCCCTCGGTTGCAAACTAGTTGAATATTGACAAACAGCTGTTGGGGCTGTTGTGGAAATTTCTGATGTTTTTAGGGAGGAGGCTGCTGTGAAATGCGATGGCAGGGAGGATGTTTCATAAATAGGGTGTTCAACACATTTAAATGGTATTGGGAAGGCAAAAGTGCCTATCCTCTCTCCCCTTCCCCCATTACCCTATGCAAACAAAAATTTTGATGGGAAAAGATGTTTTATAGGATGCCACAAGCAGACAGCATCAAGTATGGACAAATGTACTTAAGCCCTCCAGCTGATCCTGCCAAGGGGAGTAGGTCAGAGGAGAACACCTGTCAGCAGTTTAGTCACTAGGAATAAACCTGTGCAAGGTGTCTTGATGCTGGGGTATATTTTGAGGCAGGTTTCCAGAAGATGTTGAAAACCGTGTTCAGAAAACCACTGGACAAAAAAATAAAGGTAACAGTGCTGCTGTTTACCAGGATGGCATCCCTCTCCAGGGATACAGCAGGGAACACCCACTGGGAAGCCCTGGGAAGGAAATGCTGGACGTGGCTGTAGGCATGCCAAAGTCTTTGCCTTTTGTTTTCTTGGGATCTGAACCTATGAGAAAGACCTGGCTGCTGTAATGTCTGTGTTTCTCATCATACTGAGACATGCCTGGTTTTCTTACAACACTTTAAAAAGAGTTTTCAGCTGCTTAGTCTTGGAGGGAGCATAGGTATGGATCCAAGACCTGCTCAGATGGGAAGTGGTGCAGTGAGGCTGCCTGAAGAATAGGTAGGAATGTGTCTGCAAAACCAGAAAACCAACCAACATTCTCTATAAAATGATGCCTTTTCATTTAGAGTGACATAAAACATCAAAAATTCAGCTCAATTAAAGTCTGAGGACATCACTTTGGGGAGGTCAGCTTAAGTGCCCTATCTGTTTGAATGTCTTTTTTTAGACAAACCCTGTGTTCTGGTGATTGCCCTTCCTCATAGATGTATGGCTCCACTAGAGCCATACTCATTTGGCTGAGTTTTCCCATGACTGCTCAATAATAGTACAGAGGGAAACCCACAGAGAATTAATCCAGTCATGGTTGTGCTAATTTCCAAAGCAGCAACTGAAAATAAGGGGAGTTTGTAATAAATGCAATATAAAACCTGTCTACATGACTGATTCTCCTCCCCACCCCCACCAGTCTGACCTTACCTCATTCCAGATTTCCCAGTTCTAGTTGAAAGCATTTTTGTGAAGAATGCTACCAGGAAAATTCCCTTTTTTATCTTGGCTATGAAAGACCTTTTAATGGAAAGAGGGAATCTGTCTAAATGTGTTGCTATTGAAAGAGGATTGGTTTATGGTCGCATAGTTGGATATTCTTAGGAGGACTATACGTTTAATCTTTGATCTAGAAATGATTTTAAGAGTCTGCTTAGAAGCTAAAAGAATTTCTATCTAAATGTGCCATCTTTAGCACCACATATAACCAGAAGGGCTGTATTTTTTCTAAGTGAGTTTTCTCAAATATAATTTCAAGGGGTTTTCTCTATCTTCATTTAGCTGGTATATTATTTTCAGAAAAAAACCACTTTGTACAGGCTCCATGTAAATGGCTTTTTGATTCTGTATCAAGGAGAAAGTAGCCTGTCCTCTTCAAGGTTCTGGTGCTAACACCAACCAACTAGGGAATCCACAAACAAGGGATCCCAACAAACTGACTTTCTATGGAAGAGGTAGCTATTATACCTGTTGTATTCCTGTCTGATTGCCAAGAAGAGTTATTTTAAGGAAGGTAAGGTAAATCTTCACATGTGAAAAGAGTGTTACTGAAGAGTTCTTTTCCAAATTTTAGCAAGTGAATATGATTTGAAGCAGTTAATTGACTTGATGGATTGAGATGCATCAGAAGCCTGAGAGAGTCTCAGTGTAATAAAAGGTCAACACCATGTTGTCTTTATGGGCAGTTGTAACTCTCAGTTTAATAAAGCACTTCTGCCTGTACTTTAATACTAGTGAAGCCAAATGTTTATAAATACGAGATTTGGGAAATAGCTTTGGCAAAGAAGGGGTTTTTAGCACAGCTTTGGCAAAGGATTTATTTGGGCACTATATGTTTTTTAAGCTGTCGTGGAGCTTGAAATGATGATCTCAACTGGTCAAGTAGGCTTCTAAATTAAAATTATGGAAAGACCAAGGGTATAGTGTTGCAAATGGGAGTTGAAACAATGATGTCAGTATGTCCCCCACCCCTGCTTTTCCAAAACAGAGGGCAGCTGCTGGTTTTGGCCCTAGAAGCCCTTCCCACATTCATATTTTCATAGTTAATGTAACAAACATCCCCCACTATCTTCACACGGAGCCTCAGCCACTCTGCAGAGACTTCTGTTGCCTCAGTTGTATTTTGGCTTTTGGTAGGGAGGTAGGGTAATTTCTAATTCTTGCAGACTGTTGACTTTCCTAAATAGTGTATTTCCTTCAGAAACATAAGTACTAATCCATGCCGTTCTTAATGATACTGAATAATATTCAAGCAGTGCACTGTGTATTAATTATTTAATATATTTTTGTAAAATATACAATTAACTAAACTCAGCCCTTTATGCAGTAAACATGTACTTTGGATAATCTATTCAATAGAATAATGCAGACATTACACCCAGTCTGATATGTAGAAGATGATCCATGGGGGGAAAAGATACACGTGCATAAGTCAATTATTTGAGAATAGAGTCCTTAATTTCTTCAGGGTCTATAAAAAGAATTTTGGCATCTGTACATATTTATTTCAGAGATATAGGGGTAAATCTTCAGCACAGAGCATGGGGAGTTAACCATGGAGCATTCATTAATGTTAATGGAATTTCTATGGCTAATTCCCCACACTGAAAATTTAGCCCAAAGAGATTTGAAAAGTGATGTTGAGAAGCAAGTTGGTCGGTGAGCCTCATTACTTTCATGTTATTAACTGCTCTATCTGCCCCTGGCTTTGTATGAACACTGAGATATTATACTTAACAGTTAATAATAAAGGACTGTGTGCTAAGTACACATTCTAATGTGAAGGTAAAATAATGCAGTTACGTGAGCAAATTTTGGATGTTTTCAGAAAAAAAAAAATCTGCAAAGCCGCAGAACAGAAGAGGAAAAAAAGCTATTAAGGCGTATTTTTAGACAGCAGAAATGTTTTACATTTCCAGTACAACTTAAGCACCAAAAGGAATTTTTTTTCCTAACATAGTGTTTTACTATGGGGATGTAACTTCAGAACTGGCCAACTTAAGCAGGGCATGGGACCCAATGACTTCCACCTTCCTTCCAGCCTGAATTATTGTAAGATTTGGACTTAGTATAGAATTTTTCTTAAAGCCTTTTTAGACTAGTTTTCTTTTGTAAAAGTTATTTGAGATAAGAGAGGAAATTCAATTTCTGTTTATCTTGAAATTTTGAAGAATGGTGGGAACCTGGGAAAACATAAAAAGCTATTTCATCTACTAAATTGAGAATATAGTTTTAGAAGGAAATACAGGCACTAATTAAAAGAGTTTATCAGATTAATGATGCTCTTTTTCTGTGTTAAGGATATACAACAGAGAATGTATGTGAAATGTGAATATGTGTATGTGTGCATATGTATATTTTTCATTTCTGGGGGGTATTTTGTATCATAGCAGATTCCCTTGCTTTTTAGGGGAGCTATTAAATTGCTTTTCCAGTTGTTATTCAGAGCAGTCAGGAGCCAGCCATTAGAGGGTGCTTCTGCACCAAGGAGTCTCTTCCCTTAAAACCCCATTTACTTAACTCTAAGTATTTGTAGATTTAACAAGGAATCATTTTATGTTTCCTATAATTACCCAGTTTCCTCTTTAATTTGCATTCCTTTGTGAACTACTATTCTCGGAATTCAGAGGGTTAAGATGCAGATAACTAAAGGTGATTGACAGAAGGTGGAATGATTCAAAGCAGCAAACTT
>WEIV01029415.1:7035-23280 GCA_013390005.1 Calyptomena viridis | reverse complement strand
ATTGTTACTGTAAAAACAAAAGCAAATATACACAGACCCCATGTAAGTGAAAAATGGGCTGGTCTCTTACCTGGTTAATGACAGAGATGAGCATCTGTACTTTATAGCACTTGCCACAATATCACTGCCTTGTTTAGAAATAGATTCATTCATTACACCTCCAGTGCATGTATTTGCAGCAAGAATAGTAAAATAGATGCAGTTTGCAAATTTCTGCCATTGCTAGTAAAGATTTAAAAATAAAACTCTTGGCACAGTAAAGTTGTGTTTGGGTTTTTTTCCTCTGAAATCATCATGATTCCTCATTCAGCAGCAAACTTAAAAATGCTCTGTCTTTGCTGTAAGAATGTGCAGGCAGCAGAGTGGGGAACAGGTTTTATAGCCATTTCTCCTAGGAATGCAAATTTCAAGCCTGCACTTCTGCCCCAGGACTTTGGTGCCAGGTGAGTGAAGGAGAGTGGAAACAGAAAGATTTCTAAGAGCAAATTGTGCTGGTGTGGAGTCAGTTTGTAAGACTGACTGAATAAAAGCCATTACATTTGAAAACGTAGTACAAAGCAGTACATCTCAGTGCTGTGGCCAGGGGTGATCCTGAGCACTGGGAAAGAAATCTGCCACCTGCAAGTCTCTGTTACATCCAGCCCCTGCAGATGGGGATTCTGAAAATATCCTCCCACAGAAGTTGATGCAGCTTTGCACTAATTTTCAGATTCAAGTTAAGGATTTCTGATATCCAGCTGCTTTTGAAAGCTGCCCAAACTTCCAAAGAGCTTCTCTAGTAAAATGTTGGGTGACAACTGGAGGAACTGGCACAGAGCTCAGAAAGGAAGGGGATCAAAGGCATCTTCAGGAGCTTCTTGAGAATCCATATAGCCTCCTAAGCCTTAAAAAGGGTAGCAAAATGTCCCTTCAGGCAGAAATGTCCACATCTTTATTGCCCCAGTATATGTTGAGATGCTCTTAGTGGCACATGTATATGAAGGACTGCTGGCACTGCTGTCTCCAGTTGTACAGTTCTTGGATATGTTTTCTGAGATTGTGAGGACCTGCCTTCTCAAAGGGCAGGGCTTACCTTGGAAGAAAACATGGAATTAAAATCAGTGGATCTCCCTAATGTCATATTCACTATCAACTTGGGAATTTAGTATTTGCATATATACTGAAGTAGTATAAATTTCAGGATCAGTGGGTGTGCTTTGTGAAGCTGACATGCATTGTTGTATAACTAATTTCATTCTAATTCTTCCAAGAGATTATACAATAATCTTTTATGTTTCTTTTAGCTGTTAAAAGGTGTACAATTCTTCTTCACTGTCTCGTTCAGACTCAGTTCTACTTTGAGAATAGAATCTAGGCAAAAGTAAAGCATCTTTCTTTAGCATGGACTGAATAATTGGATATCGTGAATGATTGGATATTGGATATCCTTTCTATATAAAATTTGGACCTTCTGAATGAATGCACAGGTGACTGGAAGTGTGTGAGTGCTTTGAAGGTATTAGGCATTGGAGGTTAAAATGTGTCATTTTGGAAGTAATTCTTTGTAGATTTTCAAAGAGATTTTTAGATCAGACCTATGAAAACAATATAACAAGGTACTAAGGAAATCTGTAATGCAACAATTTATGATGTTTGCCCATCAAACTTTAGCCATAATCTGACAAGTCTGTTTGGCACTATTCTTGTACAAATCATAGTAGTATTGTAATTTGGAACAAAATATTGGGGCACAGTTGACCCAGTAGTAGTTTTTCTTCTGAGCCGAATGATAACAGTGTCCAATTTAAAGTTAGAAACTCTTAGAAAATTAGCTAAATGGATTTTTCTGCTGGTAGCATATTTGAGTAGCTGTTGAGTTCACAACTTGTATTTTATAATTAGAACCAGGTAACGATGACTGGTTAATTGGAAACAGGGAGTCTGCTGAATCTTTAGTAAGCTAATTATGCCTTCTGGTGTTATACTTGATAATTTTAACTGGATTGATTCCTTCAGTAAATATTTATTTTGTTAGCAAAAGCTACTTTGTATTACTTTTTTTTTCAGTAAGCACCATCAATACATCACTTAATGATGGGAGTACAGCTAATAAATGCTGTGAGGAAAAGAAAGGATAGATGAACAAATATATTGGACATACCAACTAGTCACTAAAGATAGTAAGGCTACACATATTTTGAGTCTGTGAATCTTGTCTCCTTCAAACCTGTCCACTAGAAAAACACCTTCAATATAGAGCTGGACAAATAAGGCAGTAATCCTGAGGCCAGAGAACATATCACCAGCATTAGCTTAGAAAACAGATGGCCATTTCTATGGAGAAGCAATTCACGTTTCTCTCCATAATTTCACTACATGTTGGGAAGATCCTGCCAGACAGCTGGTTGTTTCTGAAGTGTTAAGAGTTGTCTAAAAGCCCGTTTTACATTTCAGTTTTTGTTCAAGACTTACTGCGTATGAATTCCACCACTGCATTCTTTTACACAAGCTGAGAAGGGCCCCTGGTTCGTGCCAACCAGAAGTCAGAGCACTTGCATACATGGAACTGAGGGATTAAATGACCTCTCCATCAGTATCAATATCTACTACATCAAATAAAGATACCGTGGTTTTCTGCTTTTTCAGGCAGAGGAAGCCAGTCATAAAGTGGCACCTAACAGTGTTTATCCAGTGGTGATAGTATTGTTAGCAAGAGGAAAGTTTTCCTTAAGAAGATTTGGATGCTGTTCATTATCTGTGTGATCTCTTGCAGATCCAAAAACTCAATTTCGCTTTGCTAAGAATACTCAGAATTATAGGAATGGTGCTCAAAGTTAGTAATCTGTTGTAGGACACACGTGAGATGAAAATTGTTTTAAATACTGGCCAAAGGCAACTGCAGGGATCTTACCAATCGCTGGTCTTACTCTGCTCACACAAGAGGTAAAATGAAGCTGATCTGACCTTTTGACCATTTTGGACCTATTTTGTTTGTATTTTTAAAAAGGTAGATTTCTGAAACTGGCTGTACTTGCAGACCAAGTATTTTACTCTCATGGATCTCTTAAGAGTAGTAGAATAATTTGTAGTTCAGTATTAAAATCTCTGTATATTTTATATTTATATGAACCCACTGCTAGACAGTTTCAAATGTAATTATGAAAATGTTTAAACAAATGCATTTTTTTCTTCAAAGTTATTTTCCCTAATGCGTATCTTCATGATTAGAACACAACATAAACTATACTGTAACATTACAATCAGGAATTAATTATTGTAACATGAAATTTTCTTTTTTTTTTTTTTTGTCTTTTCTAACTGCAAAGGTGAGTATGGCTTAAAATTGAAAAAATATTAGTCCTTTTCATAGAAACTTGTTTGAAGATCATAAAGGAGTACAAAAGAAGAAAAGCTTTTTGTTTGTGTTTGCAATCAAATCTTTCTTAAAAGGAAGTCTGACACACAGGCATTGTAGTTTTTTAATATTACATTGAAGAAACCAAGATACAAGTCTCACTGGATTAACTAGAATTCAAGTATAGCAGAAAAAAAAAATAAAAATAAATGCTCACAAACAAGAATCTCAATGAGCCTTGCAAAATGCTATTCAAAGGTGATTTTCAAATATTAGTGAAGCTTAATTTATTGCTCGCCTAATTTATTGCCTGCATCTAAACAAAATAGGTCAACATAAAATAGCTACTGAAAATTCTTTAAATGGCAAAACATTGTAAAAAGAGAAGGCAAAAAATACATTTAAAGATATTGTAGGTCTAAAAATAATCTTTTTGTTCTTGTGAATTTATTCAGCTCATACAATATACTCAGAAAGACATTTCTGTTTTTAAAGGCAGCTTGCAAATTTGCAAGATTTGTAAATTAAATAAATGTGTTTATTTCTTTTGAAAAATCTT
This sequence comes from Calyptomena viridis, assembly GCA_013390005.1. Classification (NCBI taxonomy): domain Eukaryota; kingdom Metazoa; phylum Chordata; class Aves; order Passeriformes; family Eurylaimidae; genus Calyptomena; species Calyptomena viridis. Next base: position 19,387 of record WEIV01029415.1, on the reverse strand, counting down.
TAAACACACGAAGTGAACATACAGAGTATAAAATGTTAAAGACAAGAGCTGCACAGTCCAGTGAGAAATTTGCAGGTACAGCACATAAACAAATGGAAAACTAAATAGATACTCACATTGTATTTTCAGTGCTGCTCTTTAAATTAACTGACATCTGTACAGATCTGGTTAGTTGTGTGATAGCTAAGCCTGATATACTGCATAAAAACGTAGAAGAATCCTATTTGTTTAGGTACAAGTGCAGTTAAAATTCAGATTGAACTGTAGTTAACCCATTGCTTTGGACTTAACCGTTGTTCTGATCACTGCTTTATTTAGTATTTATATTTATATAATTTAGTATTTATAGTAGCAGCCCTTGCTGCAAGGCAGCTGATGGACTATGTGCATAGAGGCAGAAATGAAAAGAAACAATTCAGCTCTGCTGCTGTCGGTGGCAGTGCTGTCAACCCACACATTTGCATCATCAATTTCCAATGTGAGCTGGTGTTCTAAGTTTAAAGATTTACCACTCTAAACCTCCAGCCTTGCAAACAGGAGTTACAACAATGGTAGGGCAGCAAACCAAGGATTTTTCTTGTGCTTGGATTATTTGCCGGTCCTTCCATCTCCTTTCTGCTTAGCTTAAAAAAAAGGGAGGTTTTGTTTTCTGATCCTTTGGCTGACAGTAAGAAAGAACTGTTACGACCTTAATTTTATGACCTACTGGCCTTCAGTATTGAAAAATTGGTATACTTATTTACAACAGAAATCACTATCTAAAGGAATGTCGTAGAACAGCTTGACATTTAGTACTTCCATAATTGCCTTATGTCATGTGCCAGTACTGGATATCTGTAGTTTGGATCACTTATCTACTATCTGGTTTATATAAAGGCCTTGAGGATCTTTATCAAAATGTGTATATGAACTTTTCACTCAGTGAAGTAAAACCCCAGGTCAATGATATCTATTTTCTGTGACCTTCTTAACTTTTCCCCCCCCACTCTGCGAGTTGTTATAGATTGTAATACTTGCCCTGCAGTATCAACTGGAGAACAGTTCCCAGCTTCATCAATGTTGTCAGAGGTGTGGCTGATACATAAACTTAAGTGTCCTCTTGACAAGTGGCATTACCTCCCTCAAATTAATTCTGCTTTCCCCTTGTTAATCTTATTATCTGTTCAGTTATTCAGTAGCTGTCTTTCGAAACACCAATAATGTTTATTGGAAGTGTGTTTCTGGAGGTAGGAGCCACATGGATGTGGCAGAATTCAGTTTCTGATCTTGTCATCTCCTTGGGTGACAACTCAGCAAGAAGTGCCTCACTTGTGACACATGAACAAGCAATTTGGTGGCAACAAGTTGCCCCCATATAGATTTTCTGTAGTCTTTCTGCACATGTCCTTGTACTTCAGTACCCTCTATCTTGTAGACAGAGCTTTTAGTTCAGAGCTCAGAGGATGAACTGGACAGCTGTCTCAGCCAACAATTCCCATTTGGAATAGTGACTCATGCCTTTTTGCCCAATTAATTGTGCAAGAAATAATCTTAATTGATATCAACTCGAGATAAAACATTTATTCTATTTTACAACATTTACATATTTTCAGTGGTCTCACTATGTGACAAATAGTCTTATTGTTCTTAATGTGTATTTTATAGTTAAATATGTAAATATTTAGAAGTACAAAAGCTCAGTAAGTAGAATTGTTACTGCAAAAAAGAAAAAAGGTTATTTTCAGGCTCAAAAAACCATAAAACAAACCTCACAAAAAATAAGTCAATGGAACATGATACAACTTCACAACATATGGGAATAAATTTACAATGTATAATTTTCATGCCAGAATTCTTGAGTTATCAGATAATGTATTTCCTTTCCATGATTATTCTGCAAGCCATATTTAGGCCTTCCTTACAATAGAAGTTTCACTGTGTATTTTGATACAGAGTGCTCTTGTGTGTTGTTCATCTATCTACAAAACAGTTTTCCTATTTATATTGGGGAAGTTAGAATAATGAAGAGAATTTGCTTCATTCATGTGTTTGGCAAAAATATTCTGAGCCATCAAAGTCCAAAGAGAAAGAAAGCAACAGTGAATATTTGCCTAGAGATTCAGCTTTATGATAACTGATCAACTTTTTATTTGCATTAGTTGAAAATACTCTTAAACCAATATTATAATATGAATTACTATCCACTGAATAGATTTATAAAAGCCTACCTGTGTTTGCACTCCTTAAAATCAGAGGTTGGTCTTAGTGACAGGGATCTGATTTTCATTTCTACTACAAAATCTACACTTCTTTTCTCAGTGGAAAAGGGATTTAAAGGAGAAGTAAATGGATATAAGAATAAAGCCCACTGTGCTACTAAACTCAGGCAGGGAGTTTCAGTCCCAGGAGCAGCAGTTGTGATGAGGGGCTGGTCTAGTCTCAGAAATAAATAGCTGCAGGCAAGAAGGAGTCTGAGTTTAAGAATCATCTGAGAGAAAGGGAGGAAAAGGAAGGTGAGCCCAAGCCTGCTCAGAAAGGAAAAGGTGCCAGACTGCAGGGCTGATCTGGAAGCAGAGCTGTTGGGGAGCCAGCACAGTGTAAAGAAGGGCACTACCAAAGCAAGCCTTGCAGTTGCCATTACAGAAGAATTAACAACCCATTTGACTCAAATTTGAGCGGGTCAGTCCTCTGCTTTATGTAGCCATGGCATTTTTGACCTGCCCTCGAGTGGCAGAACAGCATTGACTGCTGGGCTCACCCACAGTGAGACCCCGGCCTGGGGGCTGTGGGTAAAGCACTGCAGAGCTTCTGTTGGTCATACACGTCTCAGACTTGGCCACTGCAAAGTGAAACATGAAGACTAGAACCCCTACTTGTTAGAAAATGAAGTTAAGCTTTATTTTAACGAAAGCGGTCTGGATTCTACACCACCTGGACGGGGCAACCCTGGATGTACAAATGGNAGGGCAGTGGGCACAGCACCAAGCCTGACAAGAGTTCAAGAAGTGTTTGGACAACACTCTCAGGCATATGGTGTGATTCTTGGGGCTAAGAATTGGACTCCAGTGATCCTAGTGGATCCCTTCCAGCTCAGGATATTCTATGATTGTGTGATTCTATGGAACAGGAGAACACAAAAGGGCGGCCTGTGACAATTCTTTTAAAATAATTCCTAGTATTGTATTATTTGCCAAGAAATTCTGATACCACTTGAGTAGGGTAAAATAGATTCTACTGCATTTTCTTTTATTTGGGCATTTTGTCCTATAACATCTGCCCAAGCGCACAACTGAAGTACCTCATGTAGTACATGTACATGATATGTAACTTTGCCATGGCATAGAGGGACCTGTCTTCCAACTGGCTTTGTATTTTACCTTGTTTATTCCCGTAGGAGTGTGTCCCAAACTACAGCAATATTTTGAAGCTCTTTCACTAGGAACACTGGGTTTCTGGGAGCACCTTGGCCCACCTTCAGTGGAATAGGCAAATGCTCATCAAATGCTGCCCTGTAGCCTGGAAGTCACAGGGTTCACTCTTAGGGGGGTACTTTGAATAGTGTTGTCACATTGAGCCATTCTTCTGTCACACGAACTACAAAATTCAGGTATATTGTATATATTCAGGTATATATTGTAGCAGGTATCTCCTATTCTCTAGCTCTGGGTGGCTCCCAGAGATCATGTTCTTGGCATGCACTCGCCTGGGAACCTGAGCATTGCCTTTCACAAGCAAACCTCTCCCAGGTAACTATAGAAAGAGAAGAAATATCGGTGTCACTGTCAGTATCAGTGCCCTGAATCACTCAAGCAGTGCATAGTTTGTAATTATTTGTCATGACAGCATCTGTACTGGAGGTGTCAGAGAGGACCCTTGATATCAATTCCAGCATTTGTTGATGTTACAAAGTGGCCAGGCAGTTATTTTCTGGATGATTTACTAAACTGAAGATTTTTTTAAAACAAAGCAATCCTCCTACAGATATTGGTGTGGGCTGACCATTGCAAAACATCTCTGTCAGTAAGATTTTGCAACCCCTAAAATATCCCTGTTTGTGGTGATATTGTGAAAGCAGACAGTCAGTGTTGTGTGAGCCATAAAAAGAACAATCCACTAAATTGAATTCCAGTTTTACCTTAACAGTAGAGTTATGTCATCTCACTTTTTCCCCAAAATTCTAATCAGTTTTAAAGAGGGAGGGATGGAGTCCTTAAAGCTCAATGGGAGGAATTTTTATATGTTTCATACCTACCTCTTTGCAATAGCAGGGCCTCAGGGTTGTAAATTCTGAGAGGCACCTTTCAAATACAGAAAGATCACTGTGTCTTCATCATCCTCACCCCATTGTGCTGGAGTATAATGATGTGAAAAATGGTGAGATGTAGTTGCATAACTCTGAAGGTTGGCATGTATTCCTTTAAAAGGAACAAGAAAATAATTTGTCTGAACAAAATATTCAGACTTTGCAATGCCATACTTTGTTACAGAAGCAAATTTTCTCTCTCTCTTTATTTTTTTCCCCCCCTGTAAACTGTAACTAATCAGAAGGTATTCAGATTAGAGTTTGTTAGATTGGAACAGTATTTTTGGGCAGATGTCCATTCTCACTGGTACAACAGTAAAAAGCATTCCAGTAGTTAGCTGGTTAGTGAGTGCTCAGAGACCAAGGAAAGGGAGAAGAAAAAAGCTTAACTCAAGATTATGATAATTAACAAAATCTCTTCTCCCTTTTTAGGTACATGGAGAATTTTGCTTCATCTAGGTTATTCAATGTTCACAAGCAAGGCTGTCCTTTAGGTTTTTTACCTAAACCTTTGGGTTTTTTACATTTTCTTGCAAACTTGTTTTTTTCACATTTTTGAGGACACATTTTTTAAAAGTAGTTGTCTTGGACACTGGGTATTTAGTGCTCATTAGAAAACTTACTTCTGTTTTTTGGCGAGTTCCCTCCATGTGTCCAACAGTGAAAAAAAAAAGGACTTGAAATGGTAGAGAAATCAGAGTAAAGCTGAGCTCAGGAGGCAGGGTGAGGTGCCTAGAAGGTGTTCTTAAGATTTGATGTTATTTCTCATTACCTCGCTCCGTTTTGTTTGGTAATAAACTCATTTCCCCAAGTCAAGTCTGTTCTGCCCGTGTCCATCAGTGACCTCTTTCCATCCTTATCTCCACCCACAAACCTTTCATGGTGTTTTCTCTCCCTTGTCCCACTGAGCAGGGGAGTGAGAATGGCTGTGGTGTGTGGCCAGGGTCACCCCACCACACCTTGCTGCTGGGCAGTTGTGCCTTCTCTCCAGCTGAACAAAACATCTGCCACTCAAAGGTGTGTGGGTTTTTTTTTTTAGCCAAGCCATGATAGGATTTTGAGAAGCTCAGTTGATTTGATGACTTACTATTAGTGAGAGATTTTAATCTAGGATCTGTGGGCCCTGGGGAATGCAAGTTTTGTTTCACTTGCTAAAGTAAATAACAAAAAATATAAGAAAACAGATCGAATTATAATGTACAATCTCCTTTTACTTTAGTCCACATGGAAAAAGAGGGGCTGCCTTCATCCATATTTACACCAAAAATGGTTCCCACATTCAACAGACAACCATGCTACTAATCTTGCATTTTTTTTTCCCCAACCTCATTCTCACCCAAGATGAAGGTATATTCCATTTACTAGGTGTGTTGTGAGCTTTTTTTTTCTTTTTGATAGAACTATGGGATTTAGTGAGTCAGCTAGACTTTCTTTGCATTTGGGGATCAGTGGAAAGAAAATGCTATTTCCACTTGGTGCTATTTCAGTGGATTAGGCACTACTTCAAAACATACATATTAGCTGGAGTGATAACACCTCAAGGTCTCTCAGCTTCTTCGATGCCACCTAAGATTCTTGCACATATTTTTCATCATAGCACTCTTGGCATAAAGGTCTGGTACTCTATGTGGCAGAAATTCTGCCATCATCTTGTAATTGATTCATTTTCTAAATGGCACTCATGGCAAACAAATGAAGAGTCTACTTCAAAAAGCAAAAAGTTCAAGTACAGCACCTTGCTAACAGTGGTTCTAGAGTATGGGGTTTGTTTTTAATTTAACAAGACATCATTTGTTGGGTTTGGTCTTATGATGTCTGCAAATACTGTGTTCAGAGCTGTTTCTTGACTGTATTGACACTTCCCAATGTACAGCATTTGAAAAATTTGTCCTGAAAGTCAAATCCCCCTATCTTAGCCAGATATTTAAGTAGTGGTTTCACTTTTGCATGTGTGAAGGTAATAACCATACAGTAAAAATCATTTATAATGTGTATATGAGGGGCATCAAGCACAAATTGTTCACATTAGTGACAATAGCTGTACATTTAAAGAAATGTTGATTTATCTGGGTATGATGTATATATAGACACGTTACATTTCTTATCCTATTCTTTCCCATGCATTATTCATTTGATTGTGACCAGAAACTACAGCTTACATATAACAAAATATCATCAGTGCTGGGTTCTTCCAGCAATTCATTTCCAAAATACTTCCAGTTCCAGTGGTGATAGAGAGTAACAAAATGGCTCATGTGGTTTCTTTCCTTCTTTTACTAGTGCTAAGGCTGCATATGTCACCAGATGTCCTTCTTCCTGACTGAGATGTTTCTGTGGTCTTTGAAGACCAACTTACATATTAGAGGTGAGCTGTTACCTGTTACTAAAAGCTGTTACCTACTACTAAAACAAAACATCAAAGCTTGTTGATGAATATTAAACTAATATAAAATTCTGAATACCCAAACTAAGAGGCTTTGATACTTAGGAGAAAGAAAATTAGGTAGCAATACAGTGTTTAACTTGCTCAACTTCTTTGCTTATCTTGTCATAGAACTGGGGCACCCTTTCAAGTAAAAAATGTTAAGATTTCATTGAATTGGATGCATTTCCCTTCTCAAAAAATTATGGCCTTACTTGACTGTGAGCTTCAGTTTAATGACTAGTTGTTAATGATCTATAATCAAGTGATCTGCAGAGGCATTGTGATACGTACTCAAAGTGGAAATAAAAAATTACTGCATGTTCTGAGTATTTTGCATGACTACTTGAAATTTTATACTTCCAAGGATATATTTATGTTATTAATTGATTGTTCCAGGAGACACATGACTAATTACTAGCAATGTAGAAATTAGCTTGATACATCTTGCCTTGCTATTGCTAAAATATAATACTAAAGAAACCCTGAATGGTTTGTAAGTGGACCACATCAAAATATTATTTATGACACATAATGCCAATTAGAGCGTACAATACTTTTGTTGAAATATTATTCTGAATAATCAATGGATATTCAGCTCCATGTTATTGTTCAAATATTAACTCAATATGCCTTTGACATCCCATCTTTGTGTGAGAACTGTTCTGTAACAACAATAACATCAAAAAGTCAAAAGCTGTATTTCATAGAAGTCTGATGGTTTAAGTGAAAACACAAGTTGTGATTTATTATAATTAAAGGAGTGGGATACTGTGCCTATTTTCCACCTCTGACCTTCTTGCTTCCATTTATTCATTGCCTAGAAACCTCATTCAAAAATTCTGAGGCAGAAGGGAGGACTGCTGTCCTGCTTTAAAACCTGCCTGCCATTTCAGTGCCTTCCTATGTTTTTCCTCCAGTCCTTACAATTTCTCCCCATGATATATCCCTGTCTGAGTTGAGAAGGAGACAGATGTAGTGACAAACTATTTATTTTAAAAGTATGCCATGTAATGCTGTCCTTAGCTCTACTCAGTGGAACTTTCCATGGCACACCTGAGCATTTACCTGGCAGCCTGATCAGGAACTGCTGTGGTTGCAGTCCCAATGCAGCTGAAATATCTACATTTCTTTGCCATGGGAACCAGGTAGACGATAAAATCTATAGATTGATAATATTGGATCCTTTGAAAGAGCAGCTTTAGAGGTTCATGAACCTTAAAACCCCTGTTGTGTTTAGCTCAGCTGTGTCAGTCATCAGCAAACATTTTAAGTTATTCTAAGATACACTTATGGTGATCCTTACCTTTCCTCGTGAAAGAACACAAAATATGCCAGTTAGGAAGGTGGTAAAAATACTTTTGCATGTTGGCAGCTGGAAGAGAATCAAAGTGTATGTGAGCGAGATGACAGCTCCAAATAAATGTAAGGACTTGTCACATCTTTCTTCATGCCTTGCCTGCTGGTTCTTGGAAGTTCTAATGGTATTCAGTCTATATGCTCTGTTTTTTTCACTGTCACTTGTATCTTAACACTTGGCACTGCTTCAGCTGGCAAAAGCTGACATGCTGAACTTTGCTTGCTAAATTGTGTTCTGTTCCTGGTGTCATATCCATAATTAAACATATTTACATTTAATTGTATAGATGAAGATATTGGGATCCACCAGTACTATGACAGGAAAGAACCAGGTAAATATAAATAACCATAACAGAAAGTAAACAAAACTTCAAAATGTTCAATGTTTGAGAAATGCACCTTTGAATTTCCTGTTAATATATTCTGCTTTATTTCTATGGAGTAAGGAAGCACAGAAAGAGATTCTCCCTTCCAATTTACGTCAGACTATATAAAACCACAGAAGAAAAAAAAATTGGAAAAATACTCCCTTTGTGTCACCAGAAACTTCAGTGGGATTTTATACTCTGAATTCTTAGATTTTTACAGTCCTTTTGCAGTGTGTTCAGCCCAGCCCACGCTGGGACCCCAGCAGAGGGCATCTCGAACGCGCCAGTGCCAGCCCAGCCTGCTCTCTCAAATGGCCATTTCTTTATCTCATTAATCCTGTTAATCCTACAAGTTTCAGCACGGGCCAAAAGGTCTGGTGGGGTAGAGTTACTCCCTCTTTGGGTGCAGGCTGGGCAGTCACCCCGTGGTCAACAGACACACAGACCTTCAGCCCACTCCTGCAGCTCCCTTCACTGTCCGGTGGGCCTGGGGGCTCAGTAACACCTGTTGGGCTCTGTAAGCCTTTCTTTCACTGAGAATTTAAGATATCTGCCTTCTGAGGTGAAAACATCGGGGCTCTCTTGATTTTATTTGTGAATTTCTGTGTTTTATCCAACTGTGTGGGTCTTCTAATATTAATATTTGCTGACAGCGGTTGTAAGGATTATCATTCATCTTTTCATCCTGTTTCCTTTAGCATCACAGATGAAGCACAGTTACTTAGAAGAGAAGCAAAAGCTAGGAGAATGTAAGAATATTTTCTGAGTTTCTTGTTACAGTAAGACCAAGTTGTTAATTGGGATTGGTGATGCCCTTGGAAAAGCATTAAAATAACCTCAGACTGCTTCCAGTGTAACTCTCTGCACATGTCACCTGAGACAGATAGTCACAGAACTACACAGCACAAAACAACTGAAAATTTGTCATTATTCCTTCCTGGTATATTTGCAATCTGGGTTTTTTTCTGTCACTAAGAATGATGGTGTGTAATGCTTCTCAAATCTGTTGTCAAAAAGAACCACAGAAATAATCCAGACTTTTCCTTGGGAAATTTACTTAGCAGATGATCAATAACTGTTTTCCCAATCAGCTCTTGAATTGCAATACAAACTGCTTTAAAACTGAAAATTTTAACTAAAATACTGCCAGCTAAAATCAAACTCCAGATTAATAATCAACTGCCTTCCTAGAATGCTTTTAGCTTTGAAACATTTACACTGTTCCTGCATTAAATGGTTAAAAGCAATTTCAGTTCATTCTATCACACAGCAGTGCTGTAACAGTTAAATATTTTTATATTAGCACAACTTTCCTTTAGCTCAAGTTTTACAACTCCTGCATAGTTACTATTGCTCAGAGCCTTCATTAATGTTCAAACATTATTACATGACGACTCTGAAAAATCTAATTGATTTTTTAAGACAACCCCATTACGTGGAAGCCCTGACTGGTACCTCTTACACATGTGACAGGCAAAAAGAACACAAGCTGCTGCACCTCATTGCTCTGAATACAGGGGTGCCCTCAGCACAAAGCCTGCATGGCACATTTTGGAAAGAGGAGTGCTGAAGAACTTCATTCACAGCTGTTGATTTGTGTAGATAGTTTGGTGTCTGCACAGGCAATTTCCCATTTTGCATATGTGGATAAATATTTCACTATTTATGAAGGCACCCATTGAAAATGTGATCTTACATGCCTAATTAATATTATCATAACAGTTCCACCAACACTGGCTTCAGTCCAATAAAACACAAAGAGAAGTTGTATGCTGGTGTCCTCCTTTGTTGATATATGAAATCCTTCATTTTTTCACTCTATAGCACTTCTATTGTAAGCTCCTTTTTGCAGAGAGGTTTAAGCACTGCTAAGTCATTCAGTCTGGAAGTTGGCATACAAACTGACAGCTTGGAGCTCAAAACTTTTCATCAGGTTTCCTTTAAATAGGAGCAGATTTTAGACAATGCGTTCTGGTTTCTCATGGTTTTTATTGTGCACTTATGAACAGAGAACTGCTCACTTTTAAATGAAGAAATTTCATAAGTTATTAGAGTCTGATTCTCAGCCATGAAACAAGCCAATTACTGGCAACTCCAGAGGAAGCTTTGCCTCCTGGTTGCTAGAATTAATGTATTTGCCCAGAATTTTCACAATAGTGTGGTGAACATTAATAAATTCGTTAAAGGACTTCAGCAGTCATGCAGTTTCTTCTTTGCTTGGCCAAATTTTCAGGAAGAAATCCTATAAATAATTCTACTCCATAAGTTATAGCATTCACAATTGCCTGTTGTTAATACTTCTATACATGCATAAATGCATGCATATATATTTTGCAGACATGTTAGTGCCTGCTTTTTGAAATTAGGCAACAAAATGTTAGTTCAAAAGAACAGAATCTGTTCAGGATTTGATAATTCGAATCTGAGTTAACATACTGAATGGGAGATACTTTTTCACTGCAAGTTGGGTAAGATCCTGAAAGCTTTGTACACAACTGCCATGGAGAAGTCATGATCAGTGTGGATAGAACATGCCAAGTGTTCCTATGACTGAGCCTTCCAAAAGGAGATCCTATGGCAATAGAAACCATAGCCATTTCCTTCCAGTTGCAGGTAAGTTTTATATTTAAGGTAACTCCTAGAGATCTTAGTTTTTGTTTCCACAAAAAAAGCAGCTCAACTTGAAGAACTTTTTTTTTAAATTATGTATATAAATGTATGTTTGTACACACACCCACACATACATATATATATATACACATAATCATCTATGCATACACATTTCTCTACTTTCTTCCTTTTTTTGTGTGTGATAGCTCGAGATTATCCTTGGTTACTGAGAACCAGGAGAGCAGACAAACTGAGAGATGCACTCAAGGAGGTGGAGGTACGTTTCACAAAGTTCCAAGTACAGCAACATCTAATCCTGTTTTCAAACCTCTTTCAACAGCTTTAATTTTCATAAAGATCCAACTCTCCCAGTGATGATAAATGTGCTTTTGTCTGGTGGGCTGTTGTAAAACAGCTGCATCTTTGTGTGGAATGCTTCATCTGTAAACTTGAACATCAGAAATCTGTTAACTGATAGTGACAGTGTGTGCTGCCAACTCCACTCTCTTGTTTTCTGTTGCCCTCTAGGACTTAATGCAAACCAGTCCATGTGTGCTGAGCAAATGGAAGAACAAACATACCTGTCAGGTATTGTGTTATGTTCAGCCAGTGGTGCTCAATAGGACAGAAGCAGCAGTGTTAAAATGTTAACTAAAATAGAAAATCTTTGGGGTTTTTTTTTTTAATATACGGGTCCTTAATACCTAAGTTTGGTTTATTTAAATTTCTACCCTGAAATACATGCCTCAAATAAAAGATCTAAGGTCTGGCAACACAAAAAAATTACATTAAAGGGGTCTGATTCTCTGAGATGATGATAATTGTTATTGTTATTGTTTGGGGAAACTGAAAATATCTTGTACCTCAGAAGAGCAGGCTGAGGGAGCAGTCGAAATATGTAGACAGGTCTGGAATCTGTGTTATATTACATTTTAATGTCTCAATTATTTATGTGTCTGTCACAAATCTTTTTACTTCATGCTTGTGTAATATGGGAGGGAAACTATGACTCTAAACCAACTAGATCATTAATCAGGTTATGGAATAAAAAATATTGTGACATGTGGCACACTTATAGCTATGTTCTCTGGCTGTATGAGTTCCACATATTATGTACAAGAAAAGCCTTTTCACATCCTCATGAAGACAGAATAATAGGGCAGGTATGAGATCTGAAATGATGTGCTTTAGCTCCTTAATCATGTGCTTCTTTTGAAAAACATATGTCATGAATGTTACATGTTTATACAGCCTTCATGAGGAATGTGCATCACATTTGAAACTGCTTTGGAATGGGGAATGCTTGTTAGT
>WEIV01029397.1:0-11650 GCA_013390005.1 Calyptomena viridis | reverse complement strand
ATGGAAAAAGCTGACCAGGCTGATAGAAAGTGAAACAGCTCAGTGTGTGCAAAACTTCAGACCAGAACCTCCCATTGCAATCAACAGGAGCGTTGTTTTGTTTCACTGCAGGCTGAGTAAGCCCATCACAGGGTTTTTTCACAGCTCTATGAAAAAAACCCTAAAATAGTAACCTGGAAATCTGTCACTAACCACCTCCCTTCTCCCAAGTTTAAGTTTAGAGCATTATTATAGTTTCTAAACTATATCATCTTTCTAACACACTTTGAATGCACCAACCTAGGAGAGAGAAGTGCAAAGCTATCGTCCTGTGTAACTGACGGGATCAAATTCTGCTGTCAGCATTTTGATGCTTGTAGGACAGTAGGAGTGCACAGACACTGCTATAGATGCTCCCCAGTGCCTTTCCTCTCCAGACTAATTCATCAGCTTCCAGACAGGCTCTTGCTGCCATCCTCACCATCTAAAATGCCATTCCCCGAAGCTCCTGCTTTCATTCACCTTCACATGGATGCACGTCATTAGTAGCTGTACAGTAAATATTCACTCACATCACACTCGGTGCTTAACTGCAACTTTTTTCTTCTGCAAGACAAAAGCACAAGCCAGATGGAATGGGTTCCTCTGCCTAGACTTCAGGGTCAATGTGATGGATGACACGAGCATAAAACAAGCATGCACATACAGACAGGGTTAAATTCAGCTCTAAGAAACTCAGGTGTTACCTTATTACAGCCAGTGAACTTTCATGATGAAAAGTTCAAGTCACAGTGAACCAAATGGGAGACTTTTCTTTCATTCTTGAGAGAGTTACACCAGGTCATAATTAAAAGCAACATTTAGCCTAGCAAAAATCAATGATTCACAAAAACAAGATGCAATCACAAGAAGAGGCTCTTTTCTCCACTCTGCTTATCACTTAATTCTCTTTGGTGGGAAAATTGGTCTGGAAACTGCATAAAAGCCACCCTTCCGGTGAGATTTCCAGAGTCTTTGGCTAACAACTCTGCCAGACACACCACAAAAACAGGCTCTGTTACAATATGGTGGTAAGTCTGTTCCCACTCCTATGAAAAGGCAGATGATATGGAGGTGTGCGATAGTAATTTCTAAGCCTAAAAAAAAAACAACCCCAAAATGGTTATGGTTAGTTTGTGCTTAAGGATCAAATTCAGGTCAGTTCCACTTTACCCAGACTGACTCACTTCTCCCTATTATTTGATTACTGATAATGTGGTTGCTGCTGTGAAATCCTCAAAAAGAAAAGCAGTTTAACTGTAGGAATTTAAACACAGACACAGAGGAACAACATGTGCTAAGTAGCCAAGAAGGGTGTCAAACTCACAGAATTACTTTTTCCTAAATTTCAAAAGCAATTAATAAAAAATTTCTACATAATCTTAATAGAAAATGGTTATTACTTATAAATTCACCTAACTTTAACTGAAGACTTGAACTGCACACTGTCTTTAGTATTTCAAAAAACAGTATTTACATGAAGAAAGTATCATGCCAAAAACCAGGAAGTGATGCCCCATTAATATTCATTACATGCCAACACTCAAAAAAAAAAAGGAAAGAAAACATAGGCTGCCAAGTTTATTTTGGCAAAGCTCTATAACATGATTTGTATTCAAAGTAACATCTAGAAAAATGTCTGTAAATCAATGTAAATCCCTTTCAAATCGAAAAAACCCACATAAAACAGAAGGAAAAAACACTTCTAAGTTTTAGCCCTTTTTTTCCATTCTAGACTGTACTAGCAGTTTTAGTGAAATACATTGTCACAGAGGACCTACTAGACTATGTTAGATATACTTTTTCTTGTCTTTGCTACAAAGAACTTGATCTGTTCATTATCAAGAAGTTATAAACTAATACTATTTGATATAATTTTCCCTTCCCACCTATTTTTTCAAGATATATAGATATCAACACAATTTTTAAATGTGTGAGAGCACCACATATAGAGAATCATCTCAGTTTTCCTAAGCAAGGACCAAACTACACAAGTAGATGCATTGCCTGGCTGGGCCAGTGGCAGGAAACAGGCCAGTGATGTCCATACTGCTGAGTGGAATGACTGCCATACAGAAATTCCTAGAGCTTTTCTGCACAGCTTTGCAAAAGCAGCACTTCACACACACTAGACCACATTGCTTCTGGTGCTGGTGTAATTCTGTATAAAAACAATGTGAGTATCTCTCAGCACTGGAGGACCAGTATACTGAGATGCCATCATGACACACAGCACAAAAAAAAGTCTAGCAGGCCTGTCTTCAAAACAGAAACTGAGAGCATCTGTTTATTCATGTTTAAATTTCATCTACCAATTGCAGTGGCTAGAAAAAAAAGGCAAATGTGAATTCAAGGAACAGTCCTCCCATGACTGCAAGGTGTTGCTTCTAGAAAAATTCTGCTGACTTCCTGAGTGACTTAATGTAAGATTTCCCTCCCAGTTCCTCTATCTTTCAATTCCAATTAACAGCTTAGGAAGAGAAACAGAGTTAACTCTACAAAGGAGAAATTCTCAAATTAGGAGATGGCAGGAGAGTAGCCATGTACTCACGGAAGAGAGAAGTCCATAAAGTACATCTAGGCCGTTGCTGTCACTGCTGTTCTTCCACTTTTTCCCATTTTCCCCACCTCAAGCAAGTTCTCTTTTCTGACGTCTTGAGAAAGCCTGAGATCTACCTTGTAACAGCAGGCAGGGGTACAGCAGATGAGGGGGACCATGGGCTACAGTGCAGGCAAAGATATCCTCCCCGGCTCCATGAAGGGTGTCTCCTCTTCCTCAAACACCTCTGTTCCTAGACATCTCCTGGCAGCCTGCTCAGAGCTGATCCCACCCTGCCCAGGAGCGCAGGGCAGGCTGTTCACAGCCAGGTAGTCTTAGGGCTGGTGACAGGGTGCAGGATATGAAGCGGGGACACTTTGAGCAGGGTGCAGAACAAGATGAGGGAGCAGAGAATATGAATGGTTCACAACAAGAACGCTTTGAAGGAGAAGCTTATTAGACAGTGAGGGCCAGCAGAATCCTTGCTTGAAAGCTGTTTTGTTTAATTTAGGAGAAATGACTGTACGGGGATTTAGGTTGGCTAAAAAAAAAAAATCAAGTGAAAAAACTGCTAGACTTGGATTAAAGAGCAACTGAGGACCAGGGCTGAGGAACTGGAGAAACACTGAAGCATCAGAGGGGATGAGTGACAGAGATGGAGTAAAGAAGCAAGCTCAGAGAGCTTGCATTTTTGACTAAACAGGATAAAGGAAAATGGTTTCACGGGATCCATGAAACCATTGCTTTGAAACCTTTGGAGGTCATTATTGGCAGGTATCCATACATTCATGCAGATGTATTACTTTTCAAAACTATCATTCAAGTTTGTTGGTAAAATGCACCTTTCAGCTGTAAGCATATATGGTAATGTACTTCACCTCATTTAAAAATTTCTTCCCTTTTCTGAAACAGTGGACCCATTGAGTAAGGACTACAAAGACGAAAAGCAGATGCTTCCTAGGAAACTGACAAAACTGGTAATTCAGAAGCCATCTTACTCCTAATTACTGTGTAGGACAGTATCGGATAGCTATTAGATAGTATTACTATTAAATACTACTAAAAGAAACACGTAACTCAGTAGCTCTGTAAATTCTCCATTAGTGTCAGCATCAGTGAAGGGAATCCCAGAAGATGAGAACAGACCTCTTACATCATTCTCCCGAAATAAAATTGTCACTTCTGTGATTCTTCTAATGCTTTCAAGGGGGTTTGGTCAGACAGTTTATAAAGTCAAATGAGATTTTGGGTCTATGCCAGGTTGTTCTTTTTTTCCTAAATCTTAAATACTTGACATGCTTTGAGAAGTCACTGCCTGTGAGAAAGTGATGAATTTTGAAGTGTTTAGTCAACAGAAGGAGAAGTTGCAAAGCTATCCCACTGCCTTGTAAAACTTCAAGGGAATGAAAAATATGTGGAAAGAAGCAGAAAGCTATCTAACGGCAGTAGTGAAGGAAGTGAAGGATGAAGGAAAGCACCAGGTCAGATGCAGAGAAAGAATATAGGGGAGGGAGGGGACAAAGGCAGAAGGAGGAGAGGGACAGAGAAATAATCAGAAGAACTAGGGACAAAGATACAAAAAGGAAAAAAATTACAAATATATTAGAGGAAAATAAGGCAAAACTACTATCCTTTCAAATTTAGAAGAATTTAAAATTTTATATGTCAAAGGTTAACTACTACATTTTTGAGAGTAATGGGTATAATATCAAACTGGCTGGTTTGCTACAGCCCTGTGAAGCTCACATGTGAAAACTTGCCATTGCACGTCATCTGCATCCATCCTATTGAAATGCAGACAGACATTAATCACCAAAAGAGAAAGTACAAAATTCACTTTTTAATGATTTCTAGACTAAATATCCCCAACATCCCGCCACCCCTCCCTTTTCAAATGGCTTTTACTCAATGTGTATGTTACCTGCGTGGTTAACGGTTCTAGTAAAACATCAGGAGCTCCATTAATTCAGACTATTTTGTCTGCAATGTTCTTGAGGTTCACCTGTGCAGTTCTGAACCAGAAGAGTTTACTCAAAATGTATCTTTGTAGATGACTGACAATTTTGAAACAAAGCTTGTAACCAGCAAGGTCAAAAATATACCTGTAATCTGAGAAAAAAATACATGTAGGCCAGAAGTGGTGGCTTTTCCTCTTTGTCTTAAAAGGAATACTTTCTGATGAAGTTATCTACTAAAAGACTTCTGAATTTTTGCAAGAACACAAAAATTAGATGTAAAAAAAGGAGCCACATGACAGCAACTTTCTGAGGAATCACTTCTCACAGAACAATAGGTTCTCAACAAGCAAATAAATGGCATAAGCAACACTCCTCAAAACTCCATGTACATGAAAACTTTCAGCATGAGGAGCACACAAGGCAAATATACCTCGTGACCCACTATATTAAACCAGAAAACTATTTCACTATAATGTCCAGGTAGGTAAAAGGAAGTCGGACAAAGCGGTACTCTCACTCCCACATCTGTCCATGGTAGGACAAAAAGTGGAAACTGTTTGTCTTACTAAATTAAGTAAATAATTTTAGTACGATTACCAAAAAACCCCAGGGTTGTCAACCTATCTGACTACGCCTCCAAGGGAAATACTAGTTATGAAATCTTTTACTCTTCCACAACTTCTTAATCTATGAATCTACTTCCTGTGTCTTTGGTAGAAAGGCAGGCTTTGCAAATGTACTTAATCCTTTAATGCAGTTGCACAAAGTGTGACCTAGAAGCTGCACGCAGTCCCAAACCCCTTTTGTTTTGGCCTGCCAGATACGTACAGGCAGGGCATTCAATTACACTTAATAGCAAGGAAGTACCAGATAGCTGGTCGATCGGCAGCTCCTGTCTAGTCACACCTCACCTCTTACTAAGCCAAATAAAGGTAGCTCTGGATCTTCTGCAGAATATGGGCTTCAGAGGAAGCTTGGGGGAAGATTAAAAATGTGTAATAACTTTCAGCACTAAGAATAAAGCTGTAGGAGATTTGGTTTCACTAATGCTGCTGTTTACTCAACAGTATGCCTGATATGCCTGATAGAGATATTTCAAATTTCAATTCAAACTCCAGGGGGGAAAAAAAAATCTCTATTCATGCCAAGCTTGGAACTAAAAATTACTGTACATCTAGGAACTCAGAATACCCCAAACTTCATCTAAGCAAAATGGTAAAATAAACTACCTGAGTACATGACATCATACAGGTCTTTTGCCAGACATCAAGAGGTAAGAGTATTCAGATGTGTTGCTGGTACAGTGCAAAAAAGGTAAATATAACTGTGGAATCAGACATGCTAAAAACACATTTGAAATGGCATACTATAAAAGAAACAGATTTAAAGACTTCTATAAGAGATGTTTCTATATGTTTCAGAGGTTATTTTCCAAAAGGTTTGTTTAAAAATATTTTACCAGGAGGCTTTTTGGTATGAACACCCGGTTAAACTATTTCCTTGCTATTGCAACCAGACCTCACCAATGTAACATGGCAAATCAGTTTAGGTTTTCACAGATCTGTACATAGATCCTGAGCTGTTAGGCAAACTGGTCTTTAATAACACAACTGACCAGAATATAATTCAAGGCAAATTTTTATACAGTCAATTTGTGTGAAGTGATTAACTAAATACAACTACTATGGTTCAGTTTGATAAGTACTGCAGTTACTTGTTCTCATTTTTCCTGGTTCTCAGATTTTAACAATTACAAAACATAAATGTTTCATAAACCTTTTATGTTTCATAACAATCTCACTCTTTTTTGCAGCAATTTTATTAATCTAATAAAAACCTATGGACATGTCACTGTCACACCACAGACAGTAAGAGTGTTAAAAATACTGAAAGCATGACATTTGCCATAGACTTCACAACTATAAAGAATTTTTAAACCATGCTTACAGTTAAGCATTTTCACAAGACTCTTCAGTTTTTGCCTCCTTCTTTACTAAAGTTAACATCAAAACCCACACAGCTCTTGCACGCACTTTACAAACCCAACAATATACAACATATAATAGCCTTTCACTTACTGTTGCTCATACTAGCAAGGAGTTAACATTTACACCTGACTGACAAGTCAGTGACTGAGCATATAACTGAAAAGTAATGATCCCCTACTTAGTATTAAAATTGATCCAAATATGATATTTGTGGAATATTTGGAAAATGCCCCTTTGCAGTTGTGCTCATTCTAGGAGTAGTAAAAGCAAAGAATTCAATACAGAGCCCTCATAAACAAAGAAAGGGAGCCCAGATACTTAAAATATACACATTTTAAAAGACAATGAATGGATTTTCAATGTGTGAATATTTCTTAGACAAACAGGTGTCCCACTGAAAACAAGTGAAAAGGAGTCATAGAAATAGGAAGCTGACCCCTAATCCAGATTCAAATTCTATCACTATCACTGATTGATTTTAATTACTATCTACAGAAGTATTGTATGGAAAAGCTGCACTTTGATAACCACATCATTAGGAGGAAAATAAAAAACTAAAGGGAGGACTTTATATTACATAGGATCTGGTCAAAACCCTCCTTTTCATTGATTTCAGTGGGCTCTGGATCAAGGCCATATTGATCGCAGGCAGTGTGGTTCAATGACTGAGACAGCAAACTTAAGTTTCATTCTTAGCCTGGTCATTCACTGGATTCTGAGTCTTGTGAATGTTAATCACTTCTTGTGCCTCACTTTTTCCATCCATGTAATGGGAATAATTTTAATTCCCTTTACCAAAAAAGGAAATCAACATATTCAGACAAAGGGAGATGCACAAAAATATTCAACTTCTGCATGCATGAGACAAACCCCCTTATTTTCAATTTTAAACAAAGTTTTCTGGAGAAGTGAGAACCTCAGCTGGTAATTTATAATAAAGCTTATGTAATCTTCTATGATAAGTCTCACTTTCAAGCTACCTGTGTGCATGTGTGCATGGGTGCAAGAAAGCGTCAGAGACAGAGTGAGAGAGAGGCAGAAGATACTTCTGCTCACTAACTGACACTTCATGAGATATTTGATTTGTTGTAATAAAGCAAAGAAAAAGTAGCTGTCAGTTAAAATGCCATTTCTGTCACACTATTTAATAATTCTGCTCCTGTAATTACACTGTGGTTCTTTATACTAAGTCAGTAAAAGCTTGCTTAGTTTTAGCATGTAAAACAATTTTTGAAATTACAGAAACAGACTGAACATAGCAGTTCATTTGCTGAGGCAATTATTCAGATCCTTGTCAAAAAAGAGAGAGAATAAATACGGTGATGTGCAAAAAATGTTTCTAATTCTATGTTATAATATATACAATATGTCTGTGGTTGTGCTGGATTATGTTAATAAACTCAGCTGAAATACATTTGTCACAACACAAAGGAAGGGTGATATCAATTGTCTTGCCAAATATTTTAAATTAGTCACCAAAACGTCTAGCCAGCGTTTCCTCTATGACCCTTAGATGAAGGGAGAGGCTTATTGGACAGGGGTTTTTTTTGTGGGATTAGAAAAATTCTTCTAAGGCTCAATTATTTTGAATAATCTGGAAAATAACTGTAAAGGGAACTGTGTCACAGTTGCCTTTCTGAACAACACTTCAACCCTAAACACAAATCCTGCATTATTTTTGGCTGGTTATCACTCAGAAATGAGTTTCCTTAATATTTCTAAGAAAAAGTGGATGGGGGCTGTATTCCTTCTTTTGGGAAGAGTAAAATGTATAGGGGGTGAAATATTGCTCAGCTAAAAGAGCAAACAAATTATGGCAAAAATCTAACCACGCAGTCTAGGAAAATTCAATTTTAAAAAGAGACAGAAAAAAAAAAGTGAAATATTGAAAACAGAACACATCTTTTTTGATAACCTATGCATATTCAGAACGAAACCTACTGTACAAGTGAAGTCATTTGAATATCAAGATGGAAAGAGAGCATCTCAAAGCAANTAAAAATGGCATCCAAACAGAAATCAGGAGTTGTGAGCATGCTACTAAAGTATCATACATTAAAATGTGGATGAAGTTTCCTCCTTCTCCACCTCCTTCAACATCTGGAGATAGTTTGGTGAAGCAATTTCCAGAAACCAAATAGTATCTTTGCTTGACTAGTTCTTTTCATTCACAAACAAACAATTAATGAAATGGGCAACTAATTTCCAAAGTGTTCATATTCATTAGACTGTTTCTGAAATTATGTAGCTGTTCCATGATGCAGTACCACATTAATGGTACTGCTATTCTTTTTCCAAATATAAAAGCTTTTTTAAGAATATCCATTCATGTTCAATTTATTCTACCAACAAAAGCTGAAGCAAAAATGTCTCCCACTATAAAAATACAAATAAACTTGCATAATCATAGAAGGGAGGGACAACTATAGAATTATTCTATCTGAATCATTAAAAATCACTGTATGGACCACACTTCATCATGGGCCAAAATCTAGGTCATATTATTTTGTGACTGTCTCTGAATTACAGATGAAAATATCTGAAGTCATGACAGGCTATATTTTTATCTTGAGCATCTGAAGCAGGGTGGGAAAAACCTAACTGTGCTGAGGCATGATTTGAAACAATTGCACAACATGATTAATTCCAATCATCAGTTGGGCAGCTTAAGTGCATGCTAGATATCAGCTACTTAAAAAATCCTGGTTACAATTTCTGCCCAAAAGTTCATACTAGAAATCGCTCTTTCCACACCACTTGTTTTTCATATGTTGCCCACTGATAGGTAAAGAAGGCTGCCTGAAAAACTTTTTCAGCTGGTCCTCTATTCTCCAAAATTTTTCCTACATATCTGCTTGAGCTGTATCACATAACATAATTTTAATTCTGTAAAGGGCAGTAACAGTTTACAGAACTCAGTCTCACATTCACTGGGAAAAGGCTGTGACACAACATTGCCACCCATCTTTTGACACCTTCACTTTCCCATAATCTACTGTCCTAGTAAGGAGCTTAGGATAGAGAAAAGTGTTCCAGTTTTCAAGATGACATGAACAGAAGTCATCAAGTAATGAGCTGAGTTTCCCTCTGCCACTCAGCTCTAGTAGTAGAGGCCTCAGGAGAAGCCATCAGGATAGACAACTGGTAGGAGAAGCATCTGAACCTCTACATTTAACCTTTGCTGACTGTCGGTCTATTGAGAGCTCTTCTACAGGACACTTGGAGAGCAGTATGAGTCAATTGGGAATAATGACTACTGAAAAGTATTTAAGTAACACAGTACATTTATTTAATGTTTTACAAACTAAAGCCCTGATACTACAAATATTCACCTGCTGGTTAACACTGCATCAATTCTGTCACCAATAATTTTCCATGTCTTCACAATTACAAAAGTTTATGATTCAGGCCACTTTTCCACAAGTGACCTAAGTACTTAGCCCAGGGGATGCTCTGTTTCATTCTGAGATAAACCAGTACTTCAAAGCTCTCACAAAACAGAGAGTTGATGTATGTGCACGGATGTGGGAGTGATTAGGACACATCAATAGTCTTTTTTGGCCAAGGGAATGAACAATGCTGAGAGATGGGAGAATGCAACTCTACACCAGCAAAGATACCAGCAAAATACTTCAGGCTACTCTCCCCTTCTGAATAAGAACATTCGAACATAGTTTTATCATGGTTTAACTAATCACACAGAATCACAGAATTACTAGGTTGGAAGAGACCTTCAAGATCATCAAGTCCATCCCATGCCCTAACACCTCGACTAGACTATGGCACGAAATGCCATGTCCAGTCTTTAACTAAACCCTTAACAAAATGGATTCAGATGAACAAGCTCCAGAACTAATTATCTCTGATCAGTAACAAGAGAAACCTGAAAGCTGTCAGTGAATTTATTTTACTAAAGGCTTCAGAAAGGATAATGCCTGACACAGTCCACCATTATTACACTGGACAAGTCACTTAACTTTTTTCCCTCAATTTCCCCATCTAAAAATGAGAATAATAAAACTGAACTCATTCTTAGAGTGCTTCAGACCTGACAGACGTAAAGCACAGTGTACAAGCTGTGCATTCTATTTAGTCTCAGAAATCAAAACCAATTCATGCAGCAGGTAAAATATATACTGTACTATATTATACTATTTGGTGCAGTATAAAAAAAGTTCACAGGTCTGCAAGACCAAGCAGCAATGAGATGACTCTCCCTACTTTGCTTGAGATAAGCTTTAACCTGTGCCCCTTTTGGGCATAGTCAAGACAAAAAAAATCACAAAACAAAGATGGCAAATTAAATTTAAGATGACTAACTTCACAGGCATACACAAACTTCATTTGTGCGTAAGATATTAATAATTTCCATGGAGACCTAAGAAATTTAGGTGGACATAAAACAAAATGAACATGACATTTTAAAATTTGCTATCTAAAATAAAAATTGAATTTTCAATTTTATTATGTAAAAGCAATTTTTTAAACATAGAAAAAGTGTCACAGTAATAGGCCTACTGAGATTTACAGTATTCTGATAATATATTTACATTTTCAATATGAAACACAATCTCTCTTCGGACCATGTGTCTTCTAACTCAAAATATTCTAGGCAGGTAGAAATGAGCCTGTGTATGTGCTGTTCTGATAGCTAACAAAAAGAAAATTTTCATTGCTACATGGGTGAACACTGAAATCTTCCACAAAAGACAGAACTGTGTAAAACAGAATATATGCCCACTTTTCATGTAAGACTAAGAGGGAGCAGAGATTATTCTTCTTCTATCACTATTTGTAAGGAGTCTAAACTGAATAGTCTAATTGTGAAGAGTGTTAGTTTCTGATTTAGCCTTCCAAGGAATAATTTGAAGCATATTGTCAAGAGGAGTGGCAGATTGGACAAAGGCAAATTCCAAAATATTAAACTGTAAAGAGGTAAGCTTGAGTGACAGGATAGAATCCTGGGCTGTATCGAAAGCAGTGTGGCCAGTGGGTCAAAGAATGTGCTTCTCCCCCTCTATTCTGCACTTCTCCCCTGGAATATTGCATCAGCACTGGGGTCCCCAACATAAGAGGGAATGAAACTGTTGGGGCAAGTCCAGAGAACTGCTATGAAGTTGATAGGAGGACTGGAGCACCTCCCTTAT
>WEIV01029395.1:12906-39098 GCA_013390005.1 Calyptomena viridis | reverse complement strand
GTATAAAACTTTTAGATTTTACATCTTAAACTCCTATTTTATTTATGAAAGCTGATACCAAATTGGTTTGGATGCTTCTGAAGTATCTGTATGACTCACTCCTGGTTTCAGTAACAAACTGTTCTGATCATCTCTGGTCAATGCATGTTGGGTTTTTTTTCTGAGCTCCCTCCTATAAGAAGCTTCAGGTTTCCTTTTGAGAGGAAATTTGTGTATAGTTGACACTTCAGTTTTCTATAGTGTCTGAATATCATGCCACATCATATACAACTCTACCAAAGACAGCATGAAGACAGGCTTCACACTGTGTCATGCTACAGAAGTAGGTTGCTTGCCAGATGTGTATCTTTATGAACATAGCCAGTTCAGTCCAGAGAGGAGAGCTCTCTGCATGTGGATACAGGTCAGGATCTGGGACTTGGTTTCTGTAGTAATCTAAGAGAGTTAACAGTAGTAACATTGACTAAGGAGATCTTCAATCCTATATTCCTAACTGGTAAAAGATACAGGCACTTATATGACCAAATTTAGCAATTCTTAATATAGATATACGAGATACATGTTATAATCTCTGTGTACAAAATAAGTCCAGCTCTCCAGACTGGTAACATTTTCCACTAGTAACATTTTAAAATGCAGTTGAAATTCTGATTTAAATACATCCATTGAATCATAGTATTCATCTTGGCACATATATACAACAGATTGATTATCCAATACATAAAAATAAATGGGTGACACTGGTTTGTTTTCCAACACAATTCTAAAAATTACCTATGCATATGCATGTACCTAACTTGGTTTACTGTTTCATTAAGGTCTTGGCATTGACAACAGGACATCTTTACCACAGAGTAATTCTTCTCAATGGGATGATACACTTTTCAATATATCCATGCATGCAGCAATACGACATGGAAAATGGAAGTTACTAACCGGATATCCAGGTAACAAAATAACTCCTTTTTGTACAGTGTGGCCTGCCACAAACACAGTTTAATTCTGCTTCTTGTATTTTAATTTCTTAGTAATTCTACTAACTTCNTGGGACTTTGATAATTAGAAGAATAGCTCCAATTTAGGAGCCAGGGCAGCGACACGTAGGTTTTTTTGACCGTATGAAAAAACCTAGAATGGACACTTCTAAAATCCAAACAATATACACTTTAATTTTCCGAATATTTTGACTACAAATTACTTTAACTGTAGTGGAAAAAACTGTCATAGAATATCCCAAGTTGGAAGGGACCCATAAGTATAATAGAATCCAAGAAGAAAGTCCATTAAATTAATTAATATGAAATAAAGTGACATGGAATTTTGAATCCCAATGATGCAGCTTATTTTTTTGCGTAAATAGGACTCTAGCCTTGGACTAGAGAGATTCTGGTGCAGGGCTAGAGTTGAGGAGTGCAGCAACAGTCACTGTCCAGGGACTTGTCAAGAGACCTAGTGAATTCATCAGTACAGCATAGCTCTGTCTCCACACTGCTGCTCCATATCTGAGAATTGACCCTTGGTCTGTTCTTGTTTCTTCAGGCTGTGGTCATTGGTTCCCTCCACCATCTTTGTTCAGTGAGTCAAATGAGTCGGAAATTCAATCGCCTGATCCACCCATGAAGAGACTTTGGCTATTTGATATTGTTCATGATCCTGAAGAGAGAAATGATTTGTCTGAAAAATACCCTCATGTGGTGGAAAAACTGCTCTCACGGCTTCAGTATTATCATAACCGTTCAGTGCCCGTGTTCTACCCTGATGAGGATCCCCGCTGTGATCCAGTAGCAACTGGGGTTTGGGGTCCTTGGACATAGTGCACAGCTTTGCATCCTGCAAAAAAACCCCAACAAACCCTAGCAGAGTTTGATATATGGACTCAGAGTCCTAGTTGTGTATTTCTTACTTTCTTTGATGAACTATTGCTGATTGTAAGCTTAATCCTTGAGTAATTTAGTATTTCTTACTCTTAATATGTTGGAAATCTTATTTCAGTCTTTTCCCACTCTCTCGTTCCCCCAAATTGTATGTGAAATGTTAGTAAAATTATAAATCTATTTTTTTAATATTCTTTTAATATGCTTTTAATGCAGAAGATAAAACATTGCCTTCTTCCTTGAAAGAGTTTACTTTGCTTAAAAAGCTGCAAGTAATCATGGCAGCAGGAACATCCATAATGCATCCGTCTTGTGGAATAAACTGATTCTTGCTTTCTTGTTTGTCCGGAAGACAAATTCTCCTGGAAGCTGTTACATATCTGTAACGACTAGGAAAAAAAAAAAAAACAAAAAACAAAAAGCAAACCAACAATTGGCATGATAGTTTTTGCCTTTAACATGTATCTCCATTCAGAAAAAAATCTCCCACAGTAAAAAAAGAAAACCTCACAGAATACTAAATAGCTACAATAGCTAAATCCTATTACATGTTCACTCTTAATGTGTCAGACTGGAGTAGAGAGTGGTGATCAGCTGAAGTGCAGGGTTGTTCAGGCAGAGGGATCATGACAGGCTGAAGAAATGGGTGAATGAAGATACCATGAAGTTCAACAATTGCAGAGTCCTCCACTTGGGGTGGAGTAGCCGTATGCAGGAGTACACACTGGGCCATGACCAAGTAGAAAGCATTTTTTGGCAGGGGGAAATGTGAGCATCCTGCTGGACAATAATCAGGAGGACAAGAGTTGCCATTTTCTCTCTCGATGAAGACCAACCACATGTTTCATATAAGCAAGAATGTAGCCTGCACTTTAGGGGAAGTCTTAATTTCCATCTGTCAGCCTTAGAGCATAGCATCACATTTTGAGCTTCCCTGTACAAGAGAAATATTGACCAACCTGGAGTGAGTTCAGTAGAGGACCCTGAATCTAATCACATGGAGGATAGCAAACAAGGGGAGGCTAAAGAAACAGGTTAGTTTATGCTGGAGAAGAAAAGGGAAATTCCTGTCTTCATCTACTTAATGTGAGGGTGCAGAGAAGAGGCAGCCAGATTCTCTTCTCAGAGGAACACAAAGATGAAAAGCACACAGGGTACACGTGAAGTTCCAATACTATGTAAGAAAATTAAAAAAAAAATCACACTATTAGTTTAGTCAAATAAGGAAAATGTGAGACTATGGCAAGCCTATTCCTGGAGATGTTCAGTCTTCAGCTGGAGAAGATTCTGAACAATATGATGTATCCCTGAAGCCGGATCAAATTTGAAGTTGGCCCAGCTTTGGTAGAGGTGGTGAGGAACAACCAGGAGACCTCCAAAGGCCCCTCTCTGCATGAACTATTCAACAATGATGAACAAACCCTTACTTTTATTACCTGCCTAGTAAGCACCATTTCTTCTCCTCTTTTGTTTCTTTATTACCACAGTGGAGTCCGTTTTCATCCTGAAGTGGGCTCTGAGCCCTGAAGAAACCAGGCCAAGCAACATTTCTCAGTTACTCATCAAATTGATGCAAGAGCAACCTACCAGCTCTATTAATGGCTCATTAATGGCTTGAGTTCTGGTACAGCTTGTCAGTGTCCTTGGCCACGTTCTCAGGATGCAGACCTCCATCTGTCATCATCTCCAGAAAGCAAGGATCTATTTGCCTATTTCTGGCTCCAGAATCAACTCATATAAATTGCACTATAATTTTGTGCAACTTATCCGGTTTTCTCTTGGGAGACTTGTGCTAATTGTTAGCAAACAGATTAATGAAGAGACAGACTTGACGGAATTTGTGCATTTTTTTAGAAATAGTCTGAAAAAAAAGATGAAACTTGAGAAAACTGAAAATGCGTAAAAACATTAACGTAATTTTTTGCTTTTTTATACAGCTGATTCTCCAGTACTGTCTTAAATATAATCTAATCTGTCTCCACTCTCTTAAATCTAATTTTAAATGCTTGTCTACCTTTAATTATTTTTCCTGCAAGTAGAAGTGAAGCTAAAGGTCTCCAGGAGCCTGTTCAGCTGTTTGTCTTTTTCCCAAAGAGCTTCATGTTTCTCTCTCTCCTCTATCACTTCCCCTCCTTTATTTCAGTTTTTTTTTTTCGTATTCTATTTCGTTTGCTATCTTCAGCCTAGAAGACAGAAAAAGAAGAAAAACAGTTTGGGAGAAAATAATTTTCCTCTAATGGACAAGTATATATTCTCTGTGGTCTGACTGGGTATGTTCCTCTGGAACCGTTTCAGACCAAGGTTTTCACCCCCATTCACTCACCAGTAGCTGAAAGCAGATAGTTGCAGCATGTGACTAGGGCAAGCTCCTCAGGTTGCCCCTCACCTTCTAAACAATTGCTTAGAGTCTCAGAGATTAGTTTTGTCTTCCATTAGTTTGCACAACTTTTCCAATGGAGTCCTTCAGCACAGCATTACAGTACTTTCTAAACTGTTGGTGTTTGCACAATTACACGTTTCCACAGCTTAACTGGACACTACGTGAAGAGCCATCTGTTACCTGCTCACATGTAATTTGAATTTTCACTGGTGAAATCCATCTGCTGTGACAGAAGCCCTTGCTATACTACATTTAGCAACATTCATATTAACCAGTATATTTAAAATATAAAAAGAAAAATGCTAACATGTTCTGCAAACATAGTCTCCAGACTAGTACCTGATCATATCTCTTTTCATTTCATGAAACACATTTGAGCTTTTCTTTCTACTGTGTGGCTCTTCACTGCAGTTGAGGCTTTAGGTAACACGCAGCTCGCGCACAGGCCCGGTGTGCGTAGGGAGCAGTGCCTGGAAGGCTGCCCACGGGAGGGGCACAGGTCACTGCAAGGCTGGCACTGCTGCAGCCATGATCCGTTCTATTAATTGATTGTCAGTTCCTTCAGAATCCACCGACTTACGGAAGTAGTGCAGACCAAACTCCCAAGAAGGTGTAAATACAACAGCTTGCCCAAAGCACTTTTGAAGCATATCCAACATGAGCCAGGCTGCTGAGGCTCTCATGCTTCCTAGTGTGATACACGTCATCATCTAGGAGAGTATTTTGCTTACAGCTGTGTAAGTTACGAGTTAAGAAGAAGAGAACCTGTGAATTAGAAACCTCATGAATCAAGGAGTGAATTAGTCAATTCTCCTGCTAGTCTAGTCTGTATAAAGGGAACTGAGCCCTTGTTTGTTTCCTTTCCTAATGAGCTCATAAAATAATTTACAGACTATGTTGTCCTGTAAATTAGAGATATCCAATTGGACCATGACAATCTTAGCTTCACTGCAAAGCAGCGTTTACTTTTGAGCTTTTGAACATTCTTTATGATAACTGAGGCTCAGGCTCTGTTACTTGCTGACCACATCAAGGGATGGAAAATGTAAGCAAGAAAAGCTTTTTATAAGCTATTGCATCATGTTGACAAAGCCTGCACCTTCCTTCAGTAACTCTAGAAAAAACTTTATTTTAATTCCCTTTTCTAAGTATTGAAGTTTATTTTACACCAATGTAATAATTTATGCTAGTTTATAATGTATCTGTTTAGTGCAGCTATAAGTTTCATATCCTAATTGTCTATAGCATACACTTAGTAACATGGTTTGGAGTATGGGATTCTGAAAGAGTAAGGTGTCAAATTGCCTTGGTGACTTTTAGTTTACTATTTTTGTATATGTCTTAGTGATACACATTGTCCTTCAAATGTCTTTTGAGATAAATCATCCAGACACCAGAGGTTCCATCAGTCCTCATTCATTCAGAATATGTTGGTCAGTTTATTTTAGCAGTCAAATGCAGATGGAGACATTGACACCATTCCCCAGTATGTAAGGCAAATAGATTTAATGAATTTACATTATTCTCTTTTTTTTTTTTTTTGTAGTGCATATTTAAGACTAGAAAGCTAAGTGTTCTC
Organism: Calyptomena viridis; assembly: GCA_013390005.1. Classification (NCBI taxonomy): domain Eukaryota; kingdom Metazoa; phylum Chordata; class Aves; order Passeriformes; family Eurylaimidae; genus Calyptomena; species Calyptomena viridis. Next base: position 33,265 of record WEIV01029395.1, on the reverse strand, counting down.
ACTTGACATCCACATGTAACAGTTTATAGTAGCCGTTACAAGATGTGGTTGCCACAATAACAAGGGATTGGACTTGGGGGCAGGGGAAATTTCTGTCCTACATTTCTGGGTGTCCTTCAGCATTTAACACTCATATTACATGAAGAAAGATGTTGTCTTACTCACAAAAGAGGGAACTTTTGTTAAAGATATTTTTAATACAGGTATTACACTATTTTATGCTGATATCTAGTTTAATGAAAAAGAAACATCAGCTTAGTTGTATAAGTTCAAGTAATTAATGTGTTTGAGTCTCCTATCAACTCCGTGGCTGAAGTTAGAAGTGATTAAAAAACATAATTTTCATTTCAGAGATAAGCAGAACTTTTGTGTGTTCTCTTTTCTATGTGTCCTACAATCTGCATTTTTATATCTTGCTATATTCTAGTTCATATAATTAATTTACTAGGAAGAGACTGTGGCACATTAGTGTCTTGTATAGGTATTCAATTCACCCTCTGCTTCCTCTCCTTATATTTCAAAATCTAAAGATTCATTATTTTCTCAACTGAAGTATACATAATCACTTAATTTTATTTTCTAATTATTTTCCATGAGTAGTCCTTCATAAAATAATTGAACTGGGTTAGGGAAAAAAAAAACCATCTGGCTGACACACTGAGGTTGGCATCTGCAAAGAATTGTATACTGTTCAGTTGTTTCAAATTGAGAAATGGAGAATTCTTTATGTTTTGTGGTTACTTGAGTAACATTCAAAAATTCAAGCATTTTGAAGTCTCTAAATAAAACTTCATTTCATCCCTTTCCAAGTTAAGATTCATTCTTAATCTAGCAAACATCTGAGCATTTTAAATTCAAAAGTCTTAATTTTTGTGCTTTAGAAATTATTTAAGCTTCAGAAAAGTAATCAAGTTGAGGAAGAATGCTCACACTGGCTACTCAGTTTGCATTGCTTATTTATAAAAATGTTGCATACAGTCAAGGAGAGGATGATCTTGCAAGCAAAACAGAAGATCTGGATCTGTTCTTGAGTCAAAGGCCCTATATTCAGTCTGAAGATATTTTGTCTAACTTTTCCTAAAGTTGATAGATGGGCCTTGGGTACAGATCTGAGTTTAATCCTCTTCAGAGTCTCTGAATAGAAGAACCAGGAGTTTAATCACTTGTGGTCATTGTGGATTTGAAGCTCCATTATCAGTCCCTGTTGGCCTCTGTGAATTTGCCTCTCATCTTATTTTCTGACAAAGTGATTAATGGTAGTAAGGCTGCTAGGGATATTCCCAAAGCTCTTCCTTTCTTTAAGCAACAGTAAATGAGTTTGAGGTTACACAGAGAATTGTATTATACCTGTGCCACCCTATTGCAGATATACCAAAGAGTCCTGATGGAAGGTGTGATAGTGGCAGAGCCACTGACACAGCATGATGCACGATGGAGTCTGACACACAAGGATATACATGTGTGTAGCTATGTTTATAACATTTGGGGCCAGGAACACCCAAATTAGAAAAAGGCAAGTGAATTACAAAACATGTAAGTCAAAGTCTAAATGAAAGATTACTTGACAAATAAAAAATATATGATGTCAACCATTACTAGGTGATCCAGAATCTAACCATTGGTTTCTGTCCTATGTCTGTGTACACCAAACGAATTCCAAGACACAGCAGCCATTAAGGAAGAATTTCTTTTCCTGCCTACCTGCTCCTTTGGCAGCCCATCACAGGCCCTCCCTTCCAGCTGGACCCCGAAGCTGTGTCGCTCTCATAACGTTAGCCTTAGCTCTGGCATGGAGGGTTCAGAGGACCCTTTCTACAGCCCAGCCCTTCCCTTGGCAGCCCCTTTGCAGCCCCACCCAAGGTGGACCCATAGGCTTCATGTCTCTCTAACTATAAATCAGCTGGGGTTTGTAACAGAAAAGTAGTGCTTTTGCTAAGAGAAGGGGAAAAAAACCTGCCAATTCTAAGTTTGAGGAGGTTAAGCAATTTTTTTGCCAGCAGGTTTCCAACTGAGTGTTTTAACTCTTTCAGCTGTCTTTGTCAGCTGCAGGCAGTAGACTCAATTTTGTTTCAAGCTGGGTTGTTACATGGGAAGATGCTGGTTGAATATACAATGTAAAGAGTGCCCTGGGGTCCCAAACTACTTTTTATGATTCTAGTGCTTTCACATGTCTTCTTCTGATGCCTTACAATTCATGTATGAGCTCATCTACATCGAGCAGAACTGCTGCAAGGAATAGTAAAAACTTTTTTGGCACAAAGCAGTCAGAGTGAGTCAGACATCCAACCGTGAATGGATCAGTGACGGCCTGTGTGATAATTGCATACCATGGTTAACAGAGGCAAAGAGGAGTATGCATTAGTTCTTGTTGTATTAGTTGTTCCCTCCTGAGAGTGTTATTTTTGTGGGGTGGAGTGGGGAGATACTGGAAAGGTTGGTGATATATCTGCTGCCAAGTTTCAAAAAAGTGACTACCGGCAGCCATCATCAAAGCAGCTACCGGATGTTGATCCCCTAATCCTGGCTAAACTCAATAGCAGTAAAGGCAGTTGTATTTTGTTTTCAGGACTATAGTTAGAAAAAAGTACAGTCAGAATTGCTAGATTTGGATCCAAGGAATGCAGTGTTTATTTGGACGAATCTTCAAAAGCCACAACAAGGTACTGCACCAAAGCCACAGTTCTAGGCTGCCAGATTTTGGCATTCAAGACAGTGATAAAAATAAAAGGGCTCTGTCTTGCTTTTCTGACACGCATTCTTGCTATTTCTTCAAGCAAACAGAACACAGTGAATACACGTACAAACAAAGTAAGCTGTGTTTGGTGTTCAGCAATGCTTATTGAGTAGTTTCGGGCATAGAGCCCATGGTAATGGGTGCAGAACTTTGATCAGGACATCTATGGCCTGCACAAATAATTTCATGGGATCTGCAATTCTGCCAGGAACATCAGTTGATGGCCCTATTAACCAGGGATGTTGAAGCCTTTCTTGATTGTGTGCATTCTCCAAGCACACTCGTGAAGTAGGATTCATCAATTTTTATTGGATAGAAAGCTCCAAAATGGCTTATTCGTGGATATCTGAGCCCTTAAGTTTACCCTTCACATTTTTCCTGCTTCACTGGGAAAAAAAGTTTAATGAATCTGTGTGGATGATGAGAAGATGAATGCTAAGAGCATTGAGTCAGAGGTTGGACTTACCTTCTAACAAACATACTTTCAGTTCCAGCTTAATTGTACTTAACTCATAGTAACAAATAGTTTGGGGTTTTTTAATCTATAGATTGCAGTCATGGCCATTCCCTGATTCCAAACTGTTTTCTCAATGTTGCTCATCAGTGTGAGATTATGCAGGGAAGTAGTCAGTTTCTGGAGGATCATATTTTTTTTCCCCTGTTCCCTGTGTATTAGTGGTAAGAGGAGCCTTTTTGAAAGGCTGTGAATGTCATAACAACTGCCAGCCCAAGAACCATGAAAGCACTGCTGCCCTGTAGGTGGCCCCTATACATGTACTGAATTTTCACTTTAATTCTTGTCCCTTTTGCTTTGTTTTCAAATACTCTGTTTTACAAGTCATACTTGATTGATAAAGCACTGTCTGAAATAATCCCAAAGTGGCTGTTAGTCTGGTCTGTTCATACCCCCAGACCCAGCAGTGACATGTTTTAGAAACAAAGTCATTCTCCTGCCTTTTCAGTTCTGTTTTGACTTTATAGTGAAGAGGGCATGGTCATTGTATATTAAACAACTGGATAAGAGCAACATATATATTACCATTACTCTGCTTCTAGCTAAAGCTCCAAAACTAATATAGTGGAGAAGCCTGGCTAAGAATTTACTGATAGTTTTCTTTTGCCATAAATTCAGCATTAGGAAAAAAATCCAGAACAGCCGAAATGGCATATATATGGCTGAATAAAAAATAAACACATTTATAATATCAAAAAAGACTAATGACAATATTCCAGATGGATTTTGAAAAATGTAGGAGAGAACAGAGTAGAACAGTTGTATTTCTGTTGTATTTGCACAGCAAGTAATCCATTTTGAAAAAATATTTAGGAATGTGAATCATTGAGAAATTGTCCTTAGAGGCAGCAGGTATAATATGTCTGAAATTCCTTTGAGTTATAATTGCTTGTTAACAACAGTATTTTAGGTAATTATTTCTATCCACAATACAAAGAAATTTAATATACATTGCTTAATGCGGAGAACTTTTTAAAATTCACCATTTTGTATATTTACTTTATAATAAAGAAAAGGCCATGGTATAGTGAAAAATTCTATAAAATCAACTTTTTTCTTTAATTACTATTCAAACACTAAAAACCAGAGCATTTTCCTACAAAAATAAGATTTTCTATGCAAACATTTATTCTATTTATAGCATTAAATACAATTGCAAGAGTCCGTCTTTCTGGCTGTAAAGGCTGAGTTAAGAGGCAAGGGTAATTATTAACCCACAAATATCATTCAGGATTTTTGTACTATGCAGTGAATTATACATTTTATATTTAACCTGTGACATAAAATATGTTTGATTTGTATGAACATAATCCAAAATGAAATTACTCAGTATCTGTTTTTTTTCAGAAGCTGTGGGGATGCTGAAACCCTGCTGTCACAACATTGCTTAACAACCATTCTTTTCAGGTCCTACAGTACTATAAGCATCATAAACTGCTATCAAAATCAGACTTTTTAATTGCAGTCACTATCCATCATTTTACTTAACATGTTTTAATGACTTTTTTTTAATGACATGTTCAAATAAAGTAATGACCTCTTTTTAAATGTAAATGGTGGTTTTATCTATAGCTTATTTGCACCGAAATGTACTGATGATGTGCATTAGAATAAAACAAGATGTTTTAAGAAAAGATTTTTAAGATGTTGGTGTCAACCTAAACATTATCTAGGTAACGAGTGACTATAATACACTGATAATTATCAAAATTCTAAATGTAGCAGAGATCTGGCATCACTTAGCCCCATAACTCTCAGCCCCAAATGCACACACAATTGCAGCGGCCTTAAAGTATTGTTTCCTTCCACTGCTGTCTTGAGAGCTGATTACTGCATAGATCTCTCTGTATTATCAGAGTAATTCTACTCAAAGCCATAGCTTCCAGTGAATGCAGTGTTCATGGAAGAGATTTGCCCATGTGCTGCGCTCAGAAGATTAATTAATAATTGACATCTGTATGTCCTAGTTGCCCATATGATAAGATGGAGAGGACAGGATATTGTGAAAAATAGAAACAAGATTGTGCTTGGAAAAAACTTTGTTCAGGATGTCAGTCACTCAACCTGAGTACAGTCATGGTTCCAGCTTGTTTTATGAACTGGCCCAGTCCAGTTGTAGAACAAATTAAATATTCCTGTTTATTATATAAACTGGAACCATGTGTTATTTCAGGGAAAACTCCTTTTATTATTGTTCACTGATGAAGTTATATTTGTTGTGGAATCATGGCCTTATTGTGAACAATAATCTGAAGACATAATGACAATTGTTATTCTATGTAACTGTTGAAAGAGGAGAAACTTACTCTTTCAGTTAATAACCCTCAGCCCTCAGTTTTTTAATCTATGCGTGTTGCAAACATTCTATTCTTGTTTAGTGTTATTTTAGTTTTTTTCATTGTGTGTTTACCTTTGAAATAAATGTCAGCTAGATATGACTGCAGAGAAAGTTATCAAACATACATTGATTCATAGAACTTGTTTCATAACAGACCTTAGGAGCTATCATTAATAGAATTTACTGCATTGAAAATTTTAGAATCTCCATTTTCTCATCCTTCTGCTCAAAAACCTGGAAATGAAAAGGTTTTTTTTAATAAAGAATAAATTATATCTATAAACCCTAGAAAGAAAACATAAGATAGAATTTTCTTTCGGTAGACCCATAATAAAGCTCATAAATAGAGAGAGCCAAGTAAACCTGGTAGATTTCTATAGTTTAAAGAAGGCCCATATTAACTTTGTGTTACTACTTAGAAATCAAGCTCCAAAAAGCCATAACAGTGGCTACTATTCTTTCCCTTAGGGTCTGAACAAGGAAATCCAGTGTTTTCTGGTCAGCAGTAGGAATTCCACTTTGTAATCTGACACTCTTTGTTCCTCCTCTCTCAAAGGCAGTAAACCAAAAAATTAAAAGCAGAACAGATTTTCAAATCGTGTGGTGTTGGTAAATCCTCACACACCTTTAATGGTTTGTTGGCATGTACAAACTGAAAGTGTCATGACTTGGCCTTTCTTTTATCAGTCCCTGCTCTCATCACGTTGTCTTGTTATGCACATTTCAGAGAATTCATGCTTTTGCATTTCTCTGATTTCAACCCTATTGTTCCAAACTCATGAGGAACAAGAGAAGTCATAGGAGAGCCAAGATCTTCATGTAAGGGGGCTGATATAGCTCTGTGGTAGCCAACTGGGCTATGCTAGTTCATACCAATAAGTAGTATGCTGTTATTAGAAAGATATTAGTCCTTTTTTTTCTATTTTTCTATGTCTGGTCTCTAGCAAGCATGTGGCGGTAGCATGCTTCTGCATATTTATGTAGTGGTAACAGTTGGATCTTTTCATGCTCAGAGTGAGTAACTCAAATCTAGTCAATCTGTAATTTCTTTCTGACAGACTCGCTATTGCTCTGCTGATTATATGGTTATGGTTAAGGGCAGCTATACAATTTAAAAACAGACCATTTTTTTGTAAGCACAGTATATCTCTTCAAGCACAGTTCTGTTCTAACAGTGCGTAAGCCTGCTTATCTGATGACCATGGCTGCACCAGTTGTAGAACATGGTTGTAACACACTGCATCTTGCCATACAGTCTTATTTGCTGCTATTATTTCTGTTAATTTGTCTTTCTGTGATGGGTATGTATTTTTACAATAGTCATTGCAAAGTCTTTAGACTCTGGAATAAGAAAGTTATCCAGTTGCTTTGATTGTTTTTTCTAATTTAGGATTTGTTCAAGTTCATTCCGGTATCAGCATATCCTCAGACTTCACTGAAAGATCTCAGCCCTATTTGAAAAAAAATCAGATTATTTTCAAGCATGAGGTAAGCTGCAAATTCAGCTGGAACTGTATAAACTTCCATAAGACTTGTCTGTAGTAGGAACAAATTTAGTAAGGAGAGCAGTTAGAAAATCTCTGGTTGCTGTTCTCTGTGCTTTCAATATATGTGCGGCACTTTATCTGTGTATATTGATATTCCTTAGTCACTTCTATGACTAATCTGTTAGAGATGCTTTTCAAGACATATGAATTTTTAGAACATTTCTTAAAACTGAGATATTTGTTGGACTTGCATAAGAAGTTCTGAGAAGTCGACTCCTGCATGTAGTTCAAATTCCTGGGGAAATCATGGCAAGGTTTTGGCGTGTTCTACACCCTGAGTTTGAGTACATCCCTGTAGTTGACAACTCTGGTATCTGTCGTTTAGCTTGGATCCATATCCAAAGCGTGACAGAAACTATTAACAGAAAAATAAAAGCCTGTACATTTCTGCATGTTTACTGTAAGGAGGTTGCAACTTTAAATTCCAGCACAATGACTTTATTCCCATTGGAAATGATGTGGGTATTTTTAATTGCCACTCTTACCAGCAAATCTTATACATCTGAAGTTTATGCATTGCCTACAAAGCTGAGAGAAGGCATTGGCAATTACTACACCCTGTTCTTCACAGATCCAACACCTTTCTGCACTGGCTTCTGAAATCAGTTGCTGGGAGGCAGGAATACTGGCACCAGCATTAAGGAAGTGCAGTCTCAGACTCTGCACTCTGTTAATTAGAAGTCATGGTTAATGGTGATTAATGTTCTTTTCTATTTTGCTAGTTTCTTCCTTGTGGGAAAAGATTACATAAAACTGAAGTGATTTCAAATGCCTATTGATATTAATGATTTTGTTTTTTAAAAGAAGTTATTTTTAAATCTGTTAAAGAGAAATTAAGAATAAAACTTATCAGAGAGTGTATCATTTAACTAGACCATATGAACATAACTGCACCTGACTGTTGTAGCTTCTCCTTTTTCCCACACTATTGTTTAATTTTTTCAGACTTCAAAGTCTCCAAATTCCTCCTGATTGATGCACTGATATTTTAACTATGTCTTTGTTGTGTACTGCAATCAGACAAGTGCTAATCCCCTTGAGGAATCTGGCAAGACTGTGGGAATCTTCCAGCCATAATTGTATCTCTGTCATAAATGCAATGATATTGGCAACTTCAGCTGAGTTGACAGAATGTGCTGTTGTTGAGGGTGAATTATATTAACTTTCTCTATTGACCTATGAGTCTAAGGGTCACTCACTGATGCATTCTTCACTGTCTCTGGTAATGGTTTTTTGGGTGCTGTTCTGGAAGATGTTAGAGACATAAACTCTTGCTGTATTTAAACTAAGAAAGACTATAATCAGAGAAACTAAAAGGAAAAAACAACAGGAAATCCTAATTACATACTTAAAATAAAATTACTAGCATGTTGAATTATAATCAGCGAAACTGCATTTTAATGGTGTACTAATAGTGTAAAAAGACATCTTCATTTTTATTCATTTGAACATTATGAGAAAAGTACAGCAATATAAAGATGCTGAATGTAGATCCACTTAATGTACAACTATGTTATCCCAAGTCTTTGATATACTTATTCACNATGTGGCCTCACCAGTGTCGAGTATAGGGGAAGGATGAGCTCCCTGCTCCTACTTGTCATACAGTTCCTAATACTGGCCAGGATACCATTGGCCTTCTTGGCTACCAAGGCACACTGCTGTCTCATATTCAAACGGCTGTCAATCAGTACCCCCGGGTCCCTTTCTGCCTGGGCACAGTCCAGCCACACTGTCCCCAGTTTGTAACATTGCCAGGGATTTTTGTGGCCAAAATGCAGAACTTGACACTTAGACTTATTGAACTCCGTCCTGTTAGACTCTGCCCATTTATCTAACCCATCCAAATCTCTCTGCAGAGCCTTCCTCCCCTCCAATAAATCAACACAAGCTCCCATCTTATTCAGTTATTTAGAAGTTACTTTAGCTGAACACTTTAGTATGTATTTCTTTGACAGGTTCTAAGTGCAGGACAATTCAATTGGAAACAAATTCTGGGGGCAAAAGGTGTCACAAATACTATATGCCTAAATGTGTAACCTCCTCATATTTATTCAGTTTTTTGATCTCTGCCTCAAGCCATGATTATCACTTGTTCAAATTCTGGCACAGACCATCCATTTCTCTGATAACAAATATCGTTTCTCCAATTACAGGGGAAAAACTCTTGATTTTTTTCTTGTGAGCTACTCTACATTTCTTCTTTCTCTGTATTTACATTAGAAAAATGTAAGATACCTTTCATTCAAATTATCTAGTAGACCCATGACTAGCAAAATATTTATTCACTGGATTTTATTTTTATGACCAAACTATGAAGAAAAAAATTACGGTTTGCTATTTGGTTGTTGTTTTTTAAAGAGCGAGTGATTAACTTAGTCTGATTAGAATAACACTAATGGAGGTCTAGGGCCATTATAATTCTTTAATTAATGTGAAAGGTGGGATATTAAAAGGCACTCCTTATTTGTTTTACTGAATGCACACTATCTGGGCTTCCTGAAGTCCACTTGGCTTAAAATCCATTTCAGAAAGACCATGATTTGGCTCCGAGTCAGATGTCTTGATTGAAGTCAGATAGCCAAAACCACAAGAATCTTAACTTGTTAGAAATGATGAGTGTTCCAAAAACATGAATCCAGAAGACTGGCATACACACACAAAATAGGGGACATACATAAAAGATCCTGATGTACCCTTAGCTTAAGGTTTTGTTACTTTTGCTGCTGTTATGTCATTGGGAAACCATGTGAACTTTGCCAAACATGGATAGAATTCTTCCTCTGATTCCAGAGCCACAATAGATATTCTGTATATTAACAGTGACGTCAATCCTAATTTTAAGTGTCTAGAACTTGGTCAGAAACTGCTTCATGGAACCATTTCGTAATGACCTTGCACCTCTCCTTTCTTCCTGCAGCACGAGGAATGACTATGCACACTAATTGTGTCCTGGACATCCTGTGAATTCCCAGACAGAACATGATGTATCACTCAATTGGAGCAAAGAGGTCTAATTCTTCTCAGTTTACTAAATTATACTTACAATTTTCTTGCTGTCTAAACAATTCATAACCAAATGTGACTCACAGGAAAGATCATCTACTGAATTAATTTGGATGTTAGGATAGGACTTGTGCTTACTTGTCATTCAGTGACTTTGCAAATGTACCACTTTTTTGTGTAACTGTCCCATAATTACCAAATAAGAAAAGTATAGGAAAAAACTCTTAAGAGAAATTAGCTGAAATTTGTCATTTTGTTAAAACTGACTCTCCCAGCAAAACCCCATCTTTTAACAGTTTCTCTGGTAGCTAACCAGGTTTATTACTGTGTGGCAGCCACCAAAGTATTATTTTGTGAACTACTGTTGATGTACTGTATAATTATTGAATTTGGCTCAATGTCAAGCTCTAAGGTAATAGCTAAGTAAGATCTTGTACACTGAAATTGCAGTTTCTAGTATTTCAGTTTGGGAAGTTGGAATTTTCTTTATTCACTACAGCTCTTTATGGATGTTTTGGTACTGCAGGAAAAGCATGCACAAATTACTATGTAACACACTCTTGGTCAATATGTACCTCATATTTCTCTGTAATTAGTTTTTTCCTTTTCTCTTTCCTCTTGTCTTTAGTAGCCCTATAATCATCATCATTAACAATGTTTACTTTTAATCAGTTGTAGTATTTTAATTCTCATTTCTTATGTCTTTTTCCTTATTATTCTCAATAATTGCAGTGTCCTTGCAATATCAGTATCATCTAAAGCTAATGCAAATACTTTTTTTCCAAGCTATTATTTTGATTCTATCTTATCTGTTCAAATAAGGAAAGCCTGAATTCCTAGGACTAATCACTGTAGTGTTTCATTAATGTTATCTCCAACTAATAATTTTCATTTGTATTTTAATGTAAATCATTCATCACTTCTTAAAAAGCTAATGTAATTCTTCTGAGAAGAAAATTGTAAAACTGTGATGTAAAGTTTTCTACTTACACACAACTTAGTTAAAGATTAGGCGTAACTTTAAACACATGAGAATCTTTGAGAAATAAAAGGCAGTTGTTGTGCTTCTAGGTGTGTGATCCAAGACATCTGTCTTTAAAAAGGACAAATACTGCAGAAACAAGTTCTATGCTACACTCAGACCTGACTATAAGAGGGGAATAAGATTATTTGATTATTTCACAGAGACGAAGCAATTGACTTATCAGAAGATGGTTATCACTGAACATAAACAAATACAAACCATGGCATAGAAGACAAATTTACATACATACCTCATAGTGAGATCATGCAGGACTATTTACAGTGTAGATAACTTTAAGGGCTGTGAAAAAAACCAGTATAATTTTCCATGACTCTCATCAACCTATTTTAAGTTATTCGAATTCTGAGTTTTTATAATGTGGCAAGTAGAATCTTGAGTTAAAGGTCCCAGAAAATCTCTCACACTAACATACACAGATATACACCTAAAGTGTAAATAAGCAGTAAGTTGAAAGGAAGTGTTACAAAAATACCAGTCTTTAATCTAAAGGAAAGCTAAGGGTAGTGAGAAATATATATTTTACCTAAAGTTTAGCAGCCTTATAGTCCAGAATCCTCAACCCTTAGACCACCAATAGCTCCTATTCAGGTCTCACCTATTTATACTGAGGCTGATTTTCACATTCTTTCAAAGTTGATACAGAGATACCATATCAAATAAAGTGATTGATTCAGGTTCCAGTGAATAATTGAAGAAAGACAATGCTCCCTAGAGGGAAATACCATAAATACTAATTTTCAGACTCCTTGAGCAGGGGTTGTCAGTCATTAAATTTATTTTTGAAGTTTATTTTATCCAGCTTTCTGGCCAACACAACTCTTTATTACTAAAGCCTCATAAGCTCAATTACATGGAATTTAAAACCAAAACACTCAATTAACGTGACTTAATAATACATGCAAGGTATTACTAAGTGGAAAAAAAATGTTAGAGTATTACTTAAGAGAAATGCAATTTTTTAATGAAAAGGCACAATAATTTCAGAGAAGTGCACCACTGCACTCTTTCTGAAGACATTTTAGTGTGTTATGTAAAAAATAAGGGTTTATTGCATTCGTTTGGCTTTACATAATTATCCAAAAAAGAATGTGATTACTTTGTTATTAAGAGCTTCAGGTACTGGAATAATTGTAAGTGTGCTGACACAAATTTGGGGCGTTTTAATAGACTCTTGTTTGAGCAATCTGAACAAGTTCTGATGTTATACGTTTTCTTCTAAATAGGGTAAAACTAGCAAGTTTGTTTGCTAGTTTTAAGCCAATAGTTGGTCACTCTTCACAGATTATTCAGTATATGTTCCTTGAAAGCATCTGGCTGAAGTTCAGTGTTGTATGCTGCAAAGAACAATGAAATCTTATTTTAGAAGTGTTGGAGTTTTTTAAAGTACCATGGCTAAAGCTCTGTGAACATCTTACATTATTTTTTCGTCTTAAATTCAGAACACATGGCCATGTCTAGGAAGTTAACATTATAATGCTTTGTGGTTTTCCAGTTACAAGGAAGTTGCTGCATTGTAACTGATGACACATAATTGTGATTAGTGACTGACACTGTGCAGGCCATATAAAAAAAATACAGGATTCAAGCTTAAAAAGCATTTTCTCAATCTTCGAATCTCTTCTTTCAGCAAGATCCAGGTTTCCCCAAGTCATTTAGACTGTCTGTGATCCTCCACACTAAAACATCGTCCCCAAATTGATGTCAGTAAGTAGGTTTGCCTATCTTTTGTTCTTTGGAAGAGACGTGCAGTTGCGTGCCCCCAGGCTGCTTAGGACATCTAAATCTCTTTAATCTGACACATGCGAGATTAGTGTTCTTGTGAGGCCACAAACATGAACATGATGTAGCCCCCCAGGATGTGTTAATGCTATTGCAGACTTTTTTGAGTGACAGTATGTCTCACCTGTAACATTATAACTTTAAATTCACGTGATGGATATTGCAGGTATTCTACAGTTAAAACTGTCTCAAGGTGTGGGGGTTTTTTTGGTTGGTTGGTTGTGGGTTTTTAATTATATATTATGTGCTAACTGCCTTATGGAAAAATTAAATGTATTATAATAAAGATGTTGTACAATATGTTCTTCAAAGGTTAGAGTGTTTTTTTAATCTTGAGTATATTGGAACAGTTTGCAGTGAGGTCCAAGTAGGTGGAAAAAAGAGTTGCTTCTCAGGAAGCTGAAATTTAAACACAGAACAAATCCCTTTGTATTTTGTTTCTGTTTTTAATTTATTTTCAGAATTCTGGAATAACCAAAATGTATAGTGTTGACAAAAGTGCTAGACTGCATGCCTTCCAATTTGGCTACAATCAATAAGCCTCAAAACAAGCCTCTCTTCTGAGAGAGAAAAAAGGATCAAGGTTGAAAGTAGGATTCAAGACAATATGGCTAACCTGTATACATTCCACCCTTCTTTTACACAGTCTGGAAATAGAAAGCTGATAGATTGAGCCTATTATGTAATTTCATTTTGGAGATGGATGTGATCATTTTGTATTATCCGTATTCAGAATTAGGAAGAGTTTGAGTACATTTGTGGTAAGAGCAGGAAAGGAAAACAGTGAAACTAGAGCCACATGAGATAACACAGGGAAAGGATTTCAAAAACATCCTAAAATACTCTATTACAGATTGCTGACAAGTAATGAAGATGAGGATAGACTACTAATTAAGACTCCTGGGCTGGAAGGCATAATTATATCTTCTGTGACAACAGTTTTTTGAGAGTGAAAGGTATGGAAGTGCAATAGTCTACTGGACAAACAAAGCAAAGGGGAATCCGACAAAGCACAAAACAAAGCAAAAGGGAATCCAACAAAACCCAGTCTGCATCATTATTTGTTCCTTCTTTTCCGTCCTGGCAATGCCATGGTCAGTGTGTACAACCCTGAGTATCCAGATAAGCATAAAATATGGTAGGAATCTATTTCCTGTCCTTGAATGTGGGCAATGTGTGGAAATTAGCTCAAAACCAGCATAAACTGCCAGAAGGAATATTTCATGTTTGTAACTGCTCTAATTTGTGCTGCTCTGATTCTCACTGACATGCCACATGATGCTTAGGAAACCTAAGTGTAATCATGACTGAATTATTTCTTAGGCAGAACTGCTCATTGGGATGCCCATTTTAATTTTGAAAAATGTTGTAATCAGTTATTCCAGAACTGTTTTGCTGAATTTCTTTGGATATTTTGGGTGAATCTTTCAAATTCTTAAGGAATTTCTGTAAGTTTTAAAACACTTTGAATAACTTGGCAGAGTTACAATCTTAGAGATTTTTGTATCTCTAATGACGTTAGCACTCATGAATGAAACATATTAAATAATTTTGATATACACAATTTCTAGAAACAGCCCTAAGCTATTTGCTTTTACAATTTGTTACACATCCAATAGAACCGTAGGACATTTTGGAAAAAGTCCTAGAAAATGCCTCATTTGCGATAACTAAGCTAGTGGTTGAAGAAGGTATCAGAGTTGCTTTTTTTCAACTGGGTATATGAGCTGATAGAGTAATTTCAAATGCATAGTAGCCTGCCTGATCAGTCATTTGATTGTATATGTTTTCTCTTACTACTTCTTAGGACATGAAACAGGATTTTAAGACATTAGAAGAGAAACAGATTAGCTGATTATTATTGTGGGAATTTCAATTGATGAATATCATATTTAAAACTCAGCCTCTTTAATTATTTATATCTAATGGTTGTCTTGTTTTATTCGGTAGAAAAGATACTGTTAATTTAAATTCCCATTAATTACTGCCTCAAAAACGGCACTTTAAAATATTCCCTGTCCTAGACTCCCAGATTGTGGGAAAGGAGATAAAACAACTGCTACTGCTGTTGTGTCAGGCAACATTTATTTGACTAGACAGCTTTTTTTTTTTCATATTACTTACAATAATATGTGTTTCAAAAATACAGATTAGACACAGTGATAAATCTGGATCCCTTCAGTGAGCCTGAGTGTCTGCATTCAATTACAGCCTTCTTAAAATACTGTGGTGGATTTCTTTGCTGTACCCTACTGACTGAGTTCCAGATTAGTTTAACAATTAATGTCTGCAAAACACCAAGCTTAATTCAGAGCTGGAATGTGAGACCTCGGAATACTCAACCAGGGTCAACAGGTATCTCTTGACACCCACCAAAGACCTTTGTCCCGTCTCATGTTGCCTTCTTTTTAAAGGTCTCTGTCTCTGAGACACTGTTGTAACTGACCTTATTCTTTCAATTTGTTTTTATTTTGATGAATGTATGCTGCTGCCATGCATTGGTCTGTATGTCTCTAGGAGTGTTTCTTCATCACTTTGCCATGTGAACTTAAGCAGCTCTGTCCTTTGTCCCCTTCACTTATTCTTAGTATCAAAATAATCTGCAGGTTATTAAACTAACTTTCCTGAGTTCCTGGACTTCCTTCTCCTGTAGAGATGAAAATCTCAAGATATCTCTCTTGATATATTCCAAATAAGCCATCAATTCAAATTGATTATGGTTTAAGACAGCTCCCAATCTTTCCAAAACTTCTTCCCATTTCCTTTCTTTGTGCAGACAATATCTCCATGCTTTCTGCCACTCGGCACTGTTCTCTCCCTAGGTCAGCACGTGCAGCCAGTCTAGATACTGTACATTGATTCTGTACATAACAACTTCAAGATAGTAATTTTTCTGCTCACCCATGGCTAAAGCTCTCAAACTTTATTTTGGATCTGAACTCTAAAATTGTTTTTTTTTCTGAAATCTATCAGTTTAATATAGTACTGCTGATACCCACTCAGGATGTTCTTGTACCTTTTTATATTATCTACAACATAAGGTGCTAATTTTCAATGACCCTTTCAGCTTAACCACAGACCCTTCTCATTTCTCATTTGCTTCTGAAGTGTCCATTATGAACAGATGGGTTTCCCCATTCTTCAAATGTCTTTTTTTTTTGTCCCTCCTGTCACTGGCTATACAGTAGAGGGATCAGATTGTTTTCTGTAACATATGATGGTTGACACTAGAGGAATGAACTACTGAAAAATTAAATGTCATAACTAAGTGCTTACAGGAACTAAGATTGCTGAAGCTGCAAACAAAAACAAGTGTTACTTTGAGAAAACAAGTGTTTTCTTTGAGATTTATTTCAGCTGGTGTTCTATATGTTACTATTGGGCTAGAAGAACAAAAGACCCCACAATAAAATAACACCCATGCCCTCACTCAATTCCCTCTGATTTTTTCCAGAGTTGAGTCCTCCCCTTTATATGTTTTCCACCATCTTCTGTCTTCTTAACTCCTCTTTCCATTTTCACTGGAGTTCTTGGGACAAGTTCCAAGTAAGCATTTTTTTTAACATTATTTTGCTCCAAAAAAATTCTTCCCTGTGTGTTTCTGTAGTCAGGTGATTTGTTTCAACAGAATATTGAAATTTATTCCATTCCTGTATGATGAGAAGATTTTGAAACAGCAGCCATTTTGGGAAAAAAAACAACAAACCAACAAAATCAAAATGAAACAAAAAAATCTCCAAACAAACAAAATCCAAACCAAACTTAAACAAAATAAAAATGGGGAACAAATCTAATCTGAATATATCTGAGGCTTAAAAAGTTGAGATTGATTTGCTGTTTAGTCTTTTCTAGTTGCATTATGCATACATGATATGCACAATGCATATGTGTTCATTTTTAGCTTTCTGTAGGTCTCATATAGATATTTTTGTATTTTCTCCAATATTTTTAATAGTTTCCAGTGACTATGCACACACTAAGTGAGAACTCCATTTCGAGCCAAATAATGTCTGTTCTTCTTTCCAACCTATATGTTATTTGCTAGTTATTTGGATGTCATAGTCTTTTTGGTTGTACTGTCTGCTATCCTGTTTTGTCTGCCCTGTCCATATTCTATTCTTACAACCTTCAGAGAATGTTTTCTGGGCCACATCCAAGGCTGTATTTGTTCAGGTGAACTTCAGGAAATTTCAGGGTAAAATAATCCTTCATTCTAACAGTCTGTAGAGAATTTACATCAGTCAATCAAAATGAGGTCAGATATTACCTTTTAGGGTTATAAATAAATGAATGTTTAGGGAGAAAAACTGTCTAAACAAATTAATACCTACAAAGTTAATACTTGGGAAGATCTATGAGCAAGAGGAAAAAACATTATATCATCTTTTCCATCTCATATATTACTTAATCAAAGTGTGCTTGTTTGACGTCTCTGTTTCCTGTTTGGATAATGCATATGTCCTAAGTTCTGGTGATGAGTTGTTTGTTTATGCAGTTGGGCTTCAGATAAGCAAAATAAAAATGTTTAGAGCTGCACATCAAAGCCAATATAGTAACTAGTTAGCATTAAAACGTTGATACTTCGATAGAAGGAAATACCAAGTTCCTAACACCAATTCCAAATAAATAAGAAATTCAAATTAAGAAAATTATATGCTATGCTTAGATCTTCTGCTTCCTACGTCCTACTGAAAACTGCCTCCTCATGACTCTTCTTCTAAGCCACGGACTCATTCAACTACACAACCTGATGCAGCAAGCTTGCCACACAAGTTTTTGCATCCAGGGTAATATGTCAAAAAGTATTTGTAACAATATGTGTGGAGGACCAGACAGCATCCTCTGGGGTCAGACTATCTGTTAGCCCAAATTAAAATGTTCTAAGCCATGGTTGTCCTTTGTATTATATGCAATACTCAAGTCTGGAATAAGTTTCTTAAAAACATTATCATAGTGTTCTGTGGGTTATCATTTGCTTATTATCAGGTATCATCATTCTCATTAGTAATTACTTTATCCAGTGGTTAAGCCTGCATATTACCAGTAACTAATAGCAGGACTGTGTAATTGTTCCTACTGAATATTTTTAGACAGCAAACAATTTTTAAAGAATTAATGGTGGAGGAAGAAGAGGATGCTACTGCCACTACTGCAGCAATCATCACAACATCACTCTTTATCCAGTCTGTTAATTGCTGTGAGACTTATAAGTGATTTGGACACCCATGGTGTCTAGGCTTAAAAGCAGACTTCATAAGTGAAGATAGTAGGGATGCTTTAATAATTATTTCCTAGGTAAGCTTTATTAAATCAATTAACATTTCATTTTATCTTTTTAAAAATTCATAAATGATCAGTGAGAAAACAGATGTTTGCTTACACATATAGCTACAAGTCAGACTTTATACTTTTTAGTTTTATGCTATTGATGGACTATCATGGTTCTACACATCTTTTTGAAACAAGGTGGAGCAACATTTATCTGTTTCAGAAAACACTGATTCAGAGGTAGCAGACCTCATGTATTATGGATACTAGCTCAAAGTGCACTCCAAAACTGGAATGCAAAAAGCCTCATAGCTTTTTGAAAACTAATATGATTTTATGTTAGTTTTGTGTTATTGAATAATGTTGTCACTGCACTATTTATGTGAAGTCTGTGGGGTTAAAGTATTCTTTAAAGAGATGTTTATTTTTGGACAGACCTATTGAGTTGTCTCCTATTGTATGTTAAAGTAGCTGCTCTCAGAGGTCACAGAGAGTTCAGTTTTTCAAAGATGGTCTTATTTTGTAGAAAATTAATTTTCAGAGTCTTTAATGGGAACAAACAAAAATATCTCTAATAAAACCTTTTCTAGAATGTTTCATTTGATGACTTGTCGAGAAAGAAGAAAAGGAACTTAAGGATACAAGTTTGGACAATAATCAGACATGAAAGCATATGCTGTCTTTTCAGTAAGTGTAGGTAGCTGTATATGTTTTACAGATTTCTGCCATAAGAACATAATTCTTGGGGGTTTGTGCTTCTTTTTTCTTCCTCAGCCATGTACTTGGGAAAACTCTAACTGACTTTTGGTTTGCTGAGCAGCAGACACCAAGTAAAAAAGCACAGATCCACCAAATGGGTCCAGTTGGACAGAATGTGCTTTTGTAAAGTTGAAGACTTTGGAGTCCCAGCAGTGAGCAGGACCAGCCTGTACTGATCCCTCTGTATCATCACAGCAAAAGAGTGATTCAGTCCAAAGCCAAGCTTCAAATAAAAGCAGTGTTTGTGAAAGATATTATTCTGAGAGCTGTGAAAAGAGAATTCCTTACTTTTTCCTAGGAGGAGAACAGCTGTAGCTGCAGCAAGTAAAGTTTTGTACTGGTGTAGCACTTCATTCATGTCTCTGAGATTCTCAGAGTGATTTATTTTATTGACCCACTTAGCAGCTGGTTTTATCTATTGCAACAGCCAGTTCCGATCTGGCAAATGAAGCTGACGCTGGAGAGACCTGTATGAAGTTAGACACCTGTCATCCACTTGCAATGATCACAAGCGTATTGCACAAGGATGCCACAGCAGGGGATAGCAGAGGCATGCAGAGATATGTCCAAGCCTAAATCTTAATTTTCTCTGCAGATGCTTTAAATGAGTGTCACTACTTGTAGATACGTATGTGCTTGGCAGTAGACATCTTTTAAGGTATTTTTAAAATTACAAAGTTCTGGAAAAGCCTGGGTCATTGGAGTGCTGCTTTGAAACGGGAAGAGTGTTAACTGTGATTTTAAAGGGAGATTGGTAGAAAATTATCTGTACTGAGGGGAAAAGGTTCGAAAACAGAAGCATTGCAGGCATTTTTTAAGACATTTTATTGCAATATAAATTATATTTCAAAAGGTCTAGGCTAAGAGGAATGTTCGGAGACAGGGGAAGTTGGTGTTTACGATTGCTGCTTTCCATGCAGTGCACCGGCCATGGCTACGTCCAGCGGAGCAGACTGTGATGCGAAGTGCAATAGGCAATACCGGGTCTGACACCGCCAGTCGTGCAACCGTTCTTAGCCGGCTCCGTCGGAGAGGGCAGATGGAGAACCCTTGGTTTTTAAAACGCCAGGATGGCAGGGCAGCGGTTATTGGTGTTGTTTCCAGAGCCCTCTCCGCAGATGTGACACTCATCGGGGCACACCAGGCCGCCCGTGGCCACAGCGCCTCCCTCCCTTCGCCCCGCTCCCACCCGGCTCCGCTCCGGGCAATTCCCCTCGGCCAGCGGGGTGAGAGCGGGGGACGTCAGTGTGAGGGGGCCGGTCCTGGGCAGGGAAGGGCGGCCGCGTCCTGTCCCTCCCCGCCCCTCGCCGCGGCTCCCTCCCTCCGGCTGGGGGCGGCCGGGTCGGCGCTCGCAGGGATCCCGTTCCTC
>WEIV01029363.1:3187-31391 GCA_013390005.1 Calyptomena viridis | reverse complement strand
TTGCCTGCGGTTCACCAAAATGCACACCTTAGGAACAGGAGCACCAAGGGAATGTGGTGTAATGCTCTAAGAGGGACATGAAACAGGATGGAGTGGTATGAAACGGTTATGGTCATGCTCTGTTGAAAACAATGCAGCTAAGGGGAAATAAGCCAAAGGAATAATGCAGACAGTAATTGAAAGCTGAACTTAACTCAGACATACATATTACTTTTCACTTCCCTACATATGTTAATGACTAAAGTCACTCAAAATCCACCTAAACATAAAGTGGCATCCTTATCTTTTCCCCTTTCTCAAAGAAAATAATATAAATACAGCTGGTTAGGGAGGTCAGAGAAGACTCCATCATAACTCCTGGGATGGTCAACAGGCTGAACCTGTCTTCTCTCCTATAGGGACACCTACTGGGTAAGAAGCTTATTCTATAGGCATTAAATAATTGTTTCAAGCTAGCTCTTACTGGCAATTAGAGTTTGTCTGTATACCACTTCAGATTCATTTTTGCATTCAGTCCATTATCAACAGAAAGCTCTGAACCTTAACCTGTGACAGTTTTCTTTTATCAGTGTGTTTGTTAATAAAGTGTTTTATTCCATAAACTGTTCAGTGTGAGTCCTTCAAGAGCATTAGCAGGGCTTGGCAGCCAACTAGGAGTGGGAATGTTGTTGGCATGTGTCCCTGAATAGGTTAGTTAAATCACCCCTCATACAGTGGGCTGCTCAGTGGGGTCCCCATAACATGGCACTGAGAGACTACTCAGTCACAAGGGACTCATCTTTCCTGGGGCACTGAGAGATAGATCAAATATAAAGGGTTCAAGGAAGCCCCCCACCCTTTTACATGACACCTGTCATTTGGGGGTTATTTTTAGCTGGTAAGCTAGACTTGGCTAAAACATAAAAGAGGATTGTTCTAGTCAGTCTTGTACTGGGAAGGAAATTACTGAGAAGCACCTCTGATCTACTTTCTCCCTCTCACCTTGCCAATACAAGTTTAGAAAAGCAAAGACTCTTACTCCATTACGCAAAAATCAAAGGCCACTTTAAGAAAATGTAACCCCATTGCTCTACAACTAATCTGGAGAAATAAACAAGAAAAATTTCAAAGAAACACTTCTCCAAATTGTGGTTACTGTTTTTATNCACAGGACATCCAAGTCGAATGAAAAAAAAATCCCTTATTTTCATATTCTTGCACTTGTTTCTACAATATTTGTGTTTAAAAATTTGATTTTCAAATGCAATAGAGGAAATTGTAGAATATATGTAGGAGAAACTATTCTGTTAAAAAGAATTGATTCTGTACTTTATAAACCTGTATGAAACTTCAGTATGGAGCAATCTTATAAAAATGATGCAAACTTGAATCAATAACAATCATTTTACTTCTGTTTGGTAAATAAGAAAATATGAAAAGTTCTTTCTTTTTTGAAAGGCATGAAATTAAGATGACAACCTAAATCAAACAACTGCTAGTAAACTGGAAAAGAGACAAACATTTGCAAAAAACATTATTCTTTGATTATTTTTAATTATAGGAGGAGGATTGAATATTTATCAGTTAAAGACACATTTAACTAAGAAAACACTGAAAGATACATTTTATTTTTTCAATAGAGAGATGAAAGAAATGTGTGTCATTTCTTTTGTGTCAATATAAGTGAAAGTATGAGAAAAGTAATTTTTGCAGTCTTTCAATTGGAATCTTTTTTTTCTCACAATTTTCATTATTGACTGAATCTGACATGAATTCTGCATGGCTTTATTCCTATTTATTCTGCATATTCAGTTTTCTTCACGTAAAAGCCCATATCCAGACCTTGCAGTCATCAGAGTGTTCAGGAAGTTCAGACTTTGGCCTGCCACTTATATACCTATACACTTATATACAGCAAGATGTAAAAGGATCTGTAACACTGGACTGAAAAGCAGCTTTACTATCCATATATACCTATGTTGAACAGCCTGTTTGCCTAGTAGTTGGGTAGTTTACTCTGCATTCCTTCTACTTTAGAAAACCTAGAATGATATGTGAATATCCCTTAATATTCACAGGAAATTTGAAAAATGGAGAATGAGTTTGGAAAAAGCACTATAAAGCAGTCTGGTGGGAAAGATACTTGTTGTTATGTCACTTACAATATTAATAATTTAAAAAAAAAATTGATAGTCCCAATATGTTACCTTTAAAGTTAATATCCAAAACACAACAAATCAAACACATACAAAAAGAAATCTGATACACATGCATCTTAAGTACAGGAAGTCATATTTTTAGACTCAAAACTAACGTTCTTTTGTTTGTTAAGTATAGACTTGTGATATCCTCAGAAACGCAAAATAATGGCTGACTTGTAGACCTGTATTTTGTAATTTTGTGAGTTCCAAGGAAGATCTATCAGAACCAGTCTCCAACACGTTAAACACTCTGGGGATAATTAATTTAGACAGTCTCTCCCCCCAGATAGCCCACAATTTAGATGCCATATGAAACTGATGGAAGACATAGGCAGGTTGGTTTTCTACAATGTCATTAACCAAGTGTGGAGTATTGTTTTTTTCAACCAGTTGTTTAGCCAGTGCTATATGAAAAAAATTTGCAGACACAGTACAGAAAAAGCTTAAGAAGGGATTTTTGCCTGAGGAAGGAAGAGATAAGCAGGCAATTGTGGCTGCCACTTCTGATACAGCAAAGATTGAACCTTGATAAATCAGCAAATGTGATAGTGTGAGAATAAATGCTTAGGGCTTGAAAAGGAGAAAGGGGCTGGAGATGATGTGGTGGGGAAGAGACAACCAGGGAGATGCAGCAAACACAGATAGGGCATGGCTAGATAATGAACCAAGAAACTGAATCTAGCAAAAGCATGTGAAATAGAAATTTATCTCAATGTCCTATTTTACTCAAAATATATTTGCTGTAATAGTTCCTACATTATGTATATGTCACTCTTGTTAGGGCAGGCTGCTTGTATGGCAAGAGTATCTGATATAGCTGAGTTTTATTAGGATTACTTGCTAACTTTTAAAGTTAAAACTTCTGCATGCTTTTCCTTTGGGATTACTCTGGGGTGTTTTTTCACCCTCTAAATTCCAGACTACTCCACAGAAAATGTCCATCTATCTCTTCTGTAATCTCTTCATTCCCATCAATTGGGACACAATCTCCAGGTATTTTCCAGATGTTCTATCGTTAACACCAAAGTGGGAAGTTGTTCTGCCATTTTTAGAAGATGTCTCTGCGAGTGGGAAGGTACCACATAGAGAGAAATTGCAATTACTGTCCTCTATTTCTCCTGTTATTTAGGATACCAACTATGACAGAATACATGTGTTGATTTTCTCCCCAAAACATGCAGTAATACCACTCTGTAAATTTTTACTTGGTTTGGCAAAAAGTTGTTTAATTCTTGAGGGAGCTTGTTTGAAGCTGCATTCAGAATTTATCCCTTGGTGTGTCACCTGAGCTGCTGTAGAGTCTGTCCCCCAGAGACTGCTAAGAAATTTGACATCTGTCTTGGTATTGATGAGAGGAAAACAGCGAACACCTTAAGTGTTATACTCACCAGAAATTTGCCAGCTACTCTGTTTAGCTTCTTCTTTCATATTTTTAAAACTGTCACATGAAAAAAAAAGTACATATTGATTCCAATTAATAGTTTTTTCTTTAAAAAAAGAAGAAAAAAATCTGATTTCCTTTTCCAATTCCTGGACACAGACTTAAAGAAACATAGGTTTTTTTCCTCCCCCTCTCACAGTTTTAGTTATCTGAACAAATCTACGGGAATTCCACTGAAAATTCATCAAATGCCCTGTGCACTTTTTGCTCACTGTGTAGGAGTGGAGGCAGGAGGACAAATATATTCTCAACATTCATTTTAAAAGAAACTACTGAGATGTGGGTGTGAAATACTTTTCCAATGCTGCAAAATCTACTCCCTTCCAAGGTCTATATTGCACTTAATAAAATCCAGTATCAGTTTAAAGAAAAAAAAAAAGGAAAAATAAAACCAAATAAATGTCCCAACTTTTTATACAGCTGAATGTAAAATGTAAAAGTCATAGTCATCCCCAAATAGTCATCATACATCAAGACATAGTCATCCTCAAATTCGAATATAACTGAATATGGTTCAAATTATACTTTTTCCTTTATTTGTACAGGGCAGAAGCTGCGAGATGCCTGGCAGCATGTGGAGGCAGGAAGAGCCTTTGAGTACAGCTGCAAACTGCAAGTACAGGAGGGTGTGGGGAGAACAGCTGGAAGCTCAAGAAGAAACAGGATCATCATGAATCACACTTCCTTCCTAGACTGCTTCTGGAGCAGGAGGGCTCCATATAATGAGTTTAGAGTAAGCTCCTACTCACCCACTGTTTTTTTTTCTAATACAGTATCTCACAGTTTCAAGAATCTTCCACGGGAAAACAGCCAAATCTCAATGAAGAGAATATGAAGGAGGCGTGAGAATTACCTTCAAATATACAAAGAAGGGAGCAGTCTCCACAGAAGTGGAGGCTAGGACATGGAAAAAAAGAAAAAAAAAAAAAGAAAAATGTTTAAACTTCAGCAAAGACTTCTGTTAGATAGCAGAACTTTTTGACAGTAAGGACATGAATCTCAAAGATGAATCTCACGTTGAGTGAATCTCAACGATGGATTATTTGGAAAGGACAATATTCTGGCAAACTCTGACAGCCATTTAGACAAGCATCTGACAGTAATGATATGAGTAGTGCTTATGCAGCTTTGGCATAAGACAGACTACATGAGCTTTTCGGATTCTTTCCAGCCCTTTGAGTCTGTGTGCAAAACAGTAGTCTCAGCTAATCTGCATTTGCAGGTTTGTTCCTGCCAAAAATAAAGGCTACAAAAAGGTGAATCTGAAACTGTGGCTCTTCATATATCTATCGGCATGGTTGCTACTGGTGAGGTTTCTTTCCATGCCAAGCAAAGAGAACCTTTGTTTGCATTGTCTCATTCAGGTCACATAGAGGAAAATTATTATAATTCAGTTTCTCTGCATTGCAGGATAGAGAGCTGAGTCAACCGTGCTGGGATTCAGCCCACGTTCCAGGAACTCTAAGTATTTCATATTTGATGTTTAAACTTCTAACCAAATAAAATTTCTGCTTGGACATGTACCAGTGTGTGGTCAGATATTATTGTGATTCTGTTTGAAATTCACCCACAAGTTTGAGAAATTCCTGCATTTTAACCAGCACAGAGCATCTATTATATTGATCTATTTACCTCTTCTTTTCAAGAGCATATAAATGACCCGGATTTCAGTGTTTTTCAAAATTATTTTTTACTCAACATGATTCCATTGAGATCCACAAATGCTTTAGATTTATGCCTGCTCAGTATCTGATGCTCAATTATTAATTCACTAATGCCTGTAAAGTGCTTTGAAGATGAAAAACATTACATTGTAGAACTGCTAACTGATGCCTCGATGATATTATTATTGCTGCTGAAGCTGTTAGAAAATATGCTTGGAACACATCCCCAAAGGCACATGATGAGGGAAGGTCATCTACGGCAGTAGTTTATGCAGAAAGGAGTAAATCAGACTGAAATTCTAGAACCACACTGCTTTTTTAGTGCAAAGTCCAGAGATCAGTAAAGTTAGATCAGATTTTTTTCTTTAAATGAAATATGTTTAACTATCGAATAGATCAAAAGGGAAAAAATCACTACCAGAAGTAATTCAAAACAATAAGATGAAAAAGATTTCCCACTAGCTTCTGGGAAGGCAGGGCACTGTGGTTTCTGTCCATCACTCCAATTCATTTGTACATGGAAGGGAAGCCGAGTTTGAATGTGAAAGCACATTTGGATAGAACAGCCCTTCAGGCAGTTATGGAGAATACAGCAAGGTCTGTAATGGCATTCAGTCTCTGACTACAGAGCAATACAGTTTGGGTTTTACAACAGCACTGGTTTGTTTCTGCTCCAGGAAGACACCTTTATGATCCATCATGGCCTTTTGGTGGGATGAAGCCAGAACCCTAAATAAACATCAAAGAAAATCTCACTAGACAGGGATTTGCCTCCAGGCTCTGGCATCTAGCTGCTTGCTGTAAGTACAGTAAAGCCTTTATAGTATCATCTTTGGTTTCCCTCAAGCCCACCCTCCAGCTGAGAGTTGTTCTTCCCTTTGCATGAGATGTGTACAGAAAGGAGAATAGGCTTGTATTGGTTTTTCACATATCACCCTCCTACCCACACAGATACACAGTCCTGATCATCAGATACTTTGGGCGTTTTGCTACGCTTCACACATATGTTGCTGCATTACAAAACCCTGATCTCTACTATGGAATTGAGAATGTTGCTGACCCAATCTCCTGCCACTGCTGTAGAGCACTACCTTTGAGAAAAGCTTGAAAGGGCTCTTTGACTCTGAGCAGAGACCAGTTGAAGTGATTAGATAGAGTTTTGACCCCAAGTGTCAGACTCCTTTATTTGAACAGCAGTCTAAAACAGCTAAATCTCTACCCTGTGCAGAAGAATTGAGCAGATGAAACCCCCACCAGATCTGAAACATTTTAGAAATGTGGAAGACAACCAGGGAAGTTTCAGCATGGTGCTTCAGTTTGTATCTACAAGCAACAGAAACCAAAAAAGACATGCGCACACACATGAAAAAAAAAATAATTTAAAAAAAAATCTACAGGAAGCTTTATCTTTGATGATAGCTTGTTCTGAAGCACTTGAGGTTTTTAATTGTTTCATACAACCCAGCCAGACTAGGCTAACACTGAAGCTGTAATGCTGGCATTTAAGGACCTCACTCCCCATAAAAAGAGAAAATCTTACTAACATAATTTTAAACAGAGGATACAAGAAGAAGCTAAAAAGAAGACAAGTGACTTCAGTCAAGTCCCATTTTTAGAGGGTGGAACCTTTGCTAAGATGCACAACACTGAATGGGATCTGAAACAGAACACTTAAAGAGAGGCTATTCAAAGATCAAAAATTAACTATGTAAAAACAATTCAAATTTGTATAGCAAAGGAAACAAATGAGTTCTAGTCAAAACCCATGGACTGTTATTGAGACACAGTGGATATTCTAGGAAATTCAAAACACAAGAAATAAAGTAAAGAATTATAGAAAGACAGAAGCTTGATGCTTGATGCTTGAGCCTGTAAAATGCAGCTCATGAACCAACGTATGTAAATTCAGATGCAAGCAGAAGAAGTAAAAGTAATGTTTGACAACTTAAATACATTTGTCAAAATGTTCAACAGTCCACCAAATAAGCTCTACATGGACAAAAGAGTTTCTCCTTAAAAGCAAAATATAATATGGCCAAAAGAGAAGAATAGACTACCAATGTGTGGGGAAAAAAATTATTAGATTTGGTGAACATCATTTCACATACTAATTTCACAGACTACAGGAATCTGTAATGTTAACTCTATCTTTGGTAAACACCAACTGATGAAATCATCTGTTAGTATGTGGGTGCCCAGATAGCACAGAGAGAAAGATGTGTTGCATGGGACAGCAAGAGCAGATTGATGACAAGGGCAGCCTGGAGCTATTTAGGCAGGGAGGGTTTCCAGGCACTGCCCTGTCCTGCAGAGCATGTCCATTAGCAGTAGCAAAGGTCAGCCACAGTCCAGACCACATTCATGTCCATAGGGATGAGGTTAATCCCAGGTCCAACAGGACCGATTAAGGGTTGGAACCAGTGAGGGACTTGGCCAGGCATGGGCATCTCTGTGGCACAGCTCAGGCAAAGATCAGGGGAAAATATCTGATCTCAAATGCAGTTCTTGAGCAGAATAGGCCCAAAAGAGCATTTCATAGTTGTCATGCATCCATATATGCCTTGTGTGAGATCTGTCCTTGAGCACAGGCAACCAAACCTGAGGATGGGCATGGAGGCTGCAGAGCCTGTTGGTACACCTAGGGTGGTAATCTGACATCTGTATGCAGCATATGGACTCCTTTTTTCTTTTTTTTTAAGGAAAGCAACTGTGAAAAAAACCTCTTTCAAGAATGTGCTTGAGTATCAATAGCTTAAAGTCTAGCAAACTACAGTCTGCATACATCAATGAAATATTCTTGTTCTGGAGACATAACTGTGCTAGTGGTGTGAAAAAACTGCTATAAGATTTACTAGAGCATCTTGGAGATTTCACACACCCTCAGTTCCACATATGCTGAAGTGCCATATAATAAAGGACATGTGGCCTGCTGTGTGGACTCCATTCCCTCTACTACTGTGGATATGTAGCCACAAGAAGTTTATGTCCCAGCAGTCACTCTGTGAATGATGCAGTCTACATGACTTGAACATAAGTCTGTCTACATGACTTGGATAATGAGGAGAAAACCCTGTCACCCAAAGTTGAATTCTATTATTTCTCCTGGAGTGTGTATGAGGAAGTACAGGATATAGGTCCACCTTCACAAAAAAAAAATTGCTTTACCAGAGGAAAGAAGCAATGAGTTGCTCATTGTGCAGTTATTTTATCTGATAGAAAACTCCAAAATAATATTTTCCCTTTGCCTTGGTCTTTTTTTTCCCATGCCAAGACTTGCATGATGCCTGGCCAGCTTCTGACACATTGATGGTGCTTGCCTGAAATGATGAATGCTCAAATATCACTGGTATTTTTGGGACTGTCTTGGCTCACAGGAAAAAAAAATAACTGTAGGAAAATAAGTATGATTCTTTACCATCAAAGTGAAAATTCAGGAGCTGACACAGGAATGGGTTGATTTAGACTGAAGGTCACTCCAAACCAGAGCCCTATCTCTGACAGTACCAATTGTTCCCCAGAGATAAAAGAGCAAGGGCAGAAAAAGTATGCTCATGCAGTTAATGCACTACAGAGATATAAAAATCACACAGCCACACTTCAGTCAGAATATTTCTAAGAAATCTGGTAGGCTACCTTCAGTGAACGAACCAGAAGTTTGAACCTTGGAAACACAGGTTGTTTCAGAGTTCAATCATATTTAAAGGTAGAGTGTTAGTGGAGAGGCATCTGTTTGTCATGTTACTGACAGCTGGAGTGTCTGACTGATGAGATGTCAATGATGCCTCTGAATATTCCATTATATTAAAAATTTATTTACTATTTAGAGCAAGGATAAAATCAAGTGTTTAGCACTTTGAAGGGTCCTTAGACTCTGGCCCCATGGCAGTGAAACATGTGGTCTGCCCAGCAGCTGTTGTTGAAGCAGTTCCATTTTTGCATGACATCTTTAAATAACAATTACAGCTGAGACCAAATCTGATCTTCCCAAGTCAGACTACAGAGTCCAAAGAATGAGGATAGCTAAGTATTACCTGGAAGAAAATTTTGCTCTGAATTTTATACTTCATACAGGAATCTACTTCTTTGCTGTATAATCTGTCTGCAATTATCATATGCATTAGCCAAAAGCACTCATAGAGTTTCATATGGTGCATTAGAACACTGAACACACCAGGGAGAAAATGAAGCTAATGTAATGGCAAATTATTTTCAAAATATTATATTCTGTGCCTTTAAATTTCAGACCCTGAAAAGAAAGCAAAAGAAAAAAGAAAAAGAAGCACATGAAAGGAAGTGATTAGCCTGTGACTGAAAGTCCAGCTGTGTAAACAAGTTTAGTGACTTCTTTTATCTCTAATTGGTCTTATACATTGATCTTTCTGGTGCCAAAATCACACACTTCACATTAATTTTTCAGTAATACAGCATTATTTCTGGATGGAATTGGTCTGAAATGTCAAACTGATATGTGTCACTTGCAATCTACTAACATTTCCAGGTTTTTTTCCAATGAACATCAACAACTGTCTTTAGTTATATTACTTTAAAAGTTGGAACAGAAAACAGATTTATACCACTGCAAACGTGAATATAGGCACTTGAATTTGTTAATAGTACTATTCACTGCATGAGACTAGAAGGTACTCAGCTGGCATAAATTTTTTGGCCAAATTACATTAACTTCAGAGATGTCATGCAAGTTAATATAGTCAAATAATTGGCCCATAGACCTCAGAAGATATCTGTCTCACAAATGCAGAACAGGCTGTTGTCTTCCCTGATAGTTTAGGACCTTTGAGTAATAAGATATTCACATAATTATGTAGACTAGTCTACAGTAGACACTGGAGTAGACACTGAAAAACTCCAGTGAGACAAAGAAACCATGTGCAAGGCAAATGACAATCAATACTGACAAATGCAAGGTGATGCACTCTGGCCATAAAAATAAATTAAAGAGGCAACAAGCCAATGAACTGTCTATCCATCTGACATGGGTCAAAGTCACCCATACGTAAGAAAGAGGTATCAAAGCAAAATTACAGTCTGTGTGCAGTTCTGATCAGAAAAACAAATATTTTAGGTTGCATGGTACATGTGGCACAATGCAATATATAAAGACGATTGTGTCAATAAAATGATGTAGCATTGCCTTCACAGTTAAAGGGGATTTGATAACATTGCACATAGCAATGAAAAATGTGTATAAGAAACAATAGACTTCTGTTCTTCAGTCCTTCTATTTCTTCCACAGGATTATTGCACAAAATCAGAAAACTATGTTCAGAAAGAACCATTGATGTAGTTTTTCCTGCTACAGATCATTAAGCAGCAATTATATTGCTGTATATATATGTGTATGTGTGTATAAAACTTAAATACAACTTAGATTAATGACAAGACTAATGTCTGGTAAAACAGTCATAACTAATATCAAATCTGGAATTAATTGACAATAAACATTTTTTCATAACCAACCACAATTCCTGGTTTAAGGTAGCCTCTAAGGTTTATAGATTTTTTCAAATATTAAATAGATATTTTTGCATTTAGTAAGTCCTTTGAAGCAGCCAGTAACTATGAGAAATAGAGTACTAGACTAGATTGATGTCAAATTGATTTAGTTTGGAAATTTCTAGTTTGCTAACAATAATTGTTTTCTACCATCAGATGACTAGACAAGACCCCGAGTGACCTGCTAATGTCATTCCTGTTTTGGGCAGGAGAGTTGGATTAGAGACCTTCAGAGATGCCTTCCAACATTAATGATTTGATTCAATGATTCAACAAAAGAATACAAACAATTTTGCATGAATGACATTGGAAGGAACATTCCTATACTAAAAGGTATATGTAGCTGAATGTGTTAGGAAAAAAACACAGCAGAAGAAGAATTTAGAGGTTGGGGTTTTTTTTCATTAATTCACTCATGTAAACCAATTTCTATAGTGTATATTAATCTTTGACAGACAATTTCTTTCAACCCCAAATTAGATTTAAATATACTGTAACAGATATTCATTATATGCCCTTAAAAGGTAAGTTTTAGATTAGATATAAGGAAGAACTTCTTTACTATGAGAGCGTTGAGACACTGGGGCAGTTTTTCCAGGTACTCATCTGAAAAATAGAGATGACTGAGGTCCAATGTCAAGAAGCCTTCTCTGGCATAGTTTAAGTGTCCGATGTAGACATAGTTTCAGTGTTTCTATTAACTGCCTTTACAGCAGAGCTAGTTCTTCTAAGAATATGTTTTGGTGGAACAAGTTAAATGTCATCTTTCTCATAGAAAGGTTTTTTTAGGCCTGGTCTCATCAGTTGTCTTTGATTTCTATGTTGAGATAGATTTGTTCAGTGTTTTGCAACCACTGAAAGTAGATGCTTAATATTAATTAAAAAAAATGAAGAAAGTAGACTGAAAGAAAATATTCGTAGTTAAGAAGGTGGGAATATAGGCATGAACTTCACTGATTCATTGAGTTATAAGTGTTAACAGTGATGTAACCTCTTTCTCCAAAGGCAGAGGCATGCCATGCAAACCAAAGGAAAATGTCCATTTTGCAGATTTCACTTGGGGACTGACCTCTAGAGGGCAACAAAATCATATGAAATGGCAATGCAATATTGACAGGGGTACTATCAAAACTGCATCCTAATCAATACATTTCATCCTCCCTTTATATCCTGAACCTTTACATAGATAAACCTTAGTTCAAAGGACGGGTTTTACAGAATGACACATGTCACAAGATACCATCTGTATGGTTACTCTGACCATATTGTACCTTCCACTGACACTCAATCATGGCCATAAAACGACCATAAAATGGCCATGATCTTCCACTGTAAAAACACATTCCTTAAGCTTGAAACAAACACAAGTCTCTGTAAGTTCTGAATTTTTTATTCTCTGGGAAAAAAATCATTCTTATGTACAAGACTAGAATGCCACACTTGGACCTCCAAGCTCTGAGTCTATAGCAGCCCTAGACTGCTAATTCTCAAAGCCCTTATTTCAAAGCATTCCTAAACCCCTCTCTCTGTGTGATTCA
Organism: Calyptomena viridis; assembly: GCA_013390005.1. NCBI lineage: Eukaryota > Metazoa > Chordata > Aves > Passeriformes > Eurylaimidae > Calyptomena > Calyptomena viridis. Next base: position 19,054 of record WEIV01029363.1, on the reverse strand, counting down.
AATACATATGTGTAAATTAAATTAAAATATTCCCATGGTTGTTTTCTAAGTGTCCCGTGTCTTTTACCTACCATACTTTTCTTACACGAAAGTCGCTTCACAGAAAGTTCATCTGCATTTTATATTGGAAAGATAAAACATACAGAACATACGCTCTGTTTCATTTGTAAAGAGGCAAATCCTATTAATTAAAACAAGGATTAGTATGCAAACTTCTTTGCTAAATAGGTAATACTATAGGTATTGTATTAAAAATAATATAAGAGCAGAAATGGCATAATGATTATTTCTCTTAGAGCACCCTGGAAAGCATTCAATCATTAGCTCCTGCAGCCATTCACTGTGGATTCCAGACTAATACTTCCATTTTCAAATGTCAATTTCTGCTGTTAAATTAAATGAAAATGTGGATCGGTGTGATACATCATCATCTAAAACAACTCCCGATGAAATCACTAGAGTAATGCCATTAGTACTGCCTGCATTGTCTAAAACATTTGGGTATATTGAAGAGAGCCGTGTGGTTTGTTTCAGACACTGCCTGCTGAGGTCTTCCTTCAGCCAAGGCTGTGAACACGTTGTGTCTGCCTGTCACCTGGGGCAGCTCTACCTGATGGGACTTGGGACTGGCAAGAGGATGTGCTGTGACCTGGGCCTGTGCATAATGCACAGGACAGGTCAGGCTGTAATCCCTACTGGAAGAGCCGTGGCAGCTCAACTTGCTGCCATCCAGAGGGGTACTGCCATTCTACTGGATAGCGCCACATCCAGTCAGTTCCAGCCAGCCCAAACAGACCCACTGCGAGACACAGCCAGGAGTCAAGATGGTGTCAGTATTGGGAAAACAGATTTCAGAAGGGGCAAAATGCTTAATGGCCATGTTAGGAGTAATGAAAAATGTGTGAGAAGCAGTCCTGCAGATACCAGAGCAGTGGGTAAGGAGGGGGAAGAGGTGCTCCAAGTGCCACCGCAGATTCCCCTGCAGGTTATGGTGAGGAAGCTGTGCCCCTACAGCCCATGGTGGTCTATGGTGAACCAGAGATCCACATCCCCCCGCAGTCCATGCAGGAGCAGGGGGAGGAGCGTGGAGTCATATGCTGGAGCAGGGAGATATTCTCTGAAGGCATCACACCCCAAGGAGACCCCACATTGGAGCATGGAAAAACTGTGAGAAGGAAGGATCAGCAGATAAAGGACTATTATGGACTAGCTGAAAATCCTCCATTTCCTAACCCCCTGCACTGCTCAGGAGGGGAGAGAGGTGGGGGAATGGTTTTGAATTAAGGAGTGAAGTTGAGCCTGGGAAGAAGTGGAGTTGGCTGGGAACTTCTTGTTTTAATTTGTCTTCTTTCCCTCCATCTTAATCTATTTTAATTGACAATAAATGAAATTAATTTTCCTCAAATAAAGTCTGGTTTGCCCATCATTATAAATGGCAAGTGATCTATCTCAACCCACCTATCACAACCCAAGAGCTTTCTGATCTTATTTTCTTCCCTCATACTCCTGAGATAGGGAAGTGGGAGAATAGCTGAATGGATATTTGGCAAATAGCCAAGGTCAAATCATCACAAAAACATTAGAATACTCATGATTTTTCTAAGGAAGACCAATATAATTTTGCTATATAATATCTTTTCTGTGCAAGAAGAGCCATGAACTAGATGCTACAGAAAGAAAATTTTGAGTGGATGCTCTTCTGGACACTCCTATGAAGTTTCCAGTCAAGTTTGTCTAAGGTCTGTCACACAAAAAGATGTTATTTGAGCCCAAAACTCATAGATTTTGACAACACAGAGTATATGAATGAATATTTCCAGCCTCTCATTTTCTTCATATTTCACTAAGCTCATAATGCAGTCAATTGGAGTTGCTAGACACTCTGTCCTCTTCAGTTTATCATAGAATTATCTTAAAGAGAAGCAAGATACAGAAGAGTTTTTCAAATGGTGCAATACTAAATCTTCTAAATATCACCTATGACATCAGTAGGGAAGAAACACAAATCTTTCACAATTCTTTCTGCTGAACTGAGAAGTTCACATATTTGGTATCTAACATAGACTTCTCAAGGAATCCTGAGCCCCCCATATAATAAGATTGCGATGTGTGTACATCTCATGCACATTTTGCAGCTGAAGATCAATTACAAGTTTGCTTTAAAACCACTACAAAGACTTCTAATCTACATCAGTATCACCTTGTTGGACATACACCTGAGAAAGCAATGAGAGATCTTCTCCTTGTTGCATATAGAGACTTAACAGACACCATCTCTCAAGAATGCCTCTGTAGAAATTCTGCTCTGAACATCACAATCTTGACACAATCACCCTTACACACTGAAGCTTTGATTGCCAGCGTCTCCAGGTTCTCCAAGTCATTGAATGAATTTCAGCACTGGCTGTTAGCTGAGACCTCCTCAAATCTAAAAAAGGAGGGGAGCCACTTCCAGGATGTGTGCAGAAATTTGCAGATCAAGCTGGACAGAAACATTTCCAGAGACTTACTAAGTAAAAGGGATGTAAACCAGGTGTGATATTCAACCCAGTAGAGGGCAATAGACCACAGTGTACATGAACACCACAGGAGCCCTTGACTTAATCTTTGTTCTTCTCCATAATAACAAAATTGGTTTAAAAGAAAATCATATTGTATAAGATATCACTTATTTGGTTATAAATACTGCCATTGAGCTGCATCACCTATAACATGATCAGGGGCAGGAATTAAAAGAAACATCTTTTGGTTGAGAGAAACCTTCACCTGGGTAAAAGTATGAGGTGATGTTGGAATGCCTTCTCTTAGAAAACAGTAGTTTTTCACTTTTACATGTCGTTGTAGTAGAGGTAGGAAGGTATATTTTATTTCTAAGAAATGAGCCCCCAAAAGTGTAAAGGTAAATTCAGGGAGCCTATACTGGAATTCAAGGAATATAAATACAAGATACTTTCAATCTACTTTTTGCTAAATAGGATAAAAACATAGAAGAAAAAAAATTAAATGACAATGATTATATGAAAACCATGATAGCAAGTCAGCAGACAATTCTAGGACTTGTTTGAAAGACAGGGTCTTTCTGACTAACTTTGAAAAATCACAGATATTGGTTACATCTTCTTTAATGCCCAAGACTGGACTGCCACTGTCCATGAAGTGACAATTGGACTAAAATATGACAAATCCCTCCCTGATCCACTGCAGAACAACTCAGAGCTACTGTGTTGATACTTGGTGCAGGAAAAGACTAAGAAAGAAAAGTCAGTTGTCAGCAGAAAGGAAAATGAAAGCTAAATAACAGAAACAGAAGTGAAAGCTTTTAAGCAGATAAAAAATCACAGTAGAAAGTGTCAGGGATAATGCCATTAGCAGTGACAAATGGAAATCATTGATTAAGAAAGTAGAGAAAGCAGACGAGGGAAAAAATGTGTCTGAGCTTTTATTCAGCAGTTTCAAATCTTCCAAAGATTTCTACAACCATTTCTTTCAAATGCAGGAACTACATTAGTCATAATAAAAGCACTGATCAAATCCTTGTCAGCCTATATAATGAGTTAGATCTTTCAGGAGACTTGCCTGTCTATTGTGATACAAGCCTAATATCTGAATATCAATGATTTACTCTTATTGTTTTGGCTAGATTACAGGAGTGGGAAAATGTGATTAGAAGTTGCTCTGGAGGCAGAGAGTATTTTACACACTTGTGGAGGTCAAAGGGCCTGCCTACTCTAGCGTTCTGTATACAGGGTTAGTCAACAGCATCTTATATTTCAGAAGTTCATGAACTTATCCCTTATCCATTTTATGGGAAGTCCACCACATTCCAGTCACTCCAATACCATTCTTTCTCTCTCTGAGTCTATTAAATTCTATGGCAGAAAGACCTGTTTTGAAATCAATTGAAGTTTTGACTTTGATTTCAACAGCGCCAAGTTTTTTTCCTGTTTCTTTGACAATGTTCACAAAAAGACTGATTGCAATTTAAAAAGCTGAATCCTAGATCACTTTTTGGCCACTCACAATTACCTCCTCAAGTAAATCTCTTGTCTAGAAAATATTCTTACTTCTGGAATTCTCAGAGTATTCCTCTTTGTGTGTCTGGCTTTGAAGTACTTCAGAAAATTGACTGTATTTTTATTTTTTAATTTGTCAGAACCAAACGTGTCATAGGTACTAAACAAATATTAGTCAAAGAATAACCACAATAATAAGACGGTTTTGTAATGAAGCATGCTGAGATGCTATCTGCAATTACTTGGCACAGAAATTCTAAGAAATTTTGAAATTGCTAATACATAGATTAAATAGATTTCTGAGAAACAAATCAATGACAGCTATTTTGAAAAGAGAGGGAAAATTACTGATAACTAGAATGATGCTGTCAATAACTTATTAACCATTTATAGTTGGTGTTGTAGGGAAATATGATGGACTATGTGATGCTAACTATATTTTTTCTTTTTTTCTTTTTTTTAAAAAAGACGCAGAATTTTCATATGTATTCCCAACACTTCATGTCTGCAGAAAACAATTAAGAGCAATATTTTCAACTCAAACTAGAGTTACAAAATTTCCAGCTAAGCCAGGGTGAAGTCATTTATCTTTTTTTCAAAATAGCTAAGAAAACAATCAAACGTCTTAAATAAGAGGGTGACCGCAGACAGTCTTTTCTATTTTCATCCACTAATGAAGTGAATAGCAAGCGAAGAGCAGCAACAGTTGACATTTCTATTGAGTCTTTCATCTCAGATCACCTTAATCAACTTCATATCCATTTAGACATATCTTTTAGCACTTACATACGACTGAAATTAAACCACAGAAACAGTAGGGCTACCCACATAAAAAAAAATCTGTTTTATTTTGAAATTCAAAAAGAGAAGGATTTTTTTAAACAATTGACATTATATGGGAAGATGTTCAAGAGATTGAACAGACTGTCTATGATTACATTTGTAAAAGTCATGGCAGAACATTGTTTCTGAAATGGATTAAGTATCTGGGACCTTAGGATTCTTTCCTATCTGGTGAAAGATGAGGGATGTTCTACAAAAGCCGATTCATGTCATGAGGTTTGTTTGACCCAATCTTTAGTACAGGCGAAGTTTTCCTGTTTAGGCTTCTTTTTGGGTTTTTTTGTGTTTTTTTTTGTTTTTTTGTTTTTTTTGTTTTTTTTTTAACGGACAATAAGCTCCCTCTTCCCTGCCACAAATAATTAAAATAAACATTGTCTGAGTGTTGATAATCCATTGATGTAGAAGCTTGCTTCGTTTGAAAAGCTTTAGGCTTTGAAACTTTAAAAACATGTTTGTCTACTTAATACAACTAATTTCACTGAAAATGTAATAAAATTCAGTCAATTCATCATATGAAAATTTAAGATAATTATATGAAATTTAATTAAAAGGTAACAATTGTCACCAATAAAATATCTGGATAGCTCAAATCATTCTGCTCTATATTGGGGTATTACGGACAAGGTTAAGAAATCAATATTCCTTAGTCTCAGGTTTGCATTTACATTGGTTGATCTTGAATTAATAAATTACATCAGTTCTTTGGATTTATCAAATAAGAATAGACTGTGACACCTATCAGTGGAAGTAGTAAGGCTTGGAAAAGATTAAAAAATCAAGGTGTTATATTTCATTCCTGTTATCTCAGTAGTGCAACGGGAAAGAGGGGCATTCTTTAGCTCAGTGTATATCTAAGCAAGTTTTCAATTCAGTTAAAACTAGTTTCAGAAACCTCATCTGGGATGTTTTATGGAAACCTGCATTTCAAGGGGTTCCAAAGACCTCTCAGTGAGTAAGCTCTGTAATCCCTTCAGAAATTTTCGCTTTATAAGTAAACACTAAATTGATGCAATTCAAATTGAGAAGCAGAAGCCAGTATGTCAGCCTTGTGGTTTCTCTCACTATGAGAAGGATGGATAAGTCCTTCTTGCACACACCTCAAGATTCACTGGTATGAACTCAGAGACACAACAACATAAGATGCATGTTGTGTGTTTGCTGTATCTTTGCCACGTCTTCTTTATTCAGTCTCCAAATCATTATATTAATTTTGGAAGTTATTTAAAATATTTTCCGTGTGTTTCAATCACATACCTTAAAAGATGTCTGATTTTCAGAAAAGTAGTTTGTTCAGCTGTTGAAAAAGCATTTGTCATTTATTTTAAATTTACTACAGAGTAGTGGATATTTTTGTATTCAGGATCTGTTCTTAAGTGTTCCTACTTCCCCTCTGTTGCCCAGTTTCCTTCTGTCCTTCACAAAACAGAGATTGGTGCAAAGTGGGTAAGTCTATGGGATGAGAGTGGATGCTACAGGTAATAGAAGATGCCCAGCAGGAGGATGAAAGAAATTCTGCATCCTCGAATATGTCTGAATGAGTGCTTCCCTGATGTGTCCCATGCACACCCAGATCCACCCTCCTCTCCTTGCTCCGCTCTCAGAGATCCACCTCAGCAGGGAGAGCTGGTAATGGCCTCCTGTGCCTAAACCTTCCCAATTCAAAGTCTCATAAAGCTCAAACTGGGGCTCATGAAATGTCAAGATGTGTCCAAACCTGTTATTCCAGCTGTAGCAAAGGTTAGCTCTGCAGGGTGAGGGAGAAAAACATGGCTGCTTTTCTTGTCCTAGATTAATCCTATACCCAGTGGCAACAAATAGTTTAGGGAGTTTGGAGTTCAAATCCACTTTGAGAAGGTAGATAAAGCTGGGCACTTTACTGTTATCTAACTCTGTGTTCTTACTTAAAAGGCCTAAATGCAGAATGATGATGACCTTTGAGTATGCTGCACAAAACAAAAGCACTTGCCCTCCCTCTGCAGCTCATCCATATGTGCAACCTCCTGGTGTCACCTAGGGTAAGCGCAGTTGAGGACTTCTAGTCTCAGGTGTCTAATGGGCAATCACAAAACTTTGTCTTAGTAAATTAGTATTTATTACTATAAAAGTATCAAAGAGATGAGGAATACCTGCAACTTTTATCCAAAACAGATGTTTTGGAGGCTCCATAGGCAAAGTCAGAGAGGATAATTGAGCGTGTTTTGTTGTCAAATAAAAATTAGCTTCTTTAGTCTATGTAAACATAAATTATGCAGCAATCAACAATGAGCTGTAAGTGGCAGAATAGAATCAAAGGAGAGACTGAGATGGAGAAAGGAGGAGCAAAGGAAAAAAAATTAAAAATTAAAAAATATCTAATAACCACAGGAAAGAAGAGAGGAGCTCTTAAAACTTTCCATCCAGTTTCCTTTATCTCCTTATCTTCTCACTGGTAGTGACTTATTTTGGTGAGAATTCTGCAGTGCTCAGCTTTATGGAGTACAAGGGCAGTGTAGCAATAAACCCAGAAATATTCTTTAGGATGAAGAGCACTAAGTGGGTAAACTTCCTGTCGTCCATATAAAAAATGCATAAAATCAGTTTGCCTGGGTTTTCTACTGGCATGGGAAAAGTAAGCACTTGCACTAAATAATTTTTGGCCATAAGAAAATGTCAGTGCTTGTCCACTCAGTGTAAGGAAAAGCATACTGCATGTAGTTGTGCCACCAAAGGACAGTTAAACCGTGGCCACTGGGGGACAAGGCGGCATCTCTAGCAGCTGCTGGCACAGGGAAGGAGAGTCTTCAAGATATTGCAGCTGAGGTTTTGCTCATCATCCTGTATCTAGGCCTTGACCAAAAAAATTCAGTGTTGTGCACAGCTGAAAATCTGCTCTAAACCAGGACCAGTACAGGCCCTGAGTCCACAGGTTTCTGAACACTTTGTTAGCTGCCAAGAAAAACCCTATACTGACTTTTTCCACATCACCATTTGCTCATTTTACCACCACTTGCTTACCAGTGACACAGGTGCTTTTGTCACTATGCTGGGAACTGGATCACGGAATTAATGGGGGTTAAAAGTCACCTTTCCGGGAAAAGTGGGAGACACGAATACTTGTGCCAGTAGAGGGAAGAGAGCAGGAGTAGTAGAGAGGGTGGGGGGAGGGGGGATAGGAGTGTGAGTGCTTCTTTTGGCAGCATCTCCAGCTTAAATTGTTCCTGAAATTGTGGTCTCAGGCAGTTGATGGAGAATGAGAAAAGGCCCTGTCTTACCCAAGGCATGTTCCCAGCAATCAGACAATGTCTTGTGCAATAGTGGTCCAGTCCAACACTTTCCATAGTCCCTGGAACTTTGTTATCCTTGTGCGCTAAATAGCCTTATGAACTTGTTAGGATTAACCTTTATTAAGTAGGTGATTGACCACTATTATATTTCGTGGAGGGTTTTTTCTTTGTAATCACACATTTCACTCTTTCTCCATTAAAAATTCTTCCAGTCCTCATGTTCCAATCTGAAATTCCTACCCTTTCTGATGCTCTGCTGCCAAATATCATCTTAGACTTGTAGGCAAGGTAAACCTTCCCTTTTATATATGCCAGTAGTTCAGGCAGTTCTTCTGTGCTATTCCATGTCTCCTTACCAGCAGCACAATCTCTCTCCAGGAAATGGAGTAAGCTGGTTTAAGTGCGATCTTGTGGGCCTGTGTAGGTAAATTAATCTTTACAACTTTTTGTTCTGCTTAATCTGAAACAAGTTATGTAGAACAGTTAATAGAGCATTTTCCATTAAAATTTTTTTAATATACTGGCAGAGAGAGAAGAGGATCTTGCATATTGTAGTGACCAAAAAGATCACAGAAATCTATGGCTTGAATTTGAAGGTGACATCAGAGAATGATAGAGCGAATCTTCAAAGGCAAGAATTATATGATTTGTTAAAAAGTTGCACCTATTTGTTTTTACTAAATAATTGAGGTAGTTCAAGGTTTGTTTGTAGAGTGGCTTACACAAAAGAGCTAGCAAGATTAGCCATTTAAATGTGGAACATAGACACAAATTAGGCTTTTTTACAGTCAAACTAAAAACTTCCTAGAACGAGAGTTGAAATAAAACTTATTAAGTTCTAAGTAAAGATCATTAAAATGTGTTGAAACAAGTTCTTAAGAAAATAAGTTTTCACAACAACACTGAAGCATTTTGTATTTAAAGAAATAATATTTGTCCTTTTCTGGGCAAGAATAACTGTGTTGTCTCAAAAGTGTTGGTAATTACAACAGCTTGTAATGGATGGCCATGTTCTGTGCTATGAAACTGGCAGCACGGGAATTTTCATTGTTGTCTCTTTATTTGTATTACTAGGAACTGAAGATTTGCCCACAAAATTTATAATGTAGGACAACAGAAAATAGGACTATAATCTATTTGATCAAGTGGAGACATCTGTTATGTACATATCGTATAGTTCTGTCTACAACTGAGTTAAATAATAGAATCACCATCCACCCAGCAGCAGGAAACTTTTCCACCTTCCTAAAGTCGATGCCTGTATATAAGATAAACCTAAAAGTGCTCCTGTCTTTAAAACTTACCTAGACAGATACAGCAGATTGTAGATATTGAAAGATCAGGTAAAGCTGCTCCAGCCACCCTCATCAGACAAGGGGAACGAGTCAATAGAGGCTATGACAATACTAGTAAATCAAAAGTGGTCAAGGCCGTTTTCCGGTCTTAGGACACTGGCACAGAGTTCTGCTTGCAAACCTACTGCTTCCTGAAATATGCCCACACACTGGAGCATTGTGGCAGGTGGCTCAGGATGGATCCCATGGCCTTTGTTGCTTGCTGCTTCCTGCTGGAGAACTGTCCTCAAGAGAATGGGGACAACTCATTCCTGCCTCTTCCCCTGAGAGCTGGGAATTGTCTCTTTTGTGATGATTCCCCAGCTGTGCCAGGGACCTGGTCAGAGGCATGTGGCTGGCCCCAGCCAAAGTGTGCCAGGGACTGCTTTAGCCACTAGTCTTTTCAGATAGTCACGATCCACCTCCTGTGAATATTCCCATCTTGATTTATAGATAATACAAAAATTTGCCAAAGAGTTGTGTTGACAAGTGTGATAACAATGTCAGTGTATCAGCAGTCTAGCATGTTATGCTTAATTGTAGAAGTTAATGTATAATTACCAAGGATATATTGCAGTGGGCTATTGTGGAAGTGTAAATAGATGGAAAAGCCTTTGTGCTCCAGTTAAGAGCCACGTGTTTAATGGGGTATTTTGTACTTGCATCCAGCTCTGGCCACAAAGGCCTGTGTATTAGAGAGCTCCTAATATGCTCCATCATTTCCATCTACAGATGTTCTTCAAGTTTTTTCGGCCTTTGTCTCCAGTTGCTCCCTGGTGTATATACTACACTCATAAGGGAGAAACATAAGTTAACTGAATTGGTGAACATTCATAACCACAAAATTATCTAGGCTAAATGGGATCTCTGGATATCATCCCCAGATATCATCCAGTCTGGACCATTTCAGTGTGTGGTTTTGAAATTCTAATAAGCTTCTGCTCTGATCATTCAATTGACAGTCTAAGAAAATGAGGATCATATTTTGCATTTACAGTTGGGTGTCCAAAGTGTGCGATGTGAATGCTACCCTTAGGGAACATTAACTTTGAAAAATCACCTTACCTTTCTGAAAGGCTTCCACATCTTATACTTTCATACTGTGAAATCTATTTCTTGTTTTATCAGATTCCAGCAGGGAGGAAAATATTCTATTTTGATTAATAAGTGCTAATCATATATCTAGTTCCATTTGTTCAAATGATCATTTGGAAAGCCTTCCTAATCCATTTCTACACTCCTTTATTGTCTTGTTTTCTTTAAAGAATGTTACACTGAGACGAGAGCCACCTTTATGTTGGGGCTTTGCTTTTTATACTACAAATCTTAGAATCAGCTATTTCATTCAGAAATAGGCCACAGCAANAAAAAAAAAAAAACAAAAAACATTAGCCTAAAGCCATTCTGTGCATTCTGTGGCAGATTAAAGCTATCACCTTTACACAGTGTCATAACAGTTTTTGTTCTTTTTTAATATATTTCTTTCCTATTCTTTTAAATGGTTGCATTTCTTCTCTGGCCAACCCCACTGACATTGTGTCAGTCAGCACTGATGGAGCTGTTTGGAGGTAGGTGACAGAACTGTCATTGTATCAATCTCACCATTACGCTGTCAATTCCACAGTAGCATTTGCAATTGAATCAGACAGTTCCACTGACATTGTAACTACAATGTGTGAACCACACTTCTGTTCCTTTGGATGTGCAGGAGACACTTTCATTTGCAGAAAGGACCCACTGACACTCTTGTTCTACACACGAGGATTAGTCAGACTCTCCAGGGAAGTCAAAGGAAGCTGGTGTCAGTACAAACTCTACCTCCATCAGGTTTCAGTTGTCTCAGTGGCCCAGTGTATTTGCCCATTACAGTTAAACTTCCAGTGAACACTTTCAATGACATTCTGTTGTTTGTTGATTTTATATTCCCACCATCAACACAACCTTCTAAAGACAAGTTTGTTTGTAATTTATAATAAAGAACATTGTAAGATAACTAGGCCATTTCTTCTATTAATAGCATACTATTGAAAGAACCCCACTTCCCCTCCATACAGAGTGAAACACTCTGCTTGTTCATTCTGTCATTCCGTTCCTTTTCTTCTGCATCAGCACCTATTTTGATTTTTTTTCTTTTTTTTAAACTTCATCCATTTATACATCTCCTTGAATGAGGGTCAGGACCTCCTACTAGCAGATGTATTATGTTTTATATTCTCAGGCTGGCTGTACTTGGGACAACAGAGTTCTGACCTATGTCAAGATATGGCAGTAGTTAAAACTAAATAGGAAATAATCAAGGACACCGCTGCTAGAACAAAAAGTCCCTAGATTCTTGGCACGAATTTAAACCTTGTAATAGCATATTAAGACCTGATAACAATGTCGGTGTGCACTTATATGAGCTGCTTACATGTGGAGCTGCTGTCATAAGAGGAAGGTATTAACAATGTAAGTAGACTATACAAACTGTAGAACCATGAAGGAAAATTTGAGGTCATCAGCTCCTACAATTATGAGCTCACTTAAGTATATGGAATATATGGAGTGCAATATTAAACACCGTTTTGAACTCTGATTAAAGACATACTGCATTGGTCAGGGATAGTTTTATAATTAGAACAGAATTTTTGATTGAAACTTGTTATCCTCAAAAGATAAAAAGGTGAAAATATTTGATTCTTACATTTTAACTCTCCGTACATATATGAACTTTCTCTCTCTCTGTGAATATAAATGCATATAGAGTTTATATATATATTCTTACACAATGCATATTGACCACCTTCTGCATGTAGCATCTTTTTTAAAATGCATAAAATTTAAGCACAGAGTTGATGTCATCAAAACTGATTCTCCCTGCATTTGAAAACCTTTTTTTTCCTTACCACAATTATTATTTTTATTAATCTCAGGAAATTAAAAAGAGACTGAAAATTCACTGAATTCACTGGAAGAATTGCAGGAAGAACTTATTTCTGGTGTTGTGCTTTTCAAATTAAACACTAGAACATTTGTACTTTAACATCATAAACAGATTTTACCATTTTGTATTACTTTAAAACATTATTCTGTATGAGAGTGAGCAAACTCTCAACCATGGATGTGAAAAAAACTCTATGGAGAAAGGAAATTACAGCATAATGGAAATGATGGCTGAGAGCCATACCACCCTGAGCTGTTAGCTCATCCGAACAGAAAGGGCAAGCTGAGCTGATTTGGTCAGTCCTCCAATTTGAGATCTCTGAGGAAGCCTCCAAGGTTGCTGCAGGAAGTGGTGGTGGCAGCATTGTAGGTGGTATTCTCTGTTCTTGAGTCACTATTGGGTCAATAACCTATGTGATGGGAGCTAGCAGGATTTCCTGGAAGAGTTATGGGCATGATGTGAAACCACGGTCCTGAGTATCAGGAATTATTTCAAGACCACCATGGACTTTGTGTGAGGGGTAGAAATGGTAACCCTGGGGTATGAATCATATTTCAGTATCAGCATTTCTTACATAATTTCTCAACATTAATCCAGTATTTACTCCTCTTTGGGACAGCAGAATAAAACAGAAAAAATAAATAAAACAGAAAAATAATGTAATGGCAGGATGCTGGAGTACTGAAAAAAGTTCAAACTCCACTGAAATAGACTTTTACTCTAAATCCTGTCATTAACTTGAATGAGTTTTGGATCACATCTAGAGCCCTTAATGTAGAAGGACTGTGACAGAGCTAATGTGTTTTTGAAAGAGCTCCTCTCTTTTCATGCCTTTCCCATTTGAGCAATGCTGCCTTTGCCTTTCAGCCATAATCACCAGGCATTACTCAGAGATGCTGTCAGTGCCTGTCAGGCTCCCAGAGCAGTTTGACTTCAGATTGTTTCTCCTCCCCAGTCCCACTATGGTATAGTGATACTATAGCATTACATTCTTCCCAGAAACAATGACATGAATCTGATTTATAACTGGTGGTAAAACTTTATTATTCAAGTTTAGATGTAACAGACATCTTTGCTGCCTGAAGATTGTTTGCATAAGAAATACACCAAGAACATGTTTGTGAGTAGAAATGAACATGCACTATGAAAACCAAAAAACAAAACAAAAAACCCAAAACAAAACAAAAAACACATCCATGTGTTGTAAGGACAAAACATTTAGACCCAGCATTCTAGAGTCAAATCAGGGCTACAAGTTTAATGATAGTTTTTAGCAACATGAAGTCATTCTTTATGAAGTCCTTTTTTTATTTTTTTTTTCCTTTTCCTGCTGGTGAATTTTCTATAAGCTAAATTTACAATGGCATTTTGAGATGTTTCCTTTTCTCCTGTTCTTCTACACCAAGCTCAGAGGTCAAAATTATTGGAATGGAAAACTGTAGCACCTGCTAAAATGTTTTTACTTTACTAAGTGTAATTTTGCTTTACTAGTAAAGGAATTTTACTTTACTAAGCGTAATAAAAAATCAAATGAATCTGGTATTTATCTGGCTGGCAGCCATTAAATTATTGTCTTTTATCCTCTGAACAAGTGGTGGATCGGGGTAACTATATAGGTAGCACTTCACCAACTGCCAGAATTCCAGAGCTGGCTGAATGAAATGAAATTGTGAGGAAGAAGGTACGGAAGAATCCTATTCTGAGATGAGAAAATTATGTAAATCATTTTACTTAGCCCATATTAACTTTAGAGAAAAGTTTAGAAGGGATTTCTCACTTATCTATCACATTTGGGATATGCTGACAAATTGCTTGCTGTTCTTTGCCAAGCATAACTGTCTCTACAGAAGCAGAAGGAAATATATCTACCCTTCTGGCTGCACAGAAGTGAACTTCTAATCTCCTTGGCTTTTCCTGACCAGTATAAGGAATTAGCATGTTAAGTTAGCCAGGAAAAATCAATACAGGAGCAAAAATAGGAATACATTTAGACATCCTGGGCAAAAAGCAGATGATAGACAACAACCTTAGCACATAAAGCAACTAGTTATGACTACAAAACAACACTGTCCAGTCCAAGGATGGACTTGAAAGTGTGTTCCTGAACTGAGTATTAATCCATGGTTGTCAAATCAGTTCTTCCCATTGCACAATCATTATGTTTCAGCACTGTATACAATTAGCATCAGTCACTTGTCCTCCTGCCCCTCTAACTGCAAAAATAATCTCTTGCTCACAGCATGCCTCAACCTTTTGGGATGTCTCTATTTTCTCTCCATTTAAAACTGTCACAATGTGCAACAGTACTTTTTTTAGGCAAAAGCAAGATATGAGTATCCAGTGTCCCTCCCAATTTCTGGAAAGTCCATGAAAAATTAAGGTGGGAGGAGTTTTATCAGTGGCAATTAGATGCAAAACTTCTTTTGTAAAGTTTAGTACCTCAACACAAACTTTGTTCTGGAACATACTCATCCCCCACAACATCAATTGAGGGGGCAGCAGCCACAAAGTGGTATCTTAGAGACAGTCTAGTTTGCAGAAGATGCTGCATGATGGTTCCTGGAGGAACACAGAGGGTTACTGGAAAATATTGTGCCTGTTCTGCAATCTGATTAGTGGCAGGTACCACAAAACCTCTAGTTTGGAAACATCTTCTTATTTTGTGGTCCAATTTGAGATGTGTTTTAAGGTCTTAAACTACCATTTTTTAGTGAGGGAAGTTCATCACCTTGAAGACAGTGAAAAATTGAGAACAAAGACTGATTCTTCGGAAGTTCAACTTTTAGTGCTGGCAGTTGATGGAAATGCAGTGGGTACAGTAATACTCCCGTGTGCTAACATTGATTTCCATCTGAAAATTATTGAATAAGATGATTCTTTTCCGGTGTTGGGATTTATTTTTCTATTTATTAGTATCCATTTGAGGGGGTCTGGAAGAGGGATGGAGTCATGTCTCTTTTGTTAAGAAACAAAACTGTGCTTCCCCACTTCAAACAAAGAGAACAGGCTATGGCAAAGTCCCATTTCAAAGCAGAAATCTTAGAACATCTCAATATGTCATGGCAAGAACAACGAGCTTTTTTCAAATTTTATTTGCACCATCTAGGTATGCCATAGTAACATCCAAAAATCTGTCTTGTTCTTTGCACTCATAAGATTTCATTTCTCCTCATCCCCGAACCCAGACACGTGTATTTCCTGTTATTGGCCTCTGCTTCTGAGTTTAGCAAGAAGTATTATGAAGTACAGGGTAGTGCTCCAGTCTTACAATGCACATGTCCCCCTAAAATATTTCACCATGAAGATGCAGCTTCTATCAATAAAGAAACCAGAGGAACTGGTAGGTCTTAGCTGAAGTAAGTCAAACCAGTAACAACTGAAAACCGGCAGGCGGCTACCTCTGAAGCTGATAAAAACCACTGCTTAGTGAGTCTAACATCTTTCTTGGAAAAGCTGAAAAGGACACACACTGGACCCTGACATAACGAAAC
>WEIV01029320.1:7919-44369 GCA_013390005.1 Calyptomena viridis | reverse complement strand
GAGTCCGTTAATTAACGCCACACTGGAGTCAGTAACATGTCTCATAAACCTGACTTAGCCAAATTCTGGCCAGTAACTTGCATGAAGAAAACCACCTTGTTAAAAGCCTTTTAAAAAATGTCTAGTTCTGCCTAAGATCCTTCATTATTTTCAAAGAGTGACTCCTGCAGAACAGAAAGAAGAAAAGCAATTATTTGAGATGTTAAAAGCCTGCTACGTAAAAGCTTACAGCAAGAATGCATGCTGAAGTCTTTGGCTCTACTTTGGTTCATGAATTTCAGCATTTTACAAGATCAAATCCTAGGTATAAGACTAAACAGTGCATCTTGTACCTACTTCATTTAAAGGTAAAATAAAAAGAACCATCTAGAAATCCTGATAACAGCACAAAGGATGAAGCATTACCTTGGATTTCTTGTGCTTTATGCTGATGGAGATATTAGGTTCATAATATGCATGTCCTCTTTCTGTCCTTCTAAAATACTAGATAACGCCTGAAATACAGCACGGAGCAGTATTTGAACACTTGCTTTATTGCTCCCTTTGTGACCTTAGCTTTGAGATCTCAGGAAGTAGCACTATGCAGAAATCTACACAGCATGCTCATGCCCAGCACATCTGCCCTCAGATCTGGAGAGTGATTGTTCACTTCATATGAAAATTAAAAGCTTCAAGAAAAACATTGATTTACATTTGTCTGTGAAGATTTTCAAGGTCTACTTCTTTGGAGATGGATAAGGAGAAGTATCTATTTGTGCTCCTTGACACGTTTTTAGGTGTTTCAAATTTTGCCTAGATGTAAGTATGTGAGGTGAACCATGGGGGAAAATTTTAAAAGTATTCACTCACTAACTTCTAAAAATATTTCCTAGACTACAACTGTCAGATAAGTGTCGATAAGTGCCAATAAGTTTGGCAGAGAGAGGCTGCTGCATCAGGGCTGTGCCCTTTTCCATCTATTGAAAATTTTGTCCCAGTTTGCCCAGGTTCATGCAGCTAAATATTTGTATTTTTCAGCAGTTGTTCCCTGAAGTTGTTCCCTGAAGGCTTCACACACTTCAGGTTTTGCAGTGGAGATGTTGGCTGTTCCTGGCTGAAAGGGGAAAGGAGAGGAAAGATCCATGACATGGTTGGAAAGGGAAGAGGAGGTAGATGTGCTTAGAAAATAGAAGTGTGGGAGAGCTGGGGAGTGGGAACCTAAGAAGATATTGTAGCAACAATTTGGGAAATGAAGTGTGTGCCCATACAACCTTTTGGAGTGAGACACAAGTTTTTATGCCTGATTCCTAAGCTGGCCAGATATTGCTTTCATTATGCTTCAGCTAACAAATCCTGCTGCAAAATAGATGAGAATTAGTTGGACAGGGTATTTTATATCAGATAAATCAGGTCTGGGACATAGGGAACTTAGTTTATCTGGACAATGGAGTAAGATAACAGTCAGTAAGGTTTTAAAAGGTTCTAGAATATAAAATGAAAATGAAATTAACCACTCATATAGTCAGGAATTCTAAATGGAAATACTTCTGGCATTTATCAGTATCAGAGTGTTTAAGTTTGCAATATAACCTTTGTCTTTTAGCACTGGATGTATGAGTACATATCCATATGTCCCATTCAAATTCAAATCGGTAGAAACATAGGTTCTTTCTGTAACTTTTAAAGAAAAAAGCAGATTTATAGAGTATCATATAATTTAGGATGACACAAATATGACAATGGACATATGACAAGTATATGACAGATGGAAGCACCATAAAATCTGCCTTTACCATCATTTCACTGTGCTATGGAACTGCTTGGTTTTATTTCCTCTGCATGGCACAATTTATTTAATTTCCAAGAGTCTTCAGCATACACATGGTAGTTCCTTTTTGATGAGGCAGAGAAATACAGAATTTCACTGGAGAGAGAAAGAAATGACTCTTTATTGAGCAATTTATTTTTGCCCTTAAGTTTTAGGATGGTTATGATTAAAAGAATACCCATCCTTTATGCACAAGAACACTCATCCTCACAGAAGCATACACATACATGAATTTGTGGGGGGGGTAATAAAGAAGCTGTGTAGGAATTAATTGCCCAAAATATTCTAACTGGCTATCCCAAGAAAGATGGTAAATCTTTGATTACATTTTCTACTGATGATTTTAGAATAGGGACTATATATTTCATGATAGATAGGATAAATCTATGTTTAGGTTTGCAAAGAGTTTCTCTATTCCTAAAATTTTAAATGTGTTCTTAGATCCTTTGAGATGGAGTTTAATATAGATAACCTCCTCATATGTCTTTCAAATCTAAATGTTGATTACATTTAGATGCTCTCAGTCTTTTCAACATGAATATTCCTAACCTACAAAAGGTAACAATAGAAATGCCATTCTACTTTAAAGACAGAGAGCAGCTTTGTCAAACTCCATAGGGACTTATGAAAAAACATGTTTTACTATTATTTTTCTAAAATATCAGTACAATATGCTTTTCTACTGTATAATCGAACCTTAATACTAACATAATATTACATTTTATTTTATTTTGGTCACAGACTCCCACTGTAACTAACGAATACCTTCTAGGACTTCAGTCTTAATACAAGTTATGCAGTGCAGCATACTCATAGGAGGTATTCCCATTAAATACCAATAATCTGATATTCTCCAATCAAATATTAATAGAATGATGTGTGAATATGTACAGCAGGTGATTACTTATGGAATGAAAAGTAGTGGTCAGTACCCAGCTAATGTCGATTTTTAATTTTCAACCACTTGTCAGTTTAGCACCTAATTATTTGGGAGATGGATCTTTGCCACAATATCTTATAAACCGATCGGAAGAATGACTTGAGGCTGATATGCAGCCCTGTCCTACAGACCACATTTCTCCTGAGCATGAGTATAAGTCATACTCTCACTGGCTGTGACCTTGTTTCCCTTGGTTGGACAGGGAGAGCTTGACTCTCAGGTCATTGGACAATTAATACAAACAATATAGTCCGATATATATTTCTGTAACTGTGCAAGAAGAAGGGGAGACATGTTCTGACTTCTTAGAGAGCAGACATGTTGCAGCAGACCCTCTGCCTGGCCAGAGAGATCTGACCAAAGAGAGTCTTGTGTCCAGAGCTTTCCAGGCAGTTTGCCTGGGAAGCTGTGGATGCAGAGTCTGCTAGGTAGGTATCAGAGCCTTTGCTGATGCTTAGATGCTTAAGCTTTCTCTGCATAGAAATTAGTACTCTTATAGATAAATAAAGCCTCTGATAAAACTTCTGGAGTCAACCTTCACGTCATTATGCCTCACAAACAACACTGAGCATCTACACTGATATAGTACAAAATTAGGTCTAAAAAAAGATTTTAATGTTAGAAATTGTATTTCTAAATTTTTCTCTCTTCTTGAGGGTATGTTTGCCATGAGCTCTGAATTCTGTTGTTTCCACTTCAACATATTAATTATGTGTTCTTGTTTGAGTTCCTCTTGTGCTGCATCTGAGAGCACGACTGCTTGGGAGATTTATATATGCCAGAGTCTCCTTTCAGCTGCCATCATGTGTGTGGCTACAAGAAGAATTCTTATTCAGGAACTGCAAAAGCCTAATTAATATGAAGGGTGTTCTTATGGTCATCCCATTCCAGAACGAAGCCTGGGGGTTTTGCCCCAGATTCTCATTTGTTCTGTGGATCTCTACCCAAAATAACACCTTTGGATCCAAGTTCTGGGACTCTGAGGACAAACCCTGCCAAGGAAAGTGCTGCCTAGTCATTGCAATGACATTTCTAGAAAAGACATTACAATTTCCAGACAGTATTCCCACTGACTCCCTGACTTAGCACTGTGGCACCTCTGTGAGACAAAGAAACTGTATACAAAATATCAGTTTTCTTTCTCAGGGTCAGTAAGAGAGTGCTAAAAAATGGAACATAACTCTTCTGAGGCCAGAAGTCAATACACTGACTACTGCTCAAGTGGTGCTGGGAGGATATTATCTGATCCTAGGGCACACAGTAGTAACCAGGGAGACAAAAAGCTTAGGCTCTTATTTTTGCAACTGGGATAAAATGGCCTCCAAGGTGCTGTTAAAAAGGTCCTCTTGAAAAATTCAGATTTATAAGATTTATATGAGACGTATTGGCTTATTCAGAACTTTAATTAAAAATTGTAGAAGGTCCTTTAGTTCATTAATTGAAGATGTTTGCCTGCAAATGAGACACTAATTTATGCTTGTTTTTAATTGTTGGATGCCACGACAATTGGTGCTGCATAAAAATACATACACTACATAAAATATGAATTAAAACAAGTGAATAATTATAACCACATCAGCCTAAAGGCAGGAGGCATTTTAATGTCAGAGTATAGTAATGGTGCATGAATTAAGAAGGATTAATTTTTCTGAGACAGTTCAGAAGTATTTAGCCTTTATTCTGCCCCTATTTAAAATGCCTCATATAATACACCTCAGTATTTTACATAATTTAAAGTTTCATAAGACATTTTGTTATCACTCTGTGAGGTTCTTCAACATACTGAAATACTCCTAAGATCTTAGGTCTACAAATCATAATCTTTCCAAACAGATCCTTTGTTCTGAGGCTTTGCATTGGTACTCAGTAGTATCAGTGTCTGTTATAGACCAGCTTCCTCATTTAGGGCAGTGCTTTTTTTATGGAAATGGAAATATACTTAGATGTATAGGTAGGTGTGTTTATAGAGATAAAGCAGTCTGCACTGGTCAGAACATCAGTTATCAGACTGCTCAGCTTTAAGGTGTCACAGAAAAATGCTTATGTTCTCTACTCTGGAGTAATATTTAATTTATTTAGCTAGCAAATGTACAGCAGAAAGCAGAGTTTGCTCCACTGACAAATCAGAGGGATAAGATCATGTGGTTTTGAATTCTTAGGAAATTGTATTTGGTTTTCCGTGGCCAAGTTTTGGTAGCAGTGGGTGGGGTCTAGGGGAGGCTTCTTGGAGAAGCTGCTGGAAGCTTCCCCCATATCCAGCAGAGCCAATGCCAGCTGGATCCAGGCTGGACCTGCCACTGGCCAAGGCCGGGACAATCAGGAGTGACAGCAACACTTCTGTGATAACATATTTGAGAAGAGAGAAAAAAAACTGAGGGGTTAGATGAAGATGTGAGCCAGAGAAGAGCAGAGCGAGAACATATGAACAACAATGCAAGACACAAGGTCAGTGCAGCAGGAGGGCCAGGAGGTGCTCCAGGTGCCAGAGCTGAGGTTCCCCTGCAGCCCGTGGAGGGACACAGGGGAGCAGAGATCCCCCTGCAGCCCAGGGAGAAGCCCACACAGGAGCAGGGGGATGCTGGAAGGAGGCTGTGACCCCATGGAAAGCCCATCTTGGAGCAGGGTCCTGGCAGGGACCAGCAGCCTGAGGGGAGAGGAGCCCACACTGGAAGAGGATGTCCTGGTAGGACTTGTGGCCTGTGGGGGACCCACCCTGGAGCAGCCTGTGCCTGAAGAACTGACCCTATGGAGAAGTGACCCATGTGGCAGCAGTTTTGTGTAGAACTGTTGCCCATGGGAGGGACTCACACTGGAGCAGTTCCTGAAGGACTGTCTCCCGTGGGAGGAATTCACACTGGAGCAGTTCCTGAAGGACTGTCTCCCGTGGGAGGGACCTCATGGGAAGCAGGGGAAGGATCCTCTCTCTGAGCAGCAGCAGAAACAACAACTGACCATAACCCCCATTCCCATCTCCCTGCACCACTGGGGGAGGAGGTAGAACTTGGAAAGAGGGGGCAGGGGAAAGGTGTCTTTAAGATTTATTTTGCTTCTCATTTTTAAGCTCTGATCCTGTTAGTAATAAATTCAATTAATATCCCCACTTGGATTTGCCTGTGTTGGTGATCAGGAAGGGATCTCTCATGGTCCTTATCATGAAACCCTTCATATTTTCTCTCCCCTGCCCGTTTGCAGGGGGGAGTGAGAGAGTGGCTTTAGTGGGTACCTGACATCCAGCCAGGGTCAAACCACTACAGATACAGATTACATGTATGAACTCTACACATGTTTTAGAACACATACTACAGAGACACACTGATTCAACAGGGAGGCTGCTGACCATCAGCAAAGTACTTCACAATATATGTAATTTTACATCTTATCCCAGTGACTATTCAGCTGGAGTCAACTATATAGATAAAATTAAGAGTATCTAAGGGCTTTTCTGTGTTTGGCTGAGATATTTGCAGGAAGCTTTGTACCAGTGAAGTCCTTACTGGCCTGAGTTTATCATAGCAGATTTTATAGCTGTTACAGTAACATGCTTCAGTACATATCTGAAGTTTTTTAAGAAATTGAGCAATTGAAGGAGATGTGGTGAAATTAAGAAGATTCCTAAGGGGGAAAGATGGCAATTCTTACCAATTGTAAAAGTTTCACTAGAGAGAAGAGGTTGTATTACCATATTAATGCCATTATTAAGGTTTTGATAAACACTTTACACATGAATATTCACGTGAGGCAGCCTGGATTCAATCATAGAATATAAAAACATTATCTTGGGTTCCTGAATGCATCTGTTAGCATATCCTTTGATCCTGCTTTGTAACAACTCCTGGTTTAGTTCTGGGTTTCTGGGTCTTTCCTCCACAGAGTCTTCCAACTCTAACAGATTATTTCAAAATACGTGGTAGCTTTGTGATGTGAACAAACATCTACTGGGATCAGATTCTTTAAAGTATACACGAATAGTAAATTAGGTAGATGGAGCTCTTCTTTGCCTGCAAAGTATTTCAGTTCCCTCAGCATGTGAGCCCTCTCTATATTAGAAAGCAAATCACAATCAAAGAGCCTAACATGGTTTTTTTTATTTTGACCTTGGGCAAGTCACTGAGGCCCTCTGTGGTTTGGTTTGAAGCTCAAATTCTTGCATGTGCAAAATGCTGGTGCATCAAGGTGTATGTTCTTTTTTTTTTTTTTTTCTATGTAGAAACATGAATCCTAGAGCTGATTTTTTTTTTTTAAATTTTCTAGAACTTTTTTCTTTTTTTCTTACTCTTGGCCAGCACTATACGCACAAACTGCATGTGTATTTCCAAACCCTATCTGGACATTTTATCCCTATCTGCTACTTTAATAGCAGAACTGCTTCAGTTTGCAGCACAAAGGTCCTGAGTTTTGCCTCTCTGCTTAAGGAGAACTTTTACTGAGTTTTAATTTTGGCTGCAAGAGCTTCTGTGACCCCAGAGTTCACAGTCTGCCTCTCTTCTTTGGCTATGAATGCTTCTCTTTCTCCTACAGGAAGAATAGTACAGATTTTCCCCTGGAAAAGAATGGAATGACCTGAGAGGCTCAACTTTCTCACTCTTAAAACTATAGCTGAGGATTTTGTATAGTTTTGCATCCCTGGGGTATTATGAGGTGATTAAACCACTGAACTACTGCCCTTCAGCTGGTTCCCCAGTCTTCCACTCCAGGCCCTTGTAGGATTTGTTGACTTTAGGAAGTGATTCTCCTGCTCTTATTTGTGTTTCTTTCTGTTTTCCCTTCCTTCTGCTCCCCCTGCCAAGTAATTCTAATAGCAATGTAATTTTTTGTTTTTTTCAGAATGTGACTTTAGGAATAGGAAAATTCTTTCTCTGCTGAAAAGACAAAGCCAGCTGCTGCTGGACAGTGACTGTAACATTTGAATGAGCCGAACTCAAAAAGAAGTACACAAAAGGAAAATAGAAATCTACTTTTCTCGACATCTCTGTCAGCGAGCAGCAGAAGCATGACTCCCTTTTGTACCAGAATGTGACGGGAAAGTTAAGCATTTTGGGCATGATAAAAGCATGAGACCACAAAGCTGCTAAGCACAGCTCCTGAGGACAATCATGTGGCTAATGAAAGACCTTGTCCCTTTCAAATTTTCCACAGAGAAATATTGATAGGAATATTCACAGAAATAAGAACATTCCATCCCTTCCCCAATCAGAAATTATGCTGGTTGATTAAAAAGCCTACTGTTTATGAACTCCAAGTATTGCAGAAGTGAGTAGTTGTCTCTGAATATCACATTTTCTGCATTAAAAGAGGAAAAGTAAATCCTGTTTGTTGCGTTTCTTTTCAGCTGAAGTTCTGATCTTTTCCTAAAAAGTAAAGCACACTGTGAAGTGGAGGTTATTGAAATTTATAAAGTTATTTATAAGAGTAATCAAGAACCCTTGTTGAAAATGCTGCATCCTTTTCCTTCTTTGGTTGGACAGGAATTTCTGGGTTAACATCTTGATCTTTTTCCTTGTCTTTTAAGCTTTTCAAATATTTTTCTTTGGTTTGGGTACAATTTTTAACATTTATTATATGCTTGTTTGAGCTGTGCCAATGCACAAAGGAAATAATTCTCAATCTTTCTGGAGAGCCTAACTCAGCTAAGAAGATAAGTTGTGTCTAATATCAAGTATTCAGACCACAACTGCCCAGATGAGCTGATTGGTGACATCATGCCTTCTCTCAGAAGCTTGTGTTTTATAGCCTTTGCTTTCTATATTAGCTCCTTATACTTCCTCTGCCTCTCAATACTGCTTATGTTGACTTTTCAGTTAGTTCTTTTAGTTTATTTCTGAATCCAGGGACACACTCTAATCTGAGCTTTTTTTTTTGTATTTTCTCAATGCCTTTGGAACAAAGTTTTTATTGATGGAAAAGTAAGATGAATAAATTACAAGATATTATTCTGTTTTCCACCAGTGTCCTAAAAGCATTGGACAGTTAACAGATATATTTGCTTCTATTCTGAGATAAGTTTTACTTCTTTTTTTTCTTTCAGTAGGCAAAACATACTGATGTGTTTTAAAAAGCAGAAAAATACACATAACCCCATGAAATAAAAGTGTTGTGGATCTAGGAAAAGTTTGCTTAGTTGTTTATGGTTTCCTGAGATAAACATAGAACTTTCTTATGCCTTTTGTATTGAATAGAAAATTTATGTTAATTATTCTACCTATAACTCGGATTGCCAGTTTAAATTCACCTGCTGAATACTATCAGCTGGTGTTGGGATCTGTATTTGTGCCTGAAGATGTCCATATTCATTACTGGACTACTTTAGCTTAACAAAACTTGGAATTAAATGCAAGCCACAAAGCAAGCATTTATCATTCTGTGATGCATTGAGAGCTACTGCTACTAGAGGAAAGAATTGTTTCAGGCATTAACAGTCCAGTCTGTTTATGGAACTCTGTCCATTTCAGGTGTAACCACTGCAAGAACAACAACATCATTACCATCTGTGTTCTCAGCAGAAGCTTCATAACTGAATGCTTAGCATTTCAAAAATCCTACAGATGTTGATATTGCATTATTCATTTAGTTAGAGACTGCCACAGCTGTGTACTGTCCTGTATATTCTTTCAAACAATCTGGCAGCAGACTCTAATTTGAGCAGGGCAGAGTACAGACTGCAATTTTGATGGGCAGGACTCTGGTGCACATGATTTGTGCCTATTTGGCAAGCTTTCATTCTCTGAAGAAGCAAAATGGAGTATTGTCACTGCACTCCAACAATTTCAGGATTCCAATGACAATGTGATGGGCTGAAAATGAACATGCCTCGCATGTATCTGAATGTTCCCGTGGTACTGAAATTATTTTGGAGAATCCTTTCAAATCAATACATCGGCTTGTCAATCAATAGATTGATGAAGTGAAAGAAGTGGGGTATCAACAAAACCAAGAGAAACAGTGAAGGAAAAAGGAAGGAGGAAAATAATATGATGAAAAGTGGAGGGAAAGAAATGGAAGAAATGGAAGAGGATGTGAAATGCACTGTATATTAAAAAACTGAAAAGAAGGAAAAAAATGGGGAAAAGGGAAGAAGTATTACATTGAATTATATGAAGGGAAGAAAAAACTGAAAAGAGTTCATGATAAAATATTTGGAGAGATACAGAAGGACTTTAAATACCATCTGAGCTAGCTACTTGAAAAGGCATGAGATTCAAAACCACAGTTTCTAAAATATTTCTAGTGAGTAACTGGTTAAAAGTAATTTTGTTTTCTTGTGATTGCACAGCAAGAAGAGAAGGGAATTGGAATTCAAATTGGCAAATGTCCATTGAACAGGATTGTTCCTCAAGAATCAGTTCAAAGCTCTGTTTTTTTATTTCTACTCATAGAATCTGATATTGGAAGTTATTCTATTGCTTGAAAAAAATTTGTTTTCATAGCTTGTGACTGGAAAGCCAAATCCCAAGCTCTGCAAACTTTACTGAAAATACTCTAAAGCAACTACTATGATACCAAGAGTGACAGGTAAACTTAACTCAGTGATGTCTCCCAGGAAGAGGGTGGGTGCTTTATGAATTTTTAGGGAGTCAGCTCATGGTTTTTGTTTTCAGGGTTTTTTTTCTGCTAGTTAAATCCCAATTATTGAAAATAACAAATTCACACATGAGGATTGGATGATTCCCTTACATAATCTGAAAGCACTTCCTCATCCTACCTTTCTGACATTTTTGTCACTCAAACATAATTGAACATAATTGAAATCCATGTTCAAAACGCAATGAAAGATTAAGCATAGTCATCTCTACTGCTGTCCATCTAAACTAATTGTCTCCATTTAGGAAACATTTACACCTGTTGTCACGATCCACTAATGTAAGCAGGAATCGTGATGGTTTCGTTTGATCTCAAAGTGCAAAAGACACAAGGGGTTTCAGTTTTAATCAAAACAGGTACACTTTATTAAGTGGTACCACAACACAAGAATGCGATAGAAGAGAGGGAGAGATGTAAAGAAAACAAAGGATAGAAAGAAAAAGAAGGAAAGGAGGGACAATAGCTACCAACAGACGAGACGAGTCCTCGTGGTCCTCTGCGGCCAATAGATCATCTTCGTCCGTGGGGGAGATCTCCGATTTTAGTGAACTTTGTAAGTCTCTTTATAGTCTTTTCGAAAGCGGGGGGCAGCCTGCCAAGAGGTGGTGAAGCCATGGAACACAGGTAGAACAGGCTCTGCTCTCCTTTGGAGCGAGACGCAGCCACCGCTCCTTGCAGTTCCATAGTCCAGGGAACGCAGGTACAGAACAGGCTCTGCTCTCCTTTGGAGCAAGACGAAGCCACCGCTCCCTGCAAATTGGTTGTTCCATAGGAATGCTTTGTTGTATTGTTACCAGTTCTGGTCCAGCAAGCACACACTCGCAGACAGCACCTGGCAAACATCCACCTCGGCTAGGCCAGATCAGAACCCCTGTGTTTGAGTTCTCAGGGTTTTTAGGGTCCCAGTCTGTCAGTCTCTGTCCCATCCTTGACGACGGTTGTGAGGCAAAACAACAGGTCTTGGGACCGTCCTTCACACCTGTAACATGGCAAAGTAGTAGCTAATGGCATTACCTTATGCTTCCTTTGTTCTTATAGATCTTCTATTTTTAGGGAAAGACTGTTTTTCTGGCATGTTCTACGCTCTGAAAGGTTGCTTTTTCCAGGGTCAGAAAAAAAGAATTTTTCACTGGACAAGAAATATTTTTATTTTCATCTCCCCTGCAGGCAGTTTGAGAGGCAAGGTTGGGACTGTGTGTGGCTTTAAATTTCACTCACTCTAAGTGAATGCCACTGGCTTGCTCATTTCTTACCTGAAGAGGATGAGCCTTGGCCACTTAATGCTACTGACCCCTTTCTCCAGGATTCTGCAGAGAAAGCTCAGTGTCATCATCCTACACTTGTATGCAAATTCTGAAATCTGACTGGACTGGACAATTTAAATAGAAATTTGTGATCATTATGGAAGAAGACAACACTATTCCACATCCCTTTACTTTTCCTATGGGATTAGTTTAATAAAGCTCTCACCTGTCAGATGCAATCCATTCCACTTGTTAGTGCCTTGCTTAACTAGAGAGAAAATTAACATTTTTTAGGACAGGTGTAATGGAACATCTGCTCGTCACACTGTAACACCCAAGTCAGTAGAGCTCAGTTCTCACCAAGAAGTGGAGGAAGCACAAGGTGGTCAATAGTGAAATAGAACAATTTTATAAAATCAACAGTGTTTTCACCTTGAACCCTCTGTCCTACTTGAGTTATCAATATGGAATGGTGAAAAAAAATTTTTGTAGCATTCTGTATTATTGCAGGGAGAGAGACAAAAGCATTTAGTTAGGTGTAGAGGACTGGATTTGATGGAGTACAGAAAAGCATGGGAAGAGTAACCCAAGTACTCATTTATTCTTGATGTAAATTAATTTTGACTCAAATTAAAAGTGTCCTTTTAAATGTGGAGGAGGAATCACATCTTCCACAGCAGAGTTAATGAGCGAAACTCACAGGAAACGTTAACACTGTTCTTGGGAAAGATTGGTCATTTATAGCAAGAACAAACTAACAGACAGTAATTTGTACTATTACAAGTTTGATTTCAAATTTATCATATAAGGTATATACAGTCTTAGCTGTGAGGATTTGACACATACTCTTCCTCTGTAATGAGTTATTTCTTACACAGTCACTCTCAATTTTTTAATAATATCTCTGTTACAGGCATGTTTGATATTTGAAACAGATGTTATGGACTATGCTAGAGACATAAAGTGCCAGCAATGTAATATGGAATACAGAGTTGCAGTCTTATATGTAACCTGTCTAATGAACTCCTTACAAGGAAAAAAAGAGAGTATTCTAAAGTGGCTCCTTCATTTTTCTAAATAAAAATTAAGTAAAATATTTTAAATAAATATTTATACCTAAAGGTTGCCTTTTGTAAAATTCTTGTTGCCTTTGCTCTTGTAAACAAGACTGCAGTTTTTCCATATTTTTAACTAATTTAACATTGAAGTGTTCTAACATAAAATGTAAACACTGTGCCTTCATTCAGAAAATATGCTCATTGACTAGTACCAATATTATTAGCCTATGGAATTTCTAATGTGCCTTCCAACACCTTGTCTGTAAACAAGTGTAAAAATGAAAATATGAAATTGGATAGTGATGTGTAACAATTTTCCCTACTGTCCTTCTAAAACCAAATTTGTCTTCCTTCTGCTTTTTAAAAAAATATTCTATGAAATATTTTTAAAAAAACATTTCAATGATTTTTAACGTTTCCCCTCAGTCCTTAGCCATCCATGATTCTTTGATGAGGTCTAATCTTACCAACATTTTGTGCAGTAGCTTTTGCTGAGTTTTATTAATGAGCCGTGTACTTTGATCTTTTCTTTACATGTCCATACTTCTCAACATCAAACAGCAAAAATCCTGAAAAACCTAGCAGTAAAAGAAAAAAAAAATGTTTTAAACTACCATTGAAATTCATGGGGCAAATTCAGTTTTTACTTGTGACATGAAATTTTCAAAGCCTGAAGACAGCTGAGATGGGGTAGAAGGTAATATCAGTGATACCTGTTGTGGTTATTAGGAGACAGGGAAAAGGAATGCAACCTACATAAATGAGAGCAGCCTGAGCAACAGTCAAACAAAATTACCAGAGGGGCTGTGGCACACCAGTCAGTATATCCACCCATTCTGATCCTTGCCCTACCACTGTTTGCTTTTTAATGAGGATCTTATGAAGGAAACAGCTCTATAAAGGGATCTGTGTAGGGATCCAGTCACATAAATACGATCTCAAATGTTGTGTTCAAGTTGTGCCATATCAGTCTATCTATTTTCAAACTATTGCTTCTTCAAAACCCACATTGTTTCTCCAAGAATTATACTAACTAGAAAGTTGAGGATGGTAACCGTGAAAAAAAAAAAAAAACATTTTTGACTTTTTGAGTCAAATCAATTATTGATTTAGCGTCTAATATGAGAAAATGGCCATTATTTAATTTTTCTTAAAACCTGAAATTCTTTCTAATATTTTAGAACTATTATAATAAAACTGACATACTTTCAGACCATCAGATTTTCTGATGCTATAATTTTGAGAAGTTATTTTACAATGGCAGGACTTAGGAGAATGGGTCAAGTTCTCAGCTGGTTTAAATTGCCATAACTTCACTTAAAGGAGCAAAACTATGCCAGTTAAAAATAAGCTCTGGATATCATTATGGTTCTTACAGGTGCAATAAGGTATACTTTTGTTGGTATTTATATTGCAGTTGTCCCTAGGAGCTGTGCTTATTACCAGGCCCCACTGTGGTGGAGTGGGGTAGAGACACATACAAAGAACAGAAAACTCTTCCAGTGTAATGAGAAGTGATACCATCTTTCATACATTAGTGACTAGATAGCATGAGCACTGTGCTAGATTGTCTGCAAAAGACCCTTCCCTTCTCTAAAACAATTAATCTCAGTCCTATTTCTGCCTCATTTAGGTGTGCTCTGTGCAGAAGTTCTCACACTGTATGAGTAGGAAAACACTTTGAAAGTGATTTAGAGGGAAGAGAAAGCTCTTAATTTCCCTCCCTTGTTTAGAAAGGGAAGTTTTTGTTGTTATTCGAGGGTCCGTGTGGCAGAAAACATGACGAGAAGGCAGGACTTCATGAAGTTTCTCAGGTGTTTATTTAACTACTTGTGTGCACTCACATTCTATAGTTTAACCATAACTAAACTATCCCTACTATATCTAAGCCTAATCCTGTGCCTAGCTTACCCTCCTAGCAGACTCTGAGTCCATGCCTCCAGACAGTATGTCTAGCTGGGCCTGGACATGTCTGTCTGCCTGTCCAGATGTCACACAGCCAGGCAGAGTGTTTGCCCTACAAGATGCCTACAAGCTGTCTGCCTTCTTCTTCCTACACAGTTACAACTATATAACACACTCTATTTTTTACATTAATGAACCAATGACATAAAGGTCAGCTTCTCCTTGTCCAACCACAGGAATCAGGCCATGGCCAGTCACAGCCTCACTTCTACACATACTCAGGCAAAAAGTAGCCTGGAGCATTGCCCATAATTATACACTTAATAAATTCTCTCTTGCTTTGAGATTTTATACAGAGAAATCGACTAATTCCTTTATTAAGGCCATGCAGTGTCTACATGTTTTTAGGAATAGCTATGAATTCTTCAGCAAGTCTGCCGCTTCTTCCTGTAGAGTTACCTAAGCCTACATAGAAATGTCCATGCATTAGGAAAAATGAGGAGATCATAGAATTGTAGAATAGCTTGAATCAAAAGGGACTTTTAAAATCATCTAGTCCAATGCCCTGACATGGACAGGGACACCTTCCACTAGACCAGGTTTCTCAAAGCCCCATCCAACCTGGCCTTGAATATTTCCAGAGAGGGGACACTCAACTTGTTCCAGTGTTTCACCTTTATCATAAAAAATAGTCTTTATTATTATTTTCAAATAATGGTCTTGAAAATAAATTTTGGTTTTGTGTGTAGCTTTTGGGGGTTCTACCTACCTTAATACCTTTCCTCATTCTATCTCTTTTACTGACAGTGGAGGAGTATTCGCTTTCAGTTTTAATTTTCCAGGGTTTATATGCTGTTTTGCTTTACAAATGACCAAGACATTCTAGACCTTGGGTTTTCTTCCAGTAAGTTCAAAAGTAATTCTACAAGTACTACGTGAAATTTCTCTGTATTGTTTCATTTATAAAAATGCAATTATATATCTCATTTTCTTTTCAGGATTAGAAAGCAAAGAAAAAATATAAAGAAATACAATATTATATATTATATAAAGTAAAATTTCCAAGAGTTGAGAAAAACTATAGAGCTGATAGCACTGGTCCCCATGTCAGACAACACTTGGTTGTTCCTACAGCCTCTAACAACGCTTCAAAATCTTTCAGGTTCTACATCTCCATCATTCCTTCATGCATTATGGGTTCTTTTCTTGTGGAAAACATTCCTGCTTTGATGTGTCAGAGGTTATTTTTTTCACAATTGTTTTTAAAATTGTCATATCTTGTTAGCTGAAATATTAACATTAAACCTTTTTTCTTAACTGCATGCAAATTGCAGCAGAGAGAAGAATCTTGTGTTAATGGACCAGACCTATCACCTCCTAAGGCATAAGAAGTAAATGAAAATGTAGCTAATGACTTCATTATCGTGTGTGTGAGCAGGTCAATGTGAAAAATAGCAAGGATGGTAGAATATGCTACAGTGACAAGGTATGGAGTGGAATATTTATACAGCTTTTTCTCAGACTGAGAAAGATGTTTTCTTAATTTTAGGCTCTGACAAGGAACCTATGTGGAAGTTTGTCTCAGACTCCATTCAATGGCTCACTAAAGTCAGCATTTTCTATTTGTAGTATTTGGGTACTTTCTTGATGCAGGTCATAAAGACCTTGCTTCCATTAAATTTCCCCAAGATTTTTCTTTTAAAATAAAAAAGAAAAATTACATTAATGAAATATTCCACCCAGGATCTCCTTGCTGCAGTTTCAGTATGTAATAAATGTACGTGACTTTGATAAAGAGAGTAAAGCTTTTGTAGTTCTATAAAAGTTCAACTATAAATTAACATTAAATGGAATGCTAAAGTTTGAGCAGGTTATATTCCTTGAACTTAATGGCCTAGATCCTTGGATGATGGAAAGAAACACACAAGTCAATGCAGGTGAAAGGTATTCAAGGGTGTCTTTTAGCATTTCTTACCAAACTGCTTCTCCATATAGGACAGGGACCATAGAAAACTATACTCAAATATGGTCACTGGTAATTGCAGTTACAGTCATTGCAGCTGAAAGGTGGATGGTGGACTTCATGACTTTTTGCTGCCTCTATTTTTGGATGATCTCTTTTAAATGTCTACTGTGGGTAATTTCACAAATTACTGCTAGGAGACACCCANCCTACAAGATGCCTACAAGCTGTCTGCCTTCTTCTTCCTACACAGTTACAACTATATAACACACTCTATTTTTTACATTAATGAACCAATGACATAAAGGTCAGCTTCTCCTTGTCCAACCACAGGAATCAGGCCATGGCCAGTCACAGCCTCACTTCTACACATACTCAGGCAAAAAGTAGCCTGGAGCATCGCCCATAATTATACACTTAATAAATTCTCTCTTGCTTTGAGATTTTATACAGAGAAATCGACTAATTCCTTTATTAAGGCCATGCAGTGTCTACATGTTTTTAGGAATAGCTATGAATTCTTCAGCAAGTCTGCCGCTTCTTCCTGTAGAGTTACCTAAGCCTACATAGAAATGTCCATGCATTAGGAAAAATGAGGAGATCATAGAATTGTAGAATAGCTTGAATCAAAAGGGACTTTTAAAATCATCTAGTCCAATGCCCTGACATGGACAGGGACACCTTCCACTAGACCAGGTTTCTCAAAGCCCCATCCAACCTGGCCTTGAATATTTCCAGAGAGGGGACACTCAACTTGTTCCAGTGTTTCACCTTTATCATAAAAAATAGTCTTTATTATTATTTTCAAATAATGGTCTTGAAAATAAATTTTGGTTTTGTGTGTAGCTTTTGGGGGTTCTACCTACCTTAATACCTTTCCTCATTCTATCTCTTTTACTGACAGTGGAGGAGTATTCGCTTTCAGTTTTAATTTTCCAGGGTTTATATGCTGTTTTGCTTTACAAATGACCAAGACATTCTAGACCTTGGGTTTTCTTCCAGTAAGTTCAAAAGTAATTCTACAAGTACTACGTGAAATTTCTCTGTATTGTTTCATTTATAAAAATGCAATTATATATCTCATNTTTTTTTCACAATTGTTTTTAAAATTGTCATATCTTGTTAGCTGAAATATTAACATTAAACCTTTTTTCTTAACTGCATGCAAATTGCAGCAGAGAGAAGAATCTTGTGTTAATGGACCAGACCTATCACCTCCTAAGGCATAAGAAGTAAATGAAAATGTAGCTAATGACTTCATTATCGTGTGTGTGAGCAGGTCAATGTGAAAAATAGCAAGGATGGTAGAATATGCTACAGTGACAAGGTATGGAGTGGAATATTTATACAGCTTTTTCTCAGACTGAGAAAGATGTTTTCTTAATTTTAGGCTCTGACAAGGAACCTATGTGGAAGTTTGTCTCAGACTCCATTCAATGGCTCACTAAAGTCAGCATTTTCTATTTGTAGTATTTGGGTACTTTCTTGATGCAGGTCATAAAGACCTTGCTTCCATTAAATTTCCCCAAGATTTTTCTTTTAAAATAAAAAAGAAAAATTACATTAATGAAATATTCCACCCAGGATCTCCTTGCTGCAGTTTCAGTATGTAATAAATGTACGTGACTTTGATAAAGAGAGTAAAGCTTTTGTAGTTCTATAAAAGTTCAACTATAAATTAACATTAAATGGAATGCTAAAGTTTGAGCAGGTTATATTCCTTGAACTTAATGGCCTAGATCCTTGGATGATGGAAAGAAACACACAAGTCAATGCAGGTGAAAGGTATTCAAGGGTGTCTTTTAGCATTTCTTACCAAACTGCTTCTCCATATAGGACAGGGACCATAGAAAACTATACTCAAATATGGTCACTGGTAATTGCAGTTACAGTCATTGCAGCTGAAAGGTGGATGGTGGACTTCATGACTTTTTGCTGCCTCTATTTTTGGATGATCTCTTTTAAATGTCTACTGTGGGTAATTTCACAAATTACTGCTAGGAGACACCCATGATCTCAGGAAATCATGTTAACAAGTGAAATTATGTAGCACTCATGCTATTCTGGTTACTTCATGCTATTGAGTGATATTTTTTTTTCTTTTCTTTTTTATTTTTTTTTATGCTGCCTCTAAAATTTCCTTGCATGTGTTTTCACAGGTAGTCAGCTTCAGGTCCTCTTTATAGCAGCACGGTGCTGTGAATGATTGGGTCTTGCATCCTTTTAGAGGAGAAACACATAACGAAATAATGCTCATTACCAGGATTACATAAAAGGAAATCATGTTTAGCTTGTCTACTTATTTTCATTTACTTCCTCACGTCTTATATTTAATGAGCCTTTGTTAGGCTTTGTTATTAGCTTCCAAAAAAGTTGATTAGAACACTAATACTGTCTTATGCACATCACAAAATACATCCCCTAACCTACACTTTTTCCTCTCTTTTCCTTCTTCTGAGTGATTTTGTGGCTGATTTGTTCAAAAGGGAGCTGTCAGGAACCAGCCAAATGGGTACCTGTGGTATTTCATTAGGTGAATGTCCTCGACTCAACTATTTCCATTCCTCATGTGTTGTAGTCTTAGTAGAATCTGCTGTCATCTTGAATATTAGCATTTGTAAAATACACTTTATCTAGACAAAATGCCCTATCTACCAATGGTGGTAAATATATTTAGTTGCAAATGACAACTTATTTCTCACCTTTTTCTTTCAAGATCCAGGAGAGTAAATGGCTCTGTTAGGTCCTCAACACAAACATTTTGCTGAAATAGCTCTGTTGTGGGTGGGAAGTAGATGGGGCCAGAGGGCAGGAAATCTGTGTAATATTTTTCTTGTAAAAACCTCATGAAGGGACCTTTACACCCAGAAATGTCCATATGCCTTTGTCTTCCACCTGAAATATTGGTTCACTGCAGTGTAGTAGGCAATATCACCAAATACCCAGTCCTTACAATGCTGAGAATACTTATTTTCTCTGAAAATTTTATCAATGCTTCATTGAGGGCTTGATCATCTCATTCTGAAAAATCCTTTGACCTTCCTAGTCTCGATGCCATATCAGTCAGCACAAGAACTGCAGCACCCGGAAGAGTCCAATAAGGCTTCCATTGAAGCTGCAACTCTTTTTCCTATCAATATCACGGAGTCAAATCCTAAACACTGCAGCAGTATTGTGCAATAATCAACTCTCCATAGCTATTTTGTTTCAGAAAGTGACTTACGCTGTTTCATACCTCAGCCTATTATGTTTAGAATGTGAATTTTTATAGTTTATTGCTAGCAGCACATTTTCCCAAGTGATGGGTGAGGGTCATTCAGAGATCTGCTCGGTGTGCATGTGGCCATTTCCAATCTCCAGAAAATCTTTAACCTTCTCATGCACACACAGTTTACATAAGGTATAGATTTTCCAACATTAAGCACCTCAACACACACTCTTTAGCATTTCCAAAAGGCTCTGTGGGGACCAACATAGACTTCTTGCTCCATTTCCTTTTTCCTAAGCCCTATCTCTGTGTGTGACTCTTGTCTGGGAAGAGAGAGCAGCACCTTCTTTTTAGGTTCTTAGTACATAAGTCTTTATTTGAGGTCCACATTTAAGCATATAAATCTTTGTCCAGTGAAGCCTTCATGTCCCAGGATAAGCATAAAGACTTTGGGAAGTGAGTCTGTGTGCACTCAGGCAGTGAAGCCTGACCAGCACCTGAAAACTTATGGGGTGAAGTGAAAGCTCTGGGGAGGTGCTAGACCTCTAACTAAATGTTTCCATTAATCAGACTATGGCTAATCAAGATATGACTACTTGAAACATGCTTATTTTACAGCAATAGGTGAAAATTTGATGTGAAGTCACCAAAAGAGTGATATTGCCATTTGTGGAGGTTCAAACACCTAGCCAAATCCCAAAGTCAGAAGCAAATTTTAAGGAGACAGATTTCACATCCTCTCTTCTCAGTCACAATCAAACATCCCACTCAGCATCATGTCTGCTGTCTATTGATTTCTTTTTTCCTCTGCTTAGCTAATGATATTACGGCTGTGTCACAGAAATGACAAACTTTGTTATAGACATAACAAACTTTGGCCTTCAGGAACATGACTGTACCTTTTTCATAGATATATGAAAAGGGAGGTTTTGGTAAGGCTGGAATAACATCAAAATAAAAGCAGTGTTTTATTTACTAATAGAGCATGTAGTGCTACAAGCATCGTTGACTGTTTTATGTGGAAAACGAATCTGGTGTTTATTTGAATTTTAATGTCCTGCATAGACTGAATGTCAAAAACTGCTAAATGTTTTTCTTTAAGCTGGATATCTAGTTGTTTTATGAAGATTATAACAATCATTTGAATGTTTTTATAGGCAAAAGTGATATGTACTCTCAGCTCCCGTATATTTTCTTCTTAATTTTTTGGTTTTATTTTGGTTGATGGAAGGATGAGTGATTAGAATATTCTCTCTGTTCGGTGACATTGTCCTCCAAAGCTAATATCTGGATATTAAATGGCTTATCACTCATTTTGATATTATTGGTATCCTAAACAGCTACTGAAGCTTTCTAGAACCACTATGTGCATCACAGAGATATTTATCATCATAAAGTAAAGGGCTGTATAAAGCAATGGTGATATAAACTGCAAATTTCTCAGTTCAGTTTTAAAGTAGTTCCAGAATTTCTTTAAAGGTGAGTTCACCCAGGTCAATAAAAACTTTCCCATTGAGACCAGTGGATGTAGCATCCAGACATTGGATGTATACCTACTATAGGTAATTCTAATACATATAGAATCCCATTATTATTAATTATTGATGAGCCTCAAATATATTTTTCTCTAGTCTCAGTCTGTGTGTGTTTTTAATCCAAAGAANATATATATATATGTGAGTTTTTATATATATTATTACATTGTGTATCCTACCTTTTGCATTAAAAACCAGGAATTTTGCTCTTGCCCTAATTAAAATTTTCTATTCCTAATGAAAATAGACAATTATAAATACTGTGTTCTTTTAATCATTAGTAAGTTTGGTTTTAGTACTTGTCAAACAATCTCATTAAAAGACTAATGTCAAATTGTCTTTTTTTGTGCTAGGCTTGTTTTCCATAAATTGCTAGAAAACAATTTATTCAGTCTTTCTTCCAGTAATTGATTATGCAGATATCATTTATCGTACTTTTGCAAACACATCTTTGAATAAATTGAATATGCTTTATCATTCTGTGCTACATTGTATTTATGAATGCCCTATTTTCTGCTCATCATTGACAACTTTATTCCATAGTAAACTCATTTTCATTAGACGGGCTTAAGCATTCATTTATCAGCAAGGGAATTTGCTGAAAATCCTCACCATGTTTTCAATCT
Source organism: Calyptomena viridis (assembly GCA_013390005.1). NCBI lineage: Eukaryota > Metazoa > Chordata > Aves > Passeriformes > Eurylaimidae > Calyptomena > Calyptomena viridis. Next base: position 22,505 of record WEIV01029320.1, on the reverse strand, counting down.
TTAGCAAATTCTTTCCAACAAATATGCTTTCAAATCCTTTAGTTGTTTTTCTCCATATGAAAATAAAATAAATAGGAAGAGTGATTTTCTCCTTAGCACCCCCAACCCCCAGGTATTTCTTTTAGCTGCTATTAAAGCTTGCAAGTGATTTCAGTTTTACTGTCTAAATAAAAGAGACAATAACAGTAAAGAGGTGCATCATACCTGGCATTTTCTCAAGTGTTAATGACTATGGTCAGGTCATCCCAGTCATTACTTATTACTTATCAGGAGTAATAAGTTCCCAGACTAGCAACTTACTTGGTTAGAGGCAGGGTCAACTGAGTATCTACACTGTTTATTGTCTTTTCCCTAGTCATGAATACTGCCCACACAGGATGTTTCAGAATTTGGCTGAGTCTGACTCATTTTCAGGTACAGAAATACCTTTTCTCATTATAGCTTTTTTCTACATAGCAAAGAAAGCATTTTGTCATTACTTTAGTGAGGTGTAATTACAGTAATTCATCTGCTGTAAAAAAATTCAGGTTTGAAAATCTTATCTGCGATTGCACAGGCATAAATATTATGTTAAAACATAAAATCTGACATTAGTGTAAAAAAGGGCTCAACATCCTCTGGAGTGTGAGGCACTGCCTACTTCCAGAGAAATTAGCAGGCTGTGAAAGCGATCATAAACTCACAGACTCAAGCCCCAGAATACATAAGTCACATCATGACCCTCTCCTGCTTCTTTCTGCACGGTAAGGGGGGACCCAGCTGCAATTCTTTCTGCTTGAGAAGGAGTCTGTGACGCCAGCACAGTCCTCATTCTTTACCCAGTACCAAGAAACCTGAGGAAAAGTAATGTGAGACCAATGTGTCATCCTATTTTTTTAAGCATTGCTGCCGCTTTCGGCCGTGTGACACCTTCTGTATGTGTATCGGCTCCCTCCGCAAGCCCCAGCTCCTTTTTCAGCCCGGGTTTGGTAATTGTTTCGGAGCACGCAATAGGAGGGGGCACTTCTGGGCGAAAAGCCTCAGTGTCGCAGGAGGTCCAGCTCAGAAATGCTTAAGGGCTGCAGGGCTGTGTGTGCCCTCTTGCAAGCCCTCAAGGATTAGCCAGCAAACGGAGGATAAAGAAGATGCAGGTGACTCTTCTTGGTTAGGAATATTTTAAGTTTATTTCTCTCTGGGGGCAACGTGCCCCACAAAGGCTCCTAAGCTTAAGAAAGCAACCAAGGAAAGCCAAAACTACTTCCTGTGTAAAGAATCTTATAGGGAGGTTTAACCAGTGAGAAGGGAGGGGACAAACCATCTGGAGCAGGGCAGGGGGGTTAACAGAATATTCCAACTTCAAGAGGTAACAGAACTATATAATACAGAAATACATAATATAGAAATACATATTAATCACACACTACAACATGTATGAAAGCAGGGAAAGGAAATGGATCTCCCTCACCTGACCACTCAAACTTGATGTGCATAGGTAGGAGGTAAAGAGGTCTTGCTTTTGGAAGTACATCATCAGAATGTAATGGAGTACCTATCCAGCACACTGTCCCTGAGCTGCTTCAGCAGAGATATTTTGTGACAACGAGGTAGAAAGCAGGAGACTATTCCTCATGTGGCTGAGTACAAGCTCATCTGGCTGTCACTCTCAGAGATGCTTGTGTTACTGGACAGGAGGAAAAGAGAGCGAGACACTGCACAGTCCAGAGGGCAAGAATTCACCTAGGACACTTGGATTGTGTGCTCTGCATCACATTAACAAGAAGAATAATAAAAGAAGGGTTTGCAGCTCTATTATTCTTTGGTTTTCTTATTATTCTGTTATTTTTCTTTGAGAATAAGAACGAGTGTCTGATGAATATCTAAAGGAAATAGACATCGCTCTGTATCAAACTGTTATGTGACTTATCTACCTTCAAATAATGAGGCTGGAGCTGCTGTGTCTCCTCTGACATTTTCTGCTTTCAAATGAATCACCATTTTTCTTTCTGGCTTGTGAAGTTGCCATTTGGAGGTGCTAATTCCACATGTGCATTGCACATGGAATTATTTTAAAAGTCTTTCCAGATGTCTATACTCATCTTGACAATCTTGCTCATATACGTGTACAACTGATTGTTAATATTGGCTTTTAATTGAAGGAGGGTTTTGAGAATCTACAATAATTTTGAAATCATCTTTTTAAGGAGAAAACACTCCAGAAATTAAAAAAAACCAAACAAACAAACAAAGATTTATGAATCACCTTTAAAATAGTGGATTTGCAGAATGTATATGTCTTTTATACATCTTTATAAACAGGTATAGGCATTTATAATATGAAGGACATATTTGCATGCAGAAAGTATACATATTTTGGTTTCCTCACTGTCACATAGGATGGCTACTCATATGTTTTTCCTATTATATATGAATATCATTTGGGAGACCCACAGTTGCTCCTGTTGCAGGGCTCCAGTAAGGTTTTACTGGAACATTTTCCCTTCTAACCCTTGCCATTTCAACTAGTTTCTCATTCCAAAGAAAAAATATACTTTATCTGACATGAATATGGAACCTGTGTAGTTAAATCTTGGTTTCTACAAGCAATGATTACTTGCTTCAATATTCACAGAAAGAGAATCTAAAGGGGGCCCAGGCACAGCAGGAATGAATTAAGATTTGAATTTCAACAGGCATTCATTGAAAGGTTTTTTTCTTTAAAGCCTTTCAGTTCTTCTGATGGCAAAGGATTCACTTAGCTCATGATTTGTAAAGGACTGTCTGGACCTTATTGCTAATTGTAAGTCACTGTGCAGGATCACCAGCTGTACAAGGAAACCTCTAGTCCCTAACCATAGATCTTCTCTTTGCATCGCCTTCCTCAGGGCTTGCTTTATTTCCAAAACCACAAATTCTAAACCAGAACAAATCAGCTCAGATTGCTCAGTAATAATCACCTGAGGCCCTTCCAGCCTCAACCAGCTGGGAGAAGACAGCACACAATCTCATTTTACCAGATTTTCTTTTGTACCGACTTGGTCTTTCTTTCCAGGACACCATCAGAAACACTGTTACCAGCCCAGTAACCTCTAATGTGCCAAATTGTCTTTAGCTGATGACACACTGCTCTTTTGCAATGGCAATGTATGCTGATTTACCCTGGTTTGACATATGTAACTGGCATTCCAGAAAAAATTAGATTGCTTTAAAAAGAATCTTCAAAATAGGGCCATTCATAACCTGAAACTGCAAAGACTGCTGTTGAAGGGAATGCTGGGAATTGCTGGGAAATAGCAAGACCTGGAGTAAGTTGGAGTAATTTTTGCTTTGATTAATTAACACATAGTGATTTTGAATTTCAAGGAGTTTTTAGTTTTCTTTTTTATTACTAGAATGTCATTATAATGCCATATGTGTTCATCTTACCACTCCAAAGGAGAAAAATGAATTTAAGAAAGGATACAAGAAAAGATAATGTAAATATATATTTACATATATACCTGCATTTACTAATATACATATATACAAATGTTTACATAGATTTATTTATAGATCTATATTTACCAATATATATATGCTTGCATATTAATGTATATATATATGAAACTGGTGATATGCAGACTATTAAATATTAAGTACAAGCACTTATATTTGTGTGAACATGTGAACCATTGATGGTGTATCTTTCACAAATCCACAGAGAAGTCTTTTTTTCCTGAAGCTTTGCTTTCTCCCTAGGAAGGGGTAACCTGCTGCAATATTTTGAAAACACTTGATGGATCATGTGAGTTCTTCTAGAGAAGAGCTGTACTGTCTGTCAGTTAGATGGCAATATAAAGCCTGCACAAATCAAATTTACTTGGCTTTTTTTTTGCCTCTGTAGCAGCTGAACAAATATCACAGAGATTGAACTTGTGCTATTGTAACTGGTAGTCTAATTTCTTCCAACAAACCAGTTTCGTTGAACCAGAAGGTCAGTGCAAAACAAGTTTATGACAGTGTGCTATGAGTATGCTGTATGAAAGTATGCAAGCCAATAGCTTTCAAGATAGGTAAACTGCAATGAAAGATTTGGGGATGCCAGTACAGTGTGTAGAACCTGACACCATTATGCTTAGCAGCAGTTTAATTGTTACCTGTAAGGTAATTGTAAGGGGTAAAAATCCACACACTAAAAACCTCCTCTTAAGAAAAAAACCCCTTTGAAAATGAAACACTAAGGAAAGATTAATGTCAGATAGAAAATTAAAACCTAAAAAAAAACCCCATTACGGTAATGAATAAAATTAGGCTGTACTTGAAAATTGATTAAGTCTTGCTAACTAACCCAAAAGGGAACCACCATATGGTCCTTACTGTCATAAACCATTAACTTACATTCAGGGCACAACTCTTCTGAAAACTCTCACTGACTAAATCAGGTCTTTCTTTTCAAATGTAGAAGGTGTTTAGTCTTCTTGACTTCTTCCTCCACTCACCTGCTTTGTCTTCATCTATATGGCTGACTTTTAAGTCCTGTTGAGAAATGTTTTCTACAGTGTTTAATAGCAGAGGAACTGGGGATGTTGCAGCTCAACCTGTGCCTCCCAAAGTGAAAATGGAAGCAGTTGATAATACTCCACACAGTCTTTTGGCTTCTTGATTGCTCTGCACTTTCTATAAGATGGGACCTGAGGACTGGGGAAAAAATAAAATTTTACTGCCCTGTCCCTCTCTCCACCTCTGCTTGAGGGGAAGGAAAAGGACTGTCTGCCATGGGATGTGTTTGGAGAAGGAGCAATGTCAACTGGTATGCACCTACATTATGATGCTAATTCTATTTGCAACGTTTTCTATAATGAAGTTTCCTGTGCATTGGGTTAGTTTTATAGGCATAATATATTTTCATGGTATTAAATATAATATAGCATATGAAATGCAACCTATGGCAGAGATGGTGACTTAACAGGGTCTGAGATGTCAGTATCCTCAGTGTCCTAAATGTAACCTCTGTTGGAGATCTTATCAAAGCAAAGCAATTTGAATTACGTGTTTTAGACATAGGAGTGTGATCGCTTAAGTGTAGGTGGCCCAATGATTTAAACAAAAGCATAATTAGGTACTGAGGGCAAATTAAGGATGCATTTTGAGAAAGCAAGAAGAAAGGTAGATAAGGAAATGTAGTAAAATAAGTTGTAAAACAGACTTTCTCCTTTGTACTATTTTACTAATAGTATTAGCTTCACCAGAAAATTTTCCCATGTTCCTTGTGACAAATTTAGTGCAAGTCAAAGCTGTACAGATTTCAAAACCATGAGGAGATGAGTGCATGGTACATGAGAGCATGTCCCTGCACTGCCCCTTTTTAGGAGGTTTGGGAAGCCAGCAGAGCCAGGTACTGGACAAAGGGGTAGTTTTTGCAAACTTTTGAACACCAAAGAGTGCTCACTTGGGTTTGCATGGCAGAGACTGTCTCTCTGCTGAACAACTTGCTGCAGTTACAATTTCAATGAAAATCGAAAGCCTAAGTGACACCGTTTTCTGTATCACTTCTCCCCTAAAATGATTTATTGACCACTTATACATGAAACATTTTCCTGTCATGAATAACACCCTATGTATTTATTTTCATGAATAATGGCTACTATTTTAATTGATAGTTTCAGACAGAGGAGTAGATTTATTTCTACAATGAGTAACACTTCCCTCAATATAGAGCCTGTATAAGTTATTTTACTATGTATTCCAGTTTTCCTTTTGAGGCCAGTATACTCTTAATCTTAACAGAAATCAATCAAATAACATCTAATACATCACTAAGCACCAGTTTCTATAAAGTATACTAACATATTTTTCTACATTGTTTTTAAAATTTGTCTTAAGTAGTGTTGCTGGGAGCTTTCACTGAACCAAGAAGCTTTTGATTTGGCTGTTATATCTGTCCATAAGACATCTGTTTCCTTCCCTGGTAGCTTACTTGTTAACTTATTTGACACCCTACCTGCATATATATGACATATCAATTACTTTACTCGAACACATCTCAATTACACTGCCCTTTTTTTAGCTAAAAATTTAAAATTCAGCCATGTTAATAATTAAATATTGATTCCAGCAACACATGAGATTGTATGGGCAGATGATGCATTATTCATTCATTCCTGAGTGTGACACCAGAGAGTCAAGTCTATGAAGAATTCTCTTAGCAAAGGTGATCACAGTTCAGAACTGAAATCCCCATTACTTGCAAATGATCTTATTTTGATATTAATGTTCAAGCCAATACATGCTGTGTGCTCAAAAATATGCCTCAATCATACTCCAGAACTATTGAAGGAATAAGACTGCATATGTGCCTCTGTCTAGTATAAAATCACAAAGCTTGCTGTGAATAATTCCAAAATAGAAGTAAAATGTTACAGAAAACGTACTGGCTGACTTCACTACAAACAAGGAAACAAGCCCCCTAACAAACATAAATTCCTGATCTAATTGCATTGCAAATTATTGGGCCAAATATCTCTATAATTTTAGAGAGTTATTATTTATTCTTCAAAGTCAGGAATGATAGAGTTCTCTCTTCCTTTTCAATAAGGATTTCCTTGTTGTAGCCTGACTCCAATCCCTATGTAAACATTTACATAATAGATTTTACATCCATTCAGAAATCCCAGATTCATGCACTGGTATTGGAAAATTTTGATGGTGACATAATTTAATATCTTTTGCTATGCTAAGAAATTGGGGTTGGGAACACTGTCAGATATAATGGGCAAAGGACAAAGTTTGTGAATGCACTATAAAAGAAATGACCCAAATGTGAGTGCTTAAGAGTGAATTTCAAAATATGACAATAGGTTATGGCAAAGACAGATGTAGAATCCACGTGAGAGAAAAATATATTTGGGCAGGTACCTTGTCTTCAGTAAGACACTTTGCCATCTACTACATTAGTTAATTAAATTCCAAATGGCAGTAATTTCTGGAGTCAGCTTCTACTTCCTATTTCTATTCATAAAGCACTCCGTGGGTTTTTTTTAGTGGAAAGAGAGTGTTGTGGGGAAAAATCTTAGTAACATAATGTATCAAAATATTTTAATCACAAGAGGTATTACTTACAAATCTGGTATTCATGCCAGATATCCTTTATAATGGTTTTACAACAATTTAGCATTTACTGTACCCTATGTATAATGTTGTCTTTGCTTTCACATGTATTACTATAGCTACAGCTATGGTGTTTGAAAGAAAATGGAAATACGGGACTGCATAGAAATTTGAACAGCTTTTATCTAAGTCTGCATTAACATGCAATTCCATTTCTCACTCTAAAACAAATAAGCTGTCTTCTTGAAAAAACACGATTGCTGAAAACTGTAGTTTTCTAGTCTGTTATTTGAGCTATGAAACCAGAATATGTTTTAATAAAACACTGCAGTCAATAAATTTAGCTGTTAAGCTAAAGCAAAGACTGATAAAAGTCAATCAAAAGACACCACCGACTGCAGGGAGGTACATGAAGCAAGTAAAGAACTAAACCTGAAGCTACATAGTTCTTTTTGTTAGGTAGCAGCAAAACAATTTGCATTATTCATTACACTCTGGAAAACTCACCAAAGAAAAAATCGCCAAACCCCCCAAAACCAACACATGAACAGATTGAAAGGACTAGATGGAACCTAGATGTCAAACAATGCAGAACTAAAGTAAGGGAACCAAAGAAAGCAAAATCTAATGTAACAAGGCTACAAAAAGGTTCTAGAAATATCTGGCAAGAATAGAAGGAGATCACTGAAAAGTAACAAAGGGACTGTTATAAGTGAGAGCTCTGAGGTGGATGAAAAATGGTCAAAACTACTTTTTCTTAGTTTTCAGTATAAAGGAAAATGATGAAAGTGAAAATATTATGTAGGAAGATGGAAAACTATTAGAAGCAGTGGGCCAGAATTGTGCATAACTTACACACAAGGGCCCCATTTTCTGCCTTCTTTCTCATGTTGAATATTACTTATATTGCAACTAGTCCCCTGGCTTCTCAATAAAAGGGAAAAAAAAAGGAAGTGCTGGATGGCATAAGGATGACACAGAGTTACAAAGTGTAATGCAAGCAGAGTGCTCTGAGAGCATTCTGCAGAATCCCTAGCAAAAATGTTATTAAAAACATTCAATGAAAGGAGTATCTGTGAAAACTAAATTCTGGTTTTCTTTAGATCAGGTACGTTGTGTTGGAAGCAGGAGACAGCCATTGTAGTGTGCGGTGTCTTTCACACTGACACACCGTGCTCTGCTGTGGGACATTTAGGTTGGATGCTGGGAAAAGGCTCCTCACTCAGGAAGTGACCTGGGCACTGACCAGGCTCCCCAGGGCACTGGGCACAGCACCAAGGCTGCCAGAACTCCAGGAGCTTTTGGACAATGCTCTGAGGCACATGGTGGGATTCTTTGGGTTGGACTCGATGATCCTTGTGAGTCCCTTCAAACTCAGAGTATTCTATTATTCCACCACCCTAGCACCAGGAAAAGACATGGAGGGCATGACTTCAAGATATTAATGAGAGATAAATGAGGCACTGTCCATACATTCATTTAGATCCTACTCCAAATACACTTAAAATATAATTTTATTTAAGATACTAAGCATATTGTGAAAGAGCATCTTAGAACAATTATGTGGATGCAAATGTCTTCATTCTCATACTTTTGGTTCAGTAGAATTCCTTCCCCCTACTTTTTATTTTGCTTTTAAATACTTGCTGTAGTCTTATGTATTAATATATCCCCATAGATCCAGGTAGAGTCTTTTATTAAAAAAGCTTTCAATGGAAAATGCCATTACTGTCTCATTGATACAAATAATGGAAAACATAAAACCTGCCTAAAATAGAAAGCATTTTGACGGCATGACACTTCATTTTTGGCATTTTTGGCTCAATCTGAAAATTAAATTGTTTTGAAAATGAGTATAAAGCATGCAAAACTTAAATTTCAAACAAAATGTTTCAATTTTATCTTGAAAGAATGTTTGATTGATGTAAAACATTTTATTTCTATTAGAATTTTAAGGGAAAATTGTACATTTTGGGTTTTCAATTAAGTTTGTAATGGGAAAAGTACACTTTCTGCACAAGGTTTGGGACAGATCCTGACCTGATTTCCTGTGAATAGATGTAAACTGCACATTCACAAGCTGTTATTAAAATGTGAAATTGATAAAAGCAAAACCTAAATAAAACGTTTACTGATTTTGACATGTTTATGCATAAAAATTTGATATGTTTTAGAAAACAAGGCAATAAACCTGAATTGGATTTTATGCCTATACGGGTCATAAAAGTTCATCAAATGAATCCTGAAACAGGACAACAGCTCTGCCCTACACCCAGACTATGGGCTGTCTCTTGCAAACTAAGAATGTCTGTGCTCTTAAGGAAACAGTTCCAAGGGCTTCTTACTTTCTCTGGTAAAAACACCTAAACTTTTTAATGTAAAATTCCTAGTCACTAATTTTTTTTGTACTATGGAGCCTGCTACTATGAAAAATTTTATCCTCATTTAGGTTCCTGCAGATCAGGAGCAATTCATCTGGTATCCTTCTCTGTGTTAACCAAAATAATCACTCGGTCTAAAATGGATATTCCAGATGTTGGATAATTCTTGTGACTGTTTTTTCCTGAACTCTTTCTAGTATGCCAACAATCTTTCTAAGTGGAGGATATAAACTTTAAATTCAAGCAGCGTAATGGGTTTCCAGAGGTAACAGACTAAGGAATTAGTGCTAGTCAATAAAAGAGGAAATGTTTATTTAGGAATGTCAGCACGGGGCTCTCAGAGAGGAGGTTGCAATTAGATACTGTCAGATGAAAAGAGGAAATGCAGTATAATCTGCATTCTGATGTCTCCAAGGAGAGTCTGGTATGTAACCCATGATACTGAGTGGGACTTTTCCAGCTGACTTCAACAGCTTTGGAGCAGGTCTTAAGTGCTCCAGGAGGTTTTATGTAAAGCTGGGGAATCAACTAAGGACTTTGCCAAGCTCTGATGAAGACAGAATTATGTGTTCTGTTTTTCACTGCTCATGGAAGCTCTGAAGACAAGCAACAAGGATGCTGAAAGGATTAAAATGGGGGATCTGAAAGAGCCAAATGCATGCAGTTTAAAAAGAAGGCAGCTTAAAAGATACACAGCTACTCTGTAAATTCCTTCCAGAAAATAATGTATCATCCTACAGTTTCTCTGGGAATAACCTCTCCTGAACTTGTTAAATCTACAAGATATACGCAAAGGAAATAATGTGATGTGCACTCTAATGCACAGCCACTGTCCTTTTTGCAAGAAAATTCCTCCCCTTCCTTCTTGTAATCTATTTCTCAGCTGGGTCACTTTCAACTCAGCTCAGAGATTTGCAATTGAGTTCAGTAAGCAAGAACTATTCGCAAGTTATGAGTTTCTTTAAACTCTGGGTACCAGTACTCCTGCAGCATAGAAGGAAAAGAAGAATTTGTGTGAGTTGGAGACTAATGAAACATCTTTTCTCTTCTTTGTCCCTGCCCATGATAAAGAGTAGAGCTGAAATCTTGTCCCAGTGAAGAGTATGACAGAATTCCCATTGAATTCAATGGTGTCTGTTGTAGAATTTTTCATTAACATTTATCATATTTCCCCCAGAGCACTTCAGCAATGGCAAAATAGTCTGTGTAATTCATTGCACATACAAAAGCAAATAAAGCCCTTGGCAGAACAAGCTCTTGCATGACATAAAAGCCACATAATTCATTTATATAATGCAGTAAGGGATAGGCAGCATATGTACATATATACATACATACTCACACACCCCCTTGTGGGTATTCAAAGCTACAGGATGCTCTGGGGAGACAGAGCCTAAAGCCAGAAATTTAACAGTTCATATGTTGCATTATTACTTATTCTATGACATATGTATATATGCTCAAAATTCAGTATTTTTATGTATCATAAAATATGCTTTCTTGTTTCCTCTCTTTTTCTTGATCTTCCCATTAAGAGAGTAGACTTTTTAAATAAGTTATAAAAATTATCACCAGGTGTTCATCTCAGGTGCCAGGCATATATATGCATATATATTACCATATACCCAGCTTGAAGACTTAGAAATATTTGACAATCTTGATAGTCTGTCACTGCTTTGAATTTTCTGTGTAAAGGCACAAGGAAAGAGCCCCCGGATTATAGGTTTGCCATGTCTTAGAGCAGAAACTAGCGACCTCAATCTATTTGCAAAAATATTGTGCGTGTTCCTTTTTTTTTTTTTTCATTTTTTCCAGGGAGGATAATTAGCTACAGCTCTTCGGGAGTCCAGCAAATGCCACTTTCAACACAACGTGCCACTCTGTTTTTTTGTATTTTCTCCCTAGTGGATATGCAATGGGTGTATACACTCAAATATCCTGCTAACCTTCTCTAGCCTATTTTCAAGTAAAAAAATAGAAAATATATCTCCATAAGTATAAAAATTTCTTCCTAATTGCAAAGTCAAATATATTTATCTTGGATTTATTTCCCATGACAGAAGTAATTGAGTTCTTGATACATGCCTTTAAGCAGTGTAGTAGTGTTGGAGATGACTTCACACTGACCTTTAATTTTGTCTAAACCTTACTGATTTTTGCCACATAGTGACACAGTTTTATTTAACATGTGTTCAGTGCTGTATTTCACAGGCACTGGTCTTCGAGTATGAAATACTCTGCATAAAAATCTGAGCAGATAACCATGTAGGAAATTTATACACATACTAGTCAGCCACTTTTCACCTTTTCACACGGAGGCCTGAATGCCAAGAATACCTCAAACTAGAGGATATATTGATCCTAATATATCTGCCACATTCAATCAAGAATGTCTAAAAGGAGTAAACAGGCATGTATAGATTGATTCTGTTTTAATGTTTTGCAGTAGAATACACTGGTAAACATTACATAATGATGACTTTCAAAATAAACAACTGACAAAGAGTGACATTCTTCACCCCTGGTGAATATTCTGAACTCTTCAAGTGATGTCACTAAAGCCCAATGCAGAAACTATGCAGTATGATAAAACTGTGAAGAATAGAGCTGGATGAATATTTACTTAAGTAACTGATCTATTGAAAGATTAACCCTTATTTTGGAAAATAAAATGCCTAGATAAGAATTAGATTCTTGAACTGCACTAACTGAAGTGAAATGCACCAGAATGCTGTTTACAATCTTTTTCTTTTAACAGGAAATTTAGTAACAACAGGTGACAGTGACATTTGTCCTTCTTGCTAATAAGCATTATATCCTGCCCTGAAATACATCTTTATAGATACTTAGAACTGTAAGTCTCTGATAAAAGATTAGATATTGAGAAAAATTTCTTCACTGAAAGGATGGCCAGGCATTTGAACAGGTTGCCTAGGGAATTGGTGGAATCATCACAAGTGGTGGTGTTTAAAAAAATGTGTGGATGTGTCAGTTGGGGATATAGTTTAGTAGTAAACACAGCAATGCTGGGTTGACAGTTGACTCCATGATCTTAGAGGCTTTTTCCAGCCTTAATGCTTTTATTATTCCATAATTTATAAGCATGTCAAGAGCCATCTGCAGAACTCATCTGTAGAATTATATATCGAGGAACTCATAATCCGGAAATTAATTGAGGAGGTATATACGATAGCACATTTTATTATTTATTGATTTCTAGCACCACTTCTAAACTCATAACACAGTTACATTTTAATTGCATGTTTACATTTCTCTTCACAGAAAAAGTCTGCAGGTGTTTTAAGTTTTCAGCTTGCCAGAGGAGGAACCAAATCTGGCAGTGGAGGTAATGCAATGACTCCTGCTGCCAGCAGTATCTGGGGTGTTACCATCCTTATTCCCTGTATTTCCAATGTGACTACTTCACAACTGGAGTAGCAGTGACTCTTAACAGCTTGACCCACCTGAAGGTACTTTTATGCTTCAGTGGGAAATGGTATGCCAGACAATATATATCCTGTTGCACTTCTTTCATAGTTTCATGAGCAGATCTCCCACTACGCCATTTTTGCATAGACTCTGAAGGGGTTTTACACAGGTCTCTTCTTGACAAATGGAAAAGGGTGGAATATTTTTCTTTCTGATGAAAAAGAAAAAGGTGGCATTACAAAAAAGAAGGGAGGCAGCACAAAGAAAAAGGTATACAGGATATTTTACTGAATGTGTTAAATATTGATTAGCCATAATGTGCCATGGTAGCTTCACAAGAAAGGAAATTCAGTTGTATGTATGAAACTTAGTATCAGCACAAACCTTCCTGTAATATGACAGTAATCTTCAACTTCTTGTAGGACTCTGCTGAAGCAATAGTCTTACTTAGAACAGACAAAACTTGAGGTAATTTCAGAGGAAATTTCGTGTCATAGAACTTGTCTCTATTTTTTATGATTCTTCAGTACCTCTGAAATGATACTACTACATTTTACTGGAAACCAAAGTTCATGTGAAAGTGTTATTTTAATTCTAAAATCAAGACAATAAGAATTGCAAAGTGCCATCTGTATAATCATATGATCACACCGACACATTTTGTTTTTTGAGTGGAGAATACCTGTTTGATTCAGTCAGTCATATCAGTCCAAGGTGCAGAACCTGCGTTAGGCCAAGTGAGTGAAATTTCAAATGAAGAGACAGTGAAACTGGTTACTTGGAAGAAGAGTTATGAACATGCTGATAAAATAAGAAGTAGATTTTGGAAGATGCTACTGCTTCACCTCTGATGGTGACTGATGGTCTCTGATGAGACTACCCATGAAGTGATTTGCAGTTAATGCTATGAGCAGCAAAAATTACAGGACAGAAAGTGATTTTAAATTATATAGTCCATATGTAAATATTATTTTCACATGGCATATGATTTTTGCTTTGCTTCTTCTTTCTTTCCCATCAATTTTTCTCAAAAAACCTATCATAACAAATAGGATAAATCATAAAGTAATTTTTAAAACAAATAAACCAAACTAGACTCTTTCTAGTGACAGAAAGAAATGGCAAAATGTGCAAATTTAATTAGCTTAATAGAAGGAGCTGTTACTAGATGAGTNACTTGCACAGGAGAGAGCTTTTCTGTGAAAGTAAATTATAGCAGTTGAAAATGTTTTATTCAGAATTGATAGGCTGTTTTTATGTGTCAATACTACTACAATTTCCTTTGGGGTTTGTAGTTCATGTGTGTCCTTCTGTCGTTTTCTCCTGAGACTGATTTGTCAGTTAAGCTATGTTTTCTTTGTACTTATTCTTCCTTGGACTACAACATGTTTAGGGAGGAGAAAGAGGGAGGAGGGGAGAGGGAGTGAGCAAGCAGCATGTGATTTGGAGTTTCAGTGGAAACACTAAACTGGGGAGTACCATTCCTAAACCATGACAACATAGTCCATGAAGGAAATCAAGGGAAGAAAAAACTGTTATGTTGTTTTAAACTTAGGAAACATCTTGATTTTTCCCAATATGAATGAAAATTCCAAATACTGAACATTCTATGCAGAAAGATGTCTTATGCTCTTATCAGAAAAAAAAAATTATAATTTTTTTTTGGCAACTATAAAAGTAACATCAGGATTGAATCTTCTAAACTTGAGGTGGA
>WEIV01029319.1:461-12118 GCA_013390005.1 Calyptomena viridis | reverse complement strand
TAGCCCCCCCAGCTAATAAAAAACTCTGGCTACTTAAAACCACAACACCTAGTGATTTTAAAAACTCTTATGTGGACTCTCAAGATGTTTCTACATTAGAATATTTTGACAGATGAAGAAAAGAAAGAAAGGATGAATGAAATCCAAAGGAAGTTCATTTACATTTGAGTAGTAGTAAAAGTCCTTCTTACGGACATGGAGACATAAAAGAAAAGAGCAAATAATTTTTTTTTTACCTTCCATCCTTTTTTTAGCTCTGTAAGCTGCTTAGAAATACTTTGAGAGCAGATGCAATTCCTGGTTTCTTTAGACATGTCAGTTTGGCTGTGCTATAAGTGGACATCACTTAGGCCAGTGAGGGTGGCCAACAACCTCTACAGCAGCTTAACTCTTCATTTTTATTTTCATATCCATTCCTCCCAGCCCCTGAAATCCTTTCAAAAAGAAAACAGCCTTACTTAATATATTTTGGTTCTCATGAATCTTCCAAAGGCTTTCATCAAAGCAACAGCTTAAATCACAATGTGCATGAAAATAATAGGAGACTAGAAGACATTTTGAAAGTTGTTTTGGCCTATTATGTCAAACTCTGTCCATTGTCACTTGAAAAAGGCATTAGATTTTGTTCTTTTATGCAATGTCTTTCCATGTCTTTCTCCCCCTTTCTATTCTACCAGCAATGTTATTTTACATAGGCCTATTAGAATGATCTTAGTAGCTTCATATAGGAGCCAAAGAAAATTGATCTTTGAATTTAAAAGAATGTTTGTTTGGGAGGTGTTTACTCATGATGGCACAGTATTGAAAGTGATACTTGCAGATTCTTACATACCTTTACCAGGGGCAGTTCTTCAGCTAAAGTACATGTTCTCTGATATGACTCCTAATGTATTACATAGACATTACCTGAGACTTAAAAGGAGACAAAATCATAGATGGAGTCTATATCATTTAGACCATAATTTCAGCACTTAGGAAGAGACAGAACCCTTTAGCTCTTTATCTGGCTGCTTTTGCCAGATAAACCCACTAATAAACAGAAGCATTCCTTGTAAGACAGAAACATGTAGCCTCACAATACATAATTGGGAAGCCCAAAGTCAACTATGAAAAATTGTTTCTTGATTGTATTATGATAGGATAAAATTCGGAATAAGTGTGGATGGAACAATATAAAGTCTGGAATGCCAGTGACAGACTGGGGAGCCTATCTGAACCATCTCAGTGAAACTGTAGAAGCATGATAAAAATAGAAATTCTGTATTTCTATCAAAAGGTGAACTAAGTAAGTAAGATGAAATCAGGCAAAAATTCTTAAACTCCACCATCATGTCTTGCATTTTTTTTTCTAAAATGCAGTAAAATGAATTTTCACCTATGTATCTTAACGGGTACTCTTTCAGGCTCTTTGGATTGGCTTACTCTGGCTGAAATTCCCATCTAACTTGATCCTGCAGCACCATGGCTAGATACTTCATCTAACCTGGAACTTGGTGCTTCCAGCAGCACAATGGTGTGCTGCTGAAGGACCACAGACAGCAACTGCTCACTGCAAATTGGGGAACTCTGCTCTAGCACTGAATAAAAAAGGACTGGTTTTAGACATAGAATCATAGAGCATCTCAATTTGGAAGAGACTCATGAGGATCATTAAGACCAACTTCCTGCTCCTCACAGGACTACCTAAAACTAAATCCCATGACTAAAAACATTACATACATAAACTGCTTTATTAACCTTAAACTTACCTGACTTCTTATTGAGATCAGATGAAGTTCAACTCATGTTTTGCAATGAAGTTGCTAAAGGTATGATTTTATTTGTTTGTGTGGCTGTTTACCAAAACACTGTTCTGTAAAAGAACTTTACTAGTGTAGAACAACCATCAGAACTTTAAACATACTGGATTATACTTGTGCATGGCTTCATTCTGGAGATGTTGGTCTTGACTGCTATTGCTTCTTCCAGAAGAGAATAAACTGCAGGTATTTGTAACCAATCATCTTTTACTTAGAGGGAAGTGTGCTAATAGCTTTCACTTAACAGGTGCATGTAAGTATCCTCTCAGCAAGTGAGAGCTTCCTAGAGACTGCTCTGCTAGAATTCAGATTTTTTCAATAGGAACAAGTTGTTGATTCACCCATATCTTCGTCTTGTCATACCCAGGCATTCTAAAGGCCAGGCTGTCTCATCTCAGACAAGACCAAACAGATAACACATTGCATCTTGCTTTTGTTCCTTTCCCACTGAGAGTATCTTCAGGAAAGCAACATCCTTCAGTGTTCCACCTGGTACTAAACAGCTGTAAAGAAGCATCACAAGATTGTGATTTGATATTTGCTGGATGTTGCTTTTCAGAGAGCAGCTGTTAATCAGAATCAGTATGACTCTGCTCTTTGCTAGTTAATCTATAATGAATTCTGAATTACTTAAAATTATGCTGCTTACAAATTTATTGGGATCTGCCTAGACATCACAAAGCCAAAAAACATTGGTCCCAAATAATATGGGACCTCCATTCATGTTTGGAATTTAGGGTATTAAGTAATGAAGAAACTTAAATTCGTCACTTTCACATCTGCACACATCTTCTGTGCTAGGTAAATACTCTGAGTTGTGTCAAGATGCCAAGAGATTGACTGAAGACTTCAGCCTAGTGTTTGTGCCAAGAATCTGGAGATACTAGGCAGATATGTAGATTTGATGGATGTCTTTTGAACCCTTAGGTGTAGACATTTTATATTCATTTTCTCAAACACAGTTTCTGGGCAGCTACAGTTTAGACCACTTCCTCTCCCTGAGGCACACATCCTTTTTTATACATGCAAACGTTTCCTAAATATTCTTAACTGCTGTGATTACAAAAACAGTACTTAATGAAGCACCAACAGGACAGTCTCAACTTGGAAAAAGTCTTATTTATAGCCACTGATAATTTTGCACTCAAATGGCCTTACCGTGTGCTCCACTGTTTGAAGGTGCCTCATATGTCTTATGATTATTGGCTCAGTGCTAGGGGAAAAACCAAAACTGATCAACTTACTTAGAGTTGAATCCCTGATTAATAGCTTCCATAAAGACCACTGGAATTTTCTATGAAATCACCTTGTCCTAAAAATTGTTCCCTAGACTTCCCTTGTTTTTAAGTTGAATTCCCCTGCTCTCCTTCCTCTGTTGAGTCCTATGTTGTAACAATTTCTTTTGTAGAAGCTAAAGCTAAAGCACTTTTTTGTCTGTTTTTTCTTTTTTTTTTTTAAATCAACATGCAGTATCTATTTAAGCAGCTGGTTTAATTATTCTGTGGCAGCAATTGCACAACAGAGGTAGAATGCAATGCCTTCAGCTGAAGAACAAGGATGTCTAACTTCTTCATTTGAGTACAATGAGCATATGAGTTGTGAGTTAGAGTTCTGAAACGTTTATGCAAACTGTAGTATGTTGTTCTTTTGCAACCAATAATTAATTACAAGTTAGTTGATCAAACTATTGATACAGAACTAGGAGAGAGTGAACTGGGCACAATCACTAAACTTGATTTAAAAAGACCTGCAGTTTAAAATAAGTCGGCTTTTTGGTTTTTAGGAAGACTTTTCACAGTTATGTTAGGAAGAACACTGCTCGTACCATTCAGACCTCTCATTGGAAATAATTGCTTGTAGGGAAGTCAGTCGACTGCTTTCACCTATGGGTCTCCAGCCACAGAAAAAAACAAAACATTAGTACATATGAAATTCATTTAATTTTTAAAATGTTGGGGAAAAAGGAAAAAATGCGGTATTTTAATACTAAATGTTTCCTAAGTAAAGGAAATTCCAGCTGTGTTTCTACTTCAGCTCTAATTATTGGTGCTTTAAATAGAGACTATTGAACCTGATTAATGTAATTAAAAACCTTTCTTAGGATAAATATGGTTTGTATGCAAAACTCCTATGATATCATACTTTTAAAATGTTTGGATTTGTTTTGAATCAATACTTGGACTCCTCGAATGACAAGATTATGGAGTGCTCTAGCTTCACAATTGCATTTGAAGCAAATAGTTGATATTTGCTTAATGATTTTCTCTCTTCTCTAATTTGCTTTGTTAATTTCATTGAAATTGGCCCAGTTACTTCAGTAATTACTTTCTGACAGAAGATGTCATCTGGGATATTTCATTTCCGAGGGCAAGGAATGGAATCCTACTCAAAATCATTGAACTGTGACTGTTTAATAATATGACAGATCCTTTTAGGATCATTTACAAAAGACTTAATTTCCTCTGTCCCAGTCTGCAAGTGATGATTTCTGGTTCTGGATGGGGTGTTTGGGGTTTTGGTTTTTTTCCCTTGTTTGGCGATGGTTTGTCTGTTTGTGTTTTTTTATTAAAGCTTCATTAGTTATAATTTTGTTTTTCTAAAAAATATATAGCCTGATGTAAAATAATAAAAATGTTTAATTATGAGTGATTTATATTTGAAACAGAAGTACTACTTGCATTAATTCTTAAAGAACATTGAATGTCTCTTTCCCTTTAAATAGTGCAGTTGTTTTTAACAGGCAGTCAAGATACTTGCTTAANTTGTTCTGGAATTTACTGAAATGCTTATTAATGCTAAAAAAAGTTACAGTGATAACTGCATTCCTAACAAGCACCTTGACAAAATACTGTTCCCTGCATTGCCAGATGATGTCATGACTAAGGAATGTTACTGTTTGTAATAAGAGGAGGGACAGGACTCAGACTGAATTGATAAATGCAAATATAATGGATCATTCTGTTTTACTAGTTTGTCTTTTTCTCTATGTGTTTGCATAGAAAAACACATCAAAACACATAGGGTGCGATGTGTTTGCAAGTGAGAGATTTTGATTTTTTACAGCCTAGGCTGCTTATACAATGATGGATTTCAGAGAAATGTGTTATAAGATTTATCATGATGGTCTGTTATTGTCTTTGTCAGTGAAAAATTGATAAAACTGTAGAATTTTTCCCTCTTTGTTATGTGGAAATATAATAACTCTGCAATAGCCTGGCAAGTCCAGATAATTCCATCATAAATATTCTTTTACTGAAATGTACATACTTTTTTTTCTTTTTCCTTTCTGTTTCCCTTTTCCTTTTTCTTCCTCTCTTTTTTCTTGTTCCCAAGAACATGTGTGCAAAGGTGATGATTTTTTGATGCCAGAGTGTCAGGTAAAAGTAGGCATTTATATGTAATTCAAAGTCAATAATGATCTGACTTTACCTTTTCATACAAAAAACCCTTGCTCATTCAATTCCTGAGACTGGAATGGTTCCTCTTTAATATTTTTGCTGATAACTGTTTGAATAACTTTGTAACATTATACTTTGCTGAAGCTTTCCAAAATTACGTGATATGTTATAATTGGGTTTTTTCCTCCTTCCTCTTATCTTTTCTCTTTTCTGTACAGGTGATTTCTATTCACTCCTTTCCAAGCTGCTAGGAGAAAGGGAAGATGTTGTGCATGTGCATAAGCATAACCCTACAGAAAAGGCAGAATCAGATCTTATAGCTGAGATTGCTAATGTAGTCCAAAAGAAGGATCTTGCCAGAGAGATCACAAATCTTGATGAGAGGGACAATACTATTCTTGTCAGAGACAGAATTCACAAATTTCACAGACTAGAGTCTACCTTGAGGCCACCAGAGAACAGACATTTCCCTTTACAACAGTCTAAACATGGTGAGGGAAGCTGGGAAAAAGAACATACAGGAGGTGGGTTAGGGGTTAATTGTATACAATGAAATGCATTGTAAGAGCTGTGATCCACATTAGCAAAATCTGAAGGGAATATCAACTGAGGCTTGGAAGTATTTTACTTGACAGTTCTCCTAGTTATGGAAATGTTCTCCCTCTCTTTTAGAGGTATTTTATTGGGGTTCTTTTCCCTTCCATGTGTGAAGGAAGAAAGTATACTAATGGCACAATACCAGTACTTTCTGGACAATAGCATATTTTTTCTACCTTAAGAATTTACTTAATGATTTTATATCAATTATGCTAAACAAGGTAAACACAGGCTATAGTAGTCACAGGAAATGAAGAACTGTAATACAAGTAACTACTATAAAATGGTCACTGGAATAATCAATACATTTTATGTGGGTTTTGATTACCCCAGTTTGTCAGATACGCAAGTTTGTAAAATGTATTGCTGTAATTCTATTGGGTATTTTTTTCTCTCATTCAGAAAGAGCAGTGGTTAATCCTGAAAAATTCTTGAGAAGTAAGATTTTCTGTATATTGGTTTCAAATTGGGCTTGACTATCCAAATATTCTTGGACAGGCTATTTTATTTTACTAGTATTATAATTTATTCCCTTCAGGTTTCTATGACAGCAGAAACCATAGAGCTATTACGTTTGTTTTACTTGCATTTTGATTGCTGTGATATTGACTATGCTTAGCCTCACTTGCTAATGTGGAAAGCCAGATAATGCAGCATGTGACAAGTACCTCATAAAATAAACTGGAATATATGCATGAAAGCCATCTGTATGTGTAAGCTGTGGCCAAACATGCTTGCTTTTATGTTGCAACCGCCCTGCTTGGTGTTTCCACAAATATGTATCATTCATCATCCACTTGATCTTTGTTTCTGTTCTCTATGTTAACATGTATTACCTCCACTTATGTGAGATTCTGTTATAACATTCAAGCTCAGAAAAATTCTGGGTTTGTGTTTAACAGAAAACCAAGGATGAGGACTTTCCTGTGTTATGTTATGCTATCCAGTTAAGTGAGAGCCTGTCAAATTACTGGCATAGAGGCAAAAAACCAGGTGGGATGTAACCATATGCCTGACATATGTGTAAATCATAAATAATTCTATAAACCACACTGGAATTAAAGGATAAGAATAGTAATGTGCATAGCATTTCTGCAAAAGCAGTTAGTTCAGACTAATAACGTGTGTAGAAGGCAAAGACTAAAATTCATTGCTGCTTTCACTGATTCAGAGGAGGGAGTGTCAGTGAACTGAACAAGAGGCTTAGTTTGGCACACTTTATGGCACAAATCCTAACTACAAAAAGCATTGCTTGGCTACATTAATAGCTGTATGTTAATTTGTGGGGAATTTGTTGGTGCAATTTTCAGGTACAGAAAAAAAGAAAACTGGAATTTTCTGAATTAGGAATGATTTGGGGTTTTCTTTAATTGTCTGTGTGTAAAGGGTTGACTTTGGCTGGATGCCAAGTTCCCAGACAGTCTCTCGCCCCTTCCCTTTTACCAGTAAGATGGCAGCAACTTATGGGTGTTAAGACAAGGCAGTTTACTATAAGAAAAAGGTTTGCATGCGCAAAAAGCAAAGCAGGAAAAATCTAATCTTTACTTCCCATTCCATGAGGTCAGCTCGCATCCTGAGAAGCAGGCTCTACGCACTGGTTGTCCCTTCAGCAGGTGGCCATTGGAAACAACCAAATGCCCCCACCCCTCCTGTTCCTTTCCTTGGCTTTATATCTGAGCTGACATCATATGGTCTGGAATATCCCTTTGGTCAGTCTGGGTCACCTGACCTGCTCGTGTCCCCTCTGCCTCTCCCTCACAGCAGTCAAAACAGTGGAGTGTTATCTCCTAGCACTGCTAAGGCTGCTGGGGCTCGGATAGACCCAGTACACTGTGATACAGAAATTCTGACCTGCAGAAGCTACCAGCGCCACCTTTTGGCAAAAGAACTTTTGTAGCAATAAAATCTTTAAGCACATGCTTAGTTTCTCTTTAGAGAAGTATTTACATATTTAAGAACAAAATCTATCACGACAACATTTTACTCTTCAAAGAAGTGGAATGTAAACTTGTCTTGATTTAAAACAAAATTTGGACCCTTTCTAAAATCCTTTACTGTATTGAGTTGAAAAAATTCTCAGTATTCTTAGGACAAGACTCTGCTGATAAATTAATTTCATGTAACTGTTTAATAATTACCATAACTAAAACAGATTAATATTTTTAGTCTTGAAAATATTCCACTTTTAAACATGTAATTGTCCTGAAAGAGCAGATGGCAAATACGTTAAGTAAAGTTGTTATAAACATTATGTTTATAACTTTATACTGCTGCTCTTCCTGACTGTTGTTAGCTTGTCACCCTTAAAGTGGTAACTAATCAGTCAGGTTGTTTAACATGCAACCAGTACAATTATACCTCCTAATTAAGGCAAACAGTGTAATTTTCCAATTTTAAAAATTTCGTTGTGCAGTGCTTACTTAGATTTCTCAGGATTTAGATGACTACTCTGATGGCAGGGAGTAAATGCAACATGACTTAAAATTTGTAATGTTGAAAGTTAGAAAGATCTTCCAGAGAATTCCAGTGAATCGCAATGTTGCCCATAAATAAGATTTTAATCTTTCACTTGTGGAAGATTAGAGGCTGATTTTCTGTTCTATATCTCTATGTAATTTTTTAACTTTTTTTTTTTAATATGAAATAAGCTACTCTAAATTTAAAGGTAGGAGATCTGGTACTTAGTTTAGAGATCTCACAAAAAAACTGGTTGTCTTTTTTTAAATAATTGTAAATTATTTTAATAGGCAAAGTAATTTTCTTTGGTCTCATATAAAACTGTTCCATAGACCACTTATATTTATAGGGAAATAGTAATAAGTCTCAGATAAACAAAGTCTAAATTTAATGAGTTTTTGTAAAAAGCTAGTTGCCTTAAGATAAACCTGTATCAAAGGACTTACAGTATAAGGCTTGCAAAGGGAAAAGAAAATACAACCATAAGGAGATGTAGGTTTTCAGGACTGCTTTTGTATTTCCCCTGTGTAGATTGTAGAGAATAATTTTCCCTCCACCACATCCTTGTTGTTACTCCTCAGACTACACCTTTACCAAGTGAAATGGAAGGGGAGGATATGCTTATCAGAACAGATGAGTTGCACAGGTGGCCTAAAGATTTTAGATATTGTGTCCCACTTCATTTTTCCTTTCACTGGAAGATCACTTCCAGCTGAACCCTCTCAAATTCCTTGGGTGCTGTGTGTTAAGGTCTGTGATCTGCCTTGTATTTAAGGCATGGATGCCCTGGGACTTTGTAAATGTGTTTCACCTGCTAGATGGTACCCTAGTGATCCTAAACATTCATGTTTAGCATCACAGCAAAACTCACAAACTTTGGGTGAACTGAAAGTTTTAAGTACAGCATAATGCTATCAAACACACTGAATATTAGGGAAGCAGCTCCAGTTTCACCTAACTCCAAAGAAATTGCTTTTTATTTGCCACCAGTTTGGCTGTATATACTTACATACAAAGTATGTATTGTAGGAATACCTGAGTTATAAAAGAAAACAAATTTCTGAAGGGAATGCAGTGATGGATTTCCTAACATATAGAAGGCATTTTTGAATTTTTCTTTTTTTTCTTCTATCAGAGTTAGGGAGATTTTCTTGTCATTACATTTTTGGTAATATTGTCTCTTAATATATTGCCAGAGCAATACAAGAGCAATCTCTTCCAAATAGTATTCAAGCAGTTAATTTGTGACAAATTAATCTGTGTAGTCAACTCTCTGCAACTTTTTCAAATTTTGAACTGTTTGGCCCTTTTATCATTGTCTGTTTTACTTAAAACAGAGATTGAATTAACCATATTTTTATCTTTTAAATGCTGATCTTTACATTGAAACTAAATTTTTCTCCATTAGTAGAGGAGTTTTTTAATTAAGACAAGCACAAGAAGTATCTGACCTTTCAGTAGTGGTTCTCTTGCTAAATGCTGTGCTGTTGATTTAATGTGAAAATCAGATTTGTGTTACTCAAAAACTGTAGAGTATTTCTTCTTAAAAACAATGTGTTATGGCATAAACAATGACAAATATTCTACCCTTCTTCATCTCTTTAGTCAGATTTAGATCTCTATTTCCTACTTACTCATATACTATTTGAATTAGGATATGAGCACTGTCCAGAGCTAATGCATATGTTGGCTGTAAGAAATGTCATAGGAAAACTTCACATAATTACTGTTTTATTTGTTTCTCATTGCTGTTTTTCTTCCCTGTATTTTTCCCTTAGTGTTAAAAGCTTTATAGAAAAAAAATCACAAATCAACCACTTGTACTGTGTAGTTGGTTTAGTGATTCATAGTTTTAGAACTAGAACATATGTTTTAGAACTATGTTTTAGAACATAGATTTGTTATGTATTTTTAATAGAACACTGATAGGTTAATATTTAAGTTTGCCTGCTGATTTTGAATTGTAGTTGTATGTTTTTGTAATTTTTAAGTGTAGAAAGTATTTACAGAGCTCCTAAAAACTGCTAGAGTCTGTGTCCTTGTATCCTTAGAAGATGAAGAAAAGAATGGAATCAAAACTGGTTTTGGCATTTCTATCACCCTGTATATAGCAGGATGCCAATGCTTGTGCATGCTTTATTATATTAAAACTATGCTTGGAATTAAGTTGCAATGCGTTAATGAAAATACTGCATGTAAGAAAATGTCCATATAATTCCCATTAGTCTGTACCAAATGCCAGTTAACCATATTTGGTGGTTTTTTATAAATATTCTACATAATTGTCTGTTTTTTTGTTTATTTGTTTCTTTGGTCAGATTTCCACATGGAAGAGGCTGTGATGTGGCCTGGGTTAGACCTTAAACTTGGCCAAGTTTCTGGGTTGGCTCTTGACCCTGAAAATAATCTAGTTATCTTCCTAAGGAGGGTTTTTTTTAATCCAAATGAATTCATTTTAAGATAACATAGTCTCTGAAAAATAGAAGGGCAGCATTCTCAATATTATAATAACAAATTATGCTTAGAGTAGTGTTTTATGAAAGAAATTNTGATCATGTTTGGGATGAAAAGTAAGTAGAGACTCTTGCTGAATAGCACGTTAGAACATCAAATCAGTGTGTGCTGTTGGTATACCTTCTCAAAGAAAGACAGATTGCAGCTCTTTTTCCATTTAAAATTCCGTTCTTTGGCTGAAAGTGCTTTTCAGAGACTCAGAAGAGAAGTGGTGTCTGACAATTCAAGATGATGGGGTTCCTAGATCTTTAGATAGTAAGAATATGTCTCCAGAGGAAAAGAACATAGTACATCAGGTCCTTCAACTGTATGACCATATTAGTATGATATTCACAAAGAGTAAATATCCCTACTTCTCCATGTTTTCTAGCAGGAATAATTAGCCTGAGCCAATGGTGTTTTAGTGTAGTATATTAGTGTTAGCACTTGGGTTTAAGACATGTAAAGCTAGCTCCAGTGTATCCTCATTCTTCTTTGTGTTTGTGTACACTGAACAAAGTCGGATTGTTGCAAGGCACTCTCTCAAAACAGACTTTGTTCTACTTATTTTTGCTACATTTAGCATCACTCGAACCAAAAAAATGTTCGGACTTTAAAGTGGCTGTTTTTCTAGTGTTTGTAAGGTAATATAGTCAAAGGTATATTATTTTATGAACAGAATATTCCAAATAAAGAATACTGTCCTTATTTGTACAGCGTTCTAATGTTTTTGACCTTTAAAATTGTATATGTTTTTATATGGATACTTTTGGAAAACTTACATGAAATTGTAACAGAACACTGGGAGTAAATAGTATTTGCCTGTAACATAATAGTAAGTAGTACCTTTTTTAAATGTGCTTTTTTTATCTTTCTTTCTAAGCATCTGTTCTTCAGATGATTTTATATATAT
>WEIV01029295.1:4549-22154 GCA_013390005.1 Calyptomena viridis | reverse complement strand
TTTTTTTTTTTTTTGTTCAACTTCTGTTTCTTCATTTCATGCTAGAGTGACCTGTTCCTCCCTGTCATCATCTTAGTTTTAAATGTCATGACCACTACATCCTGGCAAATGCTATAGGAATGCAGGACACTGCACTGTGGATCCTGACTTCCTTGTGAGATAAGTCAGTTTGCTAAGTGAAAAAAGCAAAAACCTAAAAGAACTTGTTCGCATGACCAAAATTAAAGGTAATATTATGCCTGATTTAAAAAACTTAGTTTTGCTTAACAGTTTCAAGAACACACCACTCCTCATCCAAATCATATATTTGAATGAACAGAGACTTATTAACCTGGTTTTCTTGTCTAATGTGGGGGAGTATTTGAAACTCTTTAAAATCTGCTTAGGTCAAATATTTTAATTGCTGGAGTATAACAAAAATGTCTTTTGTCCACTTTTCTCTGCCTTTTAGCTCAGATTTTAAGGAGCTTATTCTTATGAATGATTCTCATATACAGAAACACTAATATAAATTGATGTCTACAGCAGGTAGTTCCTTGCAGCTTACAATTCAATGGATTTGGACCCACAAAAAAAAGTAGCAGAAATACATTACTTCCAGAGGAAAGATACATAAGGTTTGGACTATAAATTGTCAAAATTGTCTAAGAGTGTTTGAGAATTTTTGAGATAATTCTGATAGATGAGGTGAGAAGATTCTCTGCATAAGAACTTGTGGGGTCTGATCCATAGGCAGACTTGAAACTCTCACCTTTGCAATACTCTATTAACATTTAGTATTTGATGTGGACTATGATCCAAGATGGCGTGATTAGATTAAAATAAAATTATTACCTACTGTGGGCTCTAGGAAGCAAATACTGATCACCAGCAGCCCTCTCCTCCATTTCTAGGAGCAGGCTACACCTGGCAAAGCCTGCATCTGTCTCTGTATGTGTTAGTGTCCGTTTGTCCAGTTGAGGAACCTGTCCAAATTGCATTGCATGTCCAACCCAGTACATGGCCCTAAATTTCTTTTCCATGGAAAGTAGAATGTGAGAAATCAGACGAATGGGTGTAAGTGGGTCATCCTGTGATAAGACTCTGACATAGCCAGTGAGAAAGAGAATGATACAGATTCAATTTTAATTCTGTCTTCTCAAAGTAGAATCCAGGAAAAAAAAATCTCATTCTTTTATCTGATGGTAAGAGAGGGAGGAGGACAAATAGCAAAAGTCATTTAAATTACTTCTACCACGCAGGACAAGCAACAATTTTTCTTTGGGCATGTTTGGGTATGCACTGCCCTAGAGGCGCAATATATCATGCTTCAGTTTTGAAAATGGGAACTAATGTATTCACTGTTTCAAGTCCTTCAGGATGACTAATACAATTACTGGTAGATTGCTGAGTTTTTACAAATGTGCATACTGCATGCATTTTACAAGAGATGGCAGTTTTTTGAACTTCACGCTTTGTCATGCCAACTTCATGTTATAAGAATTGCTTAAATATATAATTGTTTAAACTGGTATTTGTAGTATTGGATTTCCAAAACCCATGCTTCAGGCCACTTCCAAAGTCACTGATGACATTTTTTCCCCTAAAATGTAGAAAACAATTCATTCCCAAAAGGAGCTAATCACTTGTCAGCTTTCATTTGTGAAACTGACTTAAACAAGTTTGTTCCTGTGAGGTTTTTTGTGCCACTGTTATTTAAAAATTACAGAATTGAAAATTCTTGTCTTTGGAAAAGATTTGCTCATCAGCCAAAACCTTTTATACCAGTGTTAAGCCTAAAGGAAAACTGCAATTAATTTATTTAAAAAAAAAAAAAAGAAGACTGTAAAATGGAATTTATAATGCAACCAATGACATGGCTTTTTAACTACAGCAGATCAAATGTTGCTGCTGAGAAACAATTTCGAGGAAAATCACTTAATTTTGAGCCTACCAAGCTGATGAATGGCATCCCATTACAGACAGTAGGTGTAGTCATGTATTGCCAGTAGATGCAATACATTAAGGGTGCAGTTTGTTAATAGTGGCAGGGAAGGGGGACTTGAAATAGTGAAGCTGAGTCTGAAAAATTCTCCTTATCTAT
Source organism: Calyptomena viridis (assembly GCA_013390005.1). NCBI lineage: Eukaryota > Metazoa > Chordata > Aves > Passeriformes > Eurylaimidae > Calyptomena > Calyptomena viridis. Next base: position 20,071 of record WEIV01029295.1, on the reverse strand, counting down.
GGAAATTGTTATAATCAGAATGAACTATAACTAGCCATGTCTTTGAGGGGTTTTTCCCACTGAACTACTACAGTACTGCTGTTTTTCCTCAATATGCAATGAGCAATGGTCCACGATATTCCAGCACTGCTAAGATTGCAAATTTCTTTGTTTATGCTGCTGTCAGACTGATACTGTCTTCTTCACAAATTTGAACTAGACAAGACAAGAAGTTTTTCTTATATATTGAAGGATAACTGTTGTCCAAATGAAAAGAAAGAAATAGTTTGACAGGTGATTTGTTTTGAATGAAGTCTCATAGATGATTTTTGCTCTAACAAGACAGCAGGATTATATAATCTCACCAGGCAAAGAAATTCACACAGAATTCACTCTGGAAATAAATCTGTTGAATCAAACAGAAAGTAAAGTAGCACATTACCCATTAGGACCACTTCAGAGGAGTGCAAGGATACAGAGCAGTTACTGTCATGCATAGTTTTAAGTGCTTTAAAATAAAACTTAATAATTACAGCCACTATTCTCAATAGTTAGGGCTATCATTCTAAGCACGTATGTGTAATTTCAAGTCTTACTGGTGTCATGCATGAGTTTTTGGTTTTACGTAACTAACACAAAGGATAAAGGTTGAAAAATCATCTTTAAGCAATCACAGGTTGGTACTTTATCATTCAATGCTCAGCTCTGTGTTAGGATTTACTTGAGACACTGTGTCTCTAGCTCCCATACATGGGGGCTTGGAGGAACAGCCTGCGTTGCAAGAGTGTGCCCTTTTGTTCTCCTTCTGGTAGGAGCTGAGATACTTTGGCCCTCATCACTGGAAGGACTTAGGGTGAGTACCAGCAGGCACACATTGCACAGTGTGGCCCTGATCCTGTGATGGCGTGTGCGAAGTCTCCTGTTCCCTCCAGCAGGATCAGGCCCTGGCTCTTGGCCGGAGTGGTGCAGCATCCAATTTTGTTCTTAGCTGTGCCTGTAGTACCAGAGCAAGTGCAGACATGTCCTTAGCAGCACACCAGTAACAAGTTCACTGCCCACTTTCCCTTGTGTTTCTCAGGTGTGGAAAGAATGTGGATACATTTTTGTAAGCTGTGGTCTCAAATGCAGGCCTTCATTTGCAGCCTAGTGAGTGTGAATGATTGGGATTGAACAGAAATCCTTGAACTTGGGGAAATTTCCACACAGTCTACAGTAGATCTTTAAAATCCTTTCTATCCCCTGCCAGACCCTTAAGAAAGGAGAGATTTTAGTTTGGTTCCAGTGGTGTTAGACTGACAGGATAACATTAGCCTGATTGCCCATGCATCCCTGCACTAATGTGGGTTATTTAAGCTGTTCTCCAGTGCTACAGCATGGGAGAGCTTTTATTGATCATGAAGAAAGCTCATTGCACATCTTCCTTCTGCATTAAAGAAACAAAGTAAATGGAAAAGGAGAGGAAAGTGGTCTCCACAATTCATTACTTCTTCTTCCTTGTGCCGTTGACATTTTGGTTTTATACTCCCTAGTTTTACAGTGCTTTACACTGTGTCCTTACTGTTTCTCAAGAACGTGTATCTGTCAACAGGCCACAATCCCACAGAACCCAAGAAACAAGTTCATGTCCCTCCTAAACAAGTGGACTAGGGTAATGAAGGCTAGCATAGCTTGGCGTAGCTAGGACAGAAACAGAAATTTATCAAAATCTTGTAATTTCAGATAAATTTTATTTTTAACTCTATTTTTGGATCCACTTAAATTGGTTCCTGCTCAGTGTAAATTGGTTCTTTGCTACATTAAGGTTAGTTGACATAAGACAGCTTCAAATCGATTCCAGAGTGTTCACACAGGCACATGGACTGGTTTAACAGAATTGATTTTAAAGCACACCTTTAATTAAACCAGTGCAACTTTGTGTAGATAAAGCCTTGCAAAATCAATTTCACATTATGTTCCATGACAGGGAGTTCTGAGCTTCCATTATCTCAAAACCAGAGGTTCCTTTGAAAAGCTAGGATTTGCAAAGGGTATCCTGCTCAGATCAGCCTAACTTACTGTCACTAACAGGACGGTGTCAATAACAGAGTTTAAAAAAAGGTTCCTCCGGGTAGCTTTATCTTGAAGGCCTTTCCCCCTCACCTGTCTCTCTCATCGTCCTTCTCCTCCCATTCTGTCAAACATATCCTTTCTCAAGGTTTTCTGGCAGTTAACTGTTTCAGTCAGGAAATTATTTTATACTTACATCATTAAACCAGTACTATTTCTAATACAGTAAAGTTGTATACATCAAGATAAACTGCACTGATGTTGCCCTTTTGTGCTGCATGGTCTCCACTCTGATGTGTTGCACCAACCTAACTGTATTAATGTCTAAATCATCACAGTTAAGTAGATGGATACAAGCTCAGAGTGCCTGTCAAGGTCAGGAACATGAAATACATTGTCTAACATGTGTTAAACAATTCATTTCAGTTTAGCACCCCTTAGAATCTATTATAGATAGGTAGAAGTATTTATAAATAGTTTATCAGGCCATGGTACTTGTTCAGTTATACCTTGGGAAATTGTGGTCAAAGGTGACCATAAAAAAATGAATAATTCGATGAGGATTAAAAGAATAGTTGCTAATGTGCATGTGCTCAGGTAGATCTGGTAATAGTCAATAGAAACCAAGTTTTTCACTTGCCAGTGGAATAGCTGGGGTAAATACAAAATGGTTTTAAGAAACAAAATAGGGAAAAAACTCCTCTCTAAAACCAGTAGAAATACTCGTTTTGAAGGGTGGAAAGTATTGCAGGCAAGCAGGAAATTTTTCATGGAGGACGTTTGCCCCATAGGTGCCTGCTTAAGGTTTTGTTTTCCCAAAGCATTGTTAGATTAATGTCTGTTTTAGGAAAGAAGTCTGATATAATTTTCATTTTCTGCTGTTACACAAAGCCATTAACAGACTAGAATCTTGTCACTCAAACCCAGTCTCAAGTCACATCTTTTCTTTCTGTTTGGTTCCAGCTGAAAGACAAATCTGCTGCCACATGACACTTCTAAGCCCTGTGCTTCTAGGGCCCTGTTCTGAAATCTTGAAAATAGTAAGAAAAATAAGTATTTTTTTAATGTTATGTTAATATAGCTGCTAGTAGGACCCAGCTGGTGCTGGTTTTTTCCTGTATATTCCATGTGACTTCAGCTAACCTTCCTCACCTCCAACCTGCACATTTTTATCACACCTTTTTCTCTGATTTTATTTGATATTCTGCAACACCAGCTGAGACAGTCAATACCACAATGCAGGTTATTTCTTACCCTACAAGACATAAATTACACAGAAAACAGAAAGACTCTGGAACGTTGGTTGGGAATGGGGGCAAATTGTAAGTAGAGGAAGGACAGCATCCGTGTCCTCAAGAACTGAGAGCAGGTAACTCTTTCTTTCTATTTGTGCAATAATGAGGAAAACTCATCAGAGATTTTAAATGTAACAGAGATAGAAATAGAAATAAAATAGTGGGAATTTGTCCTGTGAAAACAGTGTGGAAAATTGTTAGAAATATTTATCTGTAGAGATCATTGGTATTCTTTTTTTTCAAGTTTCATCCGTTTATATGGGGCTCAGAACAATCACCTGAATGCCCAGTTGAATCTTTATTGCTGGAAAGTCGCAGTGGTTTGATTATAGGCATATAATACTATGTAAGTGTTCTTCTGTACAATGAAGGATAACCCCAACTAATGGGGATATAAAGGTTCTTTATAGGAGGCAGGTAGTCCCCCTTTGTCAAAGAACTCTGTTCAGACATATCCAGTTTCTTCAGATTGCCCTGGGATCTGCAACAGCCTTCCAGCAATCCCAGATAACTTGCTCCTGTTTGGGATTATCCCATTCTTTTGGACACTGGAAGACTTGGAACTAGGGAGATCATATGTAGGGAGGACAAAAATAATAGTAAAAATGAGCAACTGCCATATCCACAAAGCATATTTTGGCTTGGAAATCCTAAAGTACTCCAGCTCAATAGCAGATTACTGAAACAGAGTAATCCCAAACCTAAAAGTACATTTGCTAGTAAATAGTCTATGTTATTAGTGACACAACTTTGCAGTGCATGCAGTATCCCTTTAATGCTTTTATAAGTCTCATAGCAGAAGGGATGACTTCCATTTCTTGATTGGCAAGAATTGTCACCAATTTTAACTGTATGGCAGTTAATACAAATGTGTTTTGGATTTTTTCGGTTCAGAGGAGGGACACTTAGTTTGTTGAATGTCTGTTTGCGCGTCAGCAAGTTTTATGCAATTCTAAACCTATCCTTAATAGCCCTGAATTTCTCTTCTTAACAGATTTCAAATGTATGAGAAGTGCTGTCACAATGCTTAATATCATTGACATGACACTGCCTTATGCCACAGTGTGGTTAACTGCCCAGTGATCAAGATGTCCTAGGACTTTCTAAATCACACTGTTTCACACTCTCAGCCTTCCTAATGTATTCTCCTCCAATTTAAATAAAAGTGCATGTATATGCAGAAACAGCTTTCTAATTTGTTTAAGCAGGTTTAATTAGAATTTATTCTTATCACAGAAAATAGATTTAGGCAGGTCGTGGCTTCATTAGAAAGGCTTTGTGCTTTTATTTGTTTGAATAGTAAAATTGCAGAGGTGTATAGACTAGAACGTTTCCAGTATTCTTAGGATTATTCTCAGTGGGGTGTAGCCAACTGTTTGCTCATGCTGTGATTCAGCTATTTTTGGTACTGATCAGTCTGTGATTTACTTGGATGTGAATTTCTTGTTTTCTTCTTCTCAGTAGCCTAAACAGTCTTAACTGTATGTGATCTCAGGCAGCAAGGACACCTAATAAGAACAAGGATGCCCATTTCAGCCCAGTGTTTTTCTTCATGTAGGTCTACCAGACTCAGACTTGTATGTAAAGTTTAGACTGTGTCCTGAGGAAAGCCTGGTGGCTTTTAAGTGCATCTTTCATGACCATTGTATCCCTATCCCTCTAAGCAGTTAAAACAGAGACTGGTGATATTGAGCCACTCACGAAAATGTTGGTACACTCAGAAGTCGTGAGATATAGATTCTTAAGCTGATCAATTGAATGGATAAACCGAGTGCAGGTTGTTCTTGTGTAGGAGCTCTGGCTGCTATTTCAGTCATGCTCTGCATCTGCTGAGTCTGGTAGTACTGGTGCATGCGGTGGTGCGGCTGGACGTCAGCCTCAGGGGACGGACCCAAAACTCCTCTTCAGCCCTGACTAGCTCCAGCCGTCTGGCTGAGGGGCACCAGCAGGAGTGGGCCACCCTAGAACTCAAGGTCTCTCACTGGCAGATGACCAGTTCAGAGGCGGCTAAGGCTCAGAGGAAAAGTGCCTTCTCCTCAACCTCTTTGCCTTTGGTGTTCTGGGCGCAGCTATTGGAGGGCAAGGGATTAAGAGCGACTCTTTGTGGTTAGAAAACAGGAAAACAGTTTATTGGGGAAACTGACCCCTGGAAAAGCCAACCACAGAGAGCATTTTCTAGCTTTGTGCAGGGGCCAAAGTAGGGGAGGAGAGTGGGAAAGGAACTATGGGTGTCAAAGTAAGGAGGGTTTAGGAAAGGGTTACATCATAGAGAAGCCAGTGGCCTGCAACTCAAACCTATTAGCTGTCAAGTAAGCAGGACTGACATGGGACTGACATGGGAAGTTCTGAAAGGGTAGGCGGAGTCAACAAATACGGTTTTGGGATGGAATAACTTTGGACCAGGGGAAGGGTTAAGGATAATTAGGAGGAGGATACAGAACAGGAGTGTACAATTGTATGGGAAGGAAAAGGGGGATGACCGAGCAGTCTATTTAGGAAAAGGGTTACAGAACTGTACAGAAACAACATGACAAATATAATAAACTGCAGGTGCACACCACCACACGGTGGCAAACAGATGAATGAGTACCAGGTACATGAGCAATAAAAAATGTGCCGAAACATGTCATTTCTCATGGTCCTGAAGATGCCCTGGGAGTCTTTTCCATGTTCAGATATTTAGCAGACATTTGTTTCATGTTTCAGTGTAGCTGGACTGAAAATGTGAAAGTAATTTAAGGCATGCTAAGCACCTCTTGATGCTATTCCTGATCCTTAATGAGTCTACTTAAGCATTTAAAATGGAATCGTTTCAACAGTTGCACGCAGTTTTGTGGATATGCCTCTGGCCCTTAATTATCCAATAAAGTACCTTAGGAAGCTGTGGGGTTTTTCCCATCTTGGGTCCAGCTGCCACAGCAGTCTTTCAAAACTTGTTTTAATCTTGCTCCCCTTTTTCCTGACCTATGACTCCATCATTAGGATCCTTTATTCTCTGAAGACATTGTAAAACCTTTCTCAATTTATTCTGGAAAGATTTGTGGGCATGTGCACTATAAAATTGGAGCAGTAAAAGAAATAGCTTCCATGTTTTGATGATTGATGTCAACTTGGTACTCAGCAGATCTTTGGAGATACTGTATCCACATCCAGTAAGTCCAAGTAATTAACACAGGGGTTATATAATTTTAATGGAAAGAATTAACCTTATCTGTCTTACTACTTCCTCATGTTTGGATGTACACAGAGGTATATATAACCAACATGCACAGATCACTCCACTAATTCTAGCATGTGGAATCTGTTGCACCATTATTCTTCATCCCCTGTGGCAGCCACAGGTTGAGAAACAGTCAGACTGTACTAAGAAAACTTATCAGAGTAAAATTGATCCTTTTTGTATGTTAGTCAAGTCACTTTTGCTGGCTGATCTTGCTACTGTGCTTTTGCTAGTAGCAAATATGTGCTCTCTCTGTACCTGGGTTTAGTTTCAGATTTACCCAATCTATGGGCTATTGTACACCACAATAGGAAACTAAATGGGGTCACTGAACTTAATTTCAGTCATAAAGTGAGTTTCCGGAGGGAAATATGCAAGAATGGCTTTAATACTCACAGCAATAAGGTGGTAAGTTAAACATTCTAAATTCTAGTGACAAGTATGTGTTGAAAGAAAGAAAAGTTTTTGAAACATTGCAACCTATATGCAGCATACTTGCACCAACCTGACATTAATTATTCAAATAAGGCATTGAATATTTGATCAGAACCTGTAATCCCTTCTTCAGTTAACATATTATTTACTTTTGAAAACTGCTGATGTACTGTACTTTACCCATTGCACCTGCAAAAATGAATTTGTCCAATTTATGTGCACAGAATAATATATTGTGCTTTAATGTTCAAGATATTATTCATTACTTCATACTCATATAAGCCTCCTTACCTTCTTCATATTTTATTAGTGCCCTTTAAAAAGACGTAAAAAATCAGTCATGTAGTTATTCCATTTTAAATTATGCAAATGATGCTAAATGCAATTATAATTTATTCTTTATTAATTATATATGCACCCTATGTGTTTCCTATAGGTTGCATTTATTCACTACAAATAATTAGGCATTTTAGTCCACTGATTTCATGACCAGAGCAGCATTATTTGTTGTTCGTAAAATGAGAGGAACACTTTTCAAATCAAATTAGTGTAATTTAGGTATTGGGTTTTCATTTAGCATCAGTTTATCCACAGAATGTGTAAAATATGCAATATTTTCTTTAGTGCATTCATTTTAAATAAGTTAAAGTAGCCATTATAAATTTTTCAGGAAATGAAAATTTGTATTCTTATGTAGCCTGTGGCTCAGTGTATCTTTCAAGAAGTTTTCTAACTGGAATACAAGACTTCTTCTTACATGTTTCCTGTAGTATTTTAGTAATTGTTGTGTCAGTGGAACAGATGATCATCATTTTCTAGCAGGGTTGACTATTTTTTGTTACAACCTGTTGGTTCTATGGGCCCAAAAGTGTCTGTGGGAAGTGTTAAGTCCACTAAAAACCTGCCAGATCACAGTTGGTCAGACAAGAGGGCTGGCAAGCTTCTCTTCTCTATTGCTGGTTTCCTGCCATTGCCTCGGTCTCAGTGTGATAACTGCTTTCCAGTTACCCTTCATGAAGGATCTCAGTGATGTCACTACCTGCATTATTGTGGGGCTGTGCTGTGTTCTAACTGCTTGACTCTGTATCTGTCTCAGTAATTAGCAGTTAGGTCGTCCTGGGTCCTCAGCAAGTCATCTGAGAGGTATAGAGAACATAGCCTGTCAAATAGCCATGAGAAGATGTAAGCATCTTGGTCAAGCAGAGATTAATTAGTGGGTAACTGTGGGGGGAAAATTGACTTCCAGGCCAAAGCTGATGGGAAGTCTGGAGTACCCATGGAAACAAAGCAGCCCAGGAGGTGAGATAAGGAAAAGCAGTCTGGCACTGGGGACTTGTGAAATACTGTTAGTGAGAGTCAGTATTGCAGAAATTATATGATGGCAGCATCAGCTGTGTAAAATCATTGGAGTTAACTGGGTTTGCAGCTCAGTTCAAAACTGATGAAAATTCGTAATGTTGACACTTCTTCACAAGACAGGAACAGCAGATCAGAGTCATTCGCTGTAAATCCACACACAAAAGCTGAAAGGTTTAGGTTTACAACACAATTTGGAGAACAGTGCAGGGAAGACCTTAAGTCCAGCTGGTTTTAAAGGGATTTAAGGGATTGTTTTGAAGTTGCTTTTCGTATACATTTTTTCCTGTTTTACATTTCATTATTCACATAAATGGAAGCAACACCAGGGACATCAGACACATAATAGTTTAGACATGTTCGTGTAATGGTGATGAAGCTTGAATATCTGTCCACAAAAATGTTGCAGTTTCTTCCCCTTAAGATCTTAAAAAGATTCATGACTGACAGTGCTTTGCTTTGGTCTGTGGAAAAAATAAATGGCATATGTTTCTGTAAGGTCAAAATCATCTGAGCTTAGTTATTACTCATCTATCTTTAAGGTACTTGCCTATGCAATAATAATAACTGTTCTTGATATATAACAGAAAAGAAGCTCTTATATCTACAGGAAGGAGGTCTGAGTCTCTAAGAAACGGTATCCCTGCTCTTAGAATGCACACCAAAGGGAATAAAAAGAAGTGAGGACCTTCCTTGATGCACAGGCTTGCCTTTTTGGAAGCAGACATAGCCGCTTCCTTCAGCTAACAAAGGAAGCCTGCAGTAAAGGGGAAATAAGCTCTTTTTAGTGAAATCGTAGATTTTTGTCTCTGTCCTATGCAGACAGTGACTGGGTTCCCTTCTGAATAGAATGCCTCGTGCTGCTTGGTCTAGGATGGTGGAAGCTTCCATGCCGTGCAGTATTGGTTCCTGAAGTAAGCATAAACTTTTAGTTTGTGATAAGTCTGGGAGAAGACAACAGGAGTGCTTTGCCTTTGATGCTTAAATACTGGGCTGTATCACAGAGGCTGAAGTTGTGATGCAAGATAATATTACCATTCAGATTGTTTACAGTCAGTACCTTCACATGAGGAATCTCTGTGCTTTTCCTTACCAAGAATGATGGACAAACAACAAACATCCAGTATGACATAACAAATGTTAGAAAGGTAGGTCAAATCCTGTATCCTCTAATCAGGAAAAAACAGTAAAAGCAGCCACCTCCAACCCCATATTAGTAGTTAGGAAAGAACAGAGGAGACTTATGTAGATGGGGAAAAGTTTGTAGTATAAAACTCTTTTTAGATTTTCCACATCCTTCCAAGATCCTCTAAACCTAAGCTTGACTGTAAAGTTGAGACACATGCTTTTTGATCTTGAGAAAGAATGCATGCAACAGTTTTTCAGCCTTTTGTGATCCCAGTATTGCTCTTCCACATGCTGTCAACCATTAGTCATTGCCAGAACACTTTAGTGTATTGTTAGCTTGAAGAGTATTTCAGAACATTGTCTGCTGCAGTGGGCTGTGATATCTGCTGAGCTTTTGTTCACTTAGCCTTAATTTTTATCTGTGACTGTTTCTATGTGTCATTGGTATCTCTGGTCAAGCTGAACAAAAAAAAAAACTACAGTGAAACTGCATTTTCAATTTGTAGTTTTTCTCATTGACCCATTCATACTTCAGCTTTTATGCTCTGTGTACCACTGCTGTACACAGCTTCTCTAAGGTTAACATAATAAGCTATGTAAAGATTATATGAGTAAGGAAATCCTTAAAGTGACACTAACCACTTTACCAGCTCTAATACCAAGTCTCTACCTTCTTTCCAGGATAGTTAAATATCACTTATTTCTGGCTGCTGTAATACCCCCTTAGGAAATGCTGAGCTGTGCCAGAGATCAGTGTTACTTCTGCAATGCTAACAGCAATTATTCATTATTCCTTATATTACAGGGAATTGGGGGCACCCAACAAAGCTATTAAGCAGCAGGTTTAAAGCGAACAAAAGGAAATATTTTTCACACAGTACATAATTACATTGTGGAGCTCATTGCCTCAAGATGCTGTGAAACCAAAATTATAAATGGGTTAAAAAATGGGCTAGACAAATTCATTATTAAACACGATGGCTGTATGCAAGCTCTAACTGACGAAGAGATTGCTCAGGAAAGCCATTGATTGCTAGAAGCTAAAAGGAATAAATGCTGGGGAAATATTCACTCTCTATTTGGTCTGTTCTTCATACTTTTTTGTAAACATCTGCTACTAGTTCTGTTGTAGAAAAACTAATCAGTTGTACGGACCTGTGGTTTGACCCAGTATGGCTGTTAGCACACATAAAAAGGAAGGAAATAAATCAATGCTCCTGTATATACAGAGCAAACAATGTGATGTGAAATGGTAATTTTTTTTTCCCATACTGGTAGTCAGTTTTATAGCATTTCAGTTTATAAAGAACACAAATTTCTCTTTGAGTCAGTTAGCATTCTCAGTGTTTTCTAGTTCTTCTACTTTAGTAGCTGTTTTCCTGGCCCACTGTCTTGCTGTTGGACTGCAGGACTGCTGTGGACTGGGGCTGCAGGTTGATGATGCTAAAAAGTGAAAGAGAAAAAAAGAAATTCACTTACAAAATATTTTTACTTAAACTGTGTAGTTGCTATGCTAAAGCCTAATCTTTTAGTCTTTATTCTGAGTAGTCCTTTGTTCTACAAAGAACCTTGTTTCCATTAATTAGACTCCTTCAAGAGAGTTGTATTATTTACAGTACATTGAGGTAGTGGAATTAAACTCCTTGTGTGGGCAGTACACCACTTCTTGCATTTGGAGAGCAAAAGGGGTATGGTTGTATGAATTTTGAAATTAAACAGGTTGAACTTCCAAACCACACCAAAGCATTTGTTTTGGTTTTGCACTGGGAAAAACATTTCAAATCTAAGGAAATTCCATGTCTTGCAGCTTTCCTAGTAGTTTTATACACATTTCAGTTTTACCACTGACTTTTTAATTGTCTCTTCTTTTACAACATCACCAGCTTGAATTTTGCATTTTGATGGTTACATTGTGAATCAAATCTATAGAACTGACAGTAGCTAAAACATTTGAATCCAAGGAAAATCACATAAATTGCTCATGCATTTTATATGTTTAATTGTAGATCTGGTTTGAGATTGACATATTTTTCCTCCATTTGTCAGGTTTTCGCACAGCATTTCTGTTTATTTTACTGATATTTACTAAGCACATATATCTGTGGCACACAAAGAAAGCTAAAAAAGCCATGCTATCTTCAGCATTTAGGGCTTCTCTAAAGTTAAACTCTTTCGTGGATTGCTTTTTATTTCTTGTTACTGAGACTATGTGTTTGTTATTTTTTGGTGACATTTTTAAAAACACTGTAATTGTGCCATTGATATTTAAACATTGCTGAGGTGGAAGGACAGCCTAGTTAGGAAGCAAATGTCTTTCCTTTTGACATAACTACGAGTATATCTTCTTTTAGCTAAAGTATGCTACAGTGGAATTGCCTTAAATATCTTACAGGGGATCAGATTGAATCTCTTTAAAATAGTCCTTTTCCAAGGGCCAAGAAACTAATGAAGCTACTAAACTTCTGTCTAACTACACGCTGACACAGAGGTCTGCTTGTGTTTTATCAGTATTTACACTCGTTCCCAAGTATGCTTCCTCTGATAGCAGGAACCTTCACTGCCACAGGAAGGTAAGAAGAAAATATTTATATTCCCCTAGCTATTACAGGAGTATTTAAAGCATGGAGGTAGTGTGGAGCAGTGATTCTGCCTTGAGTGGAGGCAACCAGCTTATAAGGTATGCTACAGTTTTTTTGTTTTCCTACTCATTCCATCCCAGATCTACCATGCATCTCTCATCCAGGTTCTGCCATTGCCACCTTCTTCTTGTGAGCGTAGCAGGCAGGACAGTGGATGGCAGTGCTCCTCCTGACTAGTCTGGAAATGAAATAGTAACATGATTTTTTTGATGTCATGAAATGTTTGAATAGTGCTACCTATATGGCTGTTTCAGGGTTGGAGGAGCAGGGTCTTGGAGTGCTCAAGATTAGTATTACGATTGAAAAAAAACAAGGTTGCTTTCCTCTTTATTTTTATGGAGAAAAAGGAAAAAATACACTACAGAAAGTACTAGTTTGAATGTCGCTGATATACACCACATTTTAAAAAGCTGAAATGCATGTGCATAAAGCAGTGAAGTACTCCATTCACTATACAGTTCTGCCCATGCCTGGAAAAGCTTCAGAATCTTCTAATGAAAAACAGAAAAATTATCTTGGTTTATGGTAAATATTCAAGATTTATCTGGTATCATATGAAGTATTTGTATTTTAGCTGATACGACAATTTAATTGCCAGCTATCATGACTACAGTGAAGTTACAGAGAACAATAATTTCCAAATTCAGCTACCTAATATGAAAAAAGCAAAACATACTTTTTTGGGGTATTGTCTTAGATATACTTCTGAATATATACTTGTAGAACTAAGATTCAGTTTACAGAGGTTGACTTAGGGCAAGGTAGGGATCCAGAGTGGCACATGGGATCATCACGTTGCACTGAGATATTTGCACTAAATCCAGGCATCTTAAGATAGTAAAAGATTTCTCCTGGAAACTTAATTGTTGTTAGCAATGGACATTTTGTGAACATTTGTGGACATTTTGCATGAGTGGTCTATAGACTAAGGAATTATATTTGTGTATTATATCAAAGAACGGGAAGAGAGGTGTGGTTAATGATATTTTATTGTACTGTAAGTGTGGGAAAAAAACAGATTTTAAGGTTCACTGAGCCTGAATCAGATTTACGGCCTTTTAATATGTTACCACCTTATTTACTAATTTGGCTATTTTTACCATCCAAATGTCCCAGAATCCTATTTTGTTTTGGAAGTCACTTCTTTTCTTTTCTTGTAACTTAGGTAATTCCAGGACATTTTTAGTTTTGAGGCAATTTGGTCTGAAACCTAATTTTAAAGAATACTGTGTACCTCGTCCATCAAATCACTAGTATCAGAAAGTCATCCTAATCACTGAACTGACAGGCAGAATTTTAGTACCACAATCTGCATTCAAAGGACTCCTATATCCAGCATTCTTTCTCTTCAGCTGAGGGAGATGAGGTTGTTTAGCCCATAGAAAAGGAGGCTGATCTTACCGCTTTCTACAGCTACCAGAAAAGAGGTTGTAACAAGGTGGGAGTCATTTTCTCATGTTAAAAGCAACAGGACAAGAGAAAATAGCTTCAAGTTGCACCTGGGGAGGTTTAGAATGGATATTAGGAAAAATTTCTTCACTTAAAGGATTGTCGAGCGTTAGAACAGGCTGCCCAGGGGAGAGTTGAAGTCACCACCCCTGAAGGTATCTAAAAGTGTAGACATGACACTTCAGGACATGTTTTGTTGGTGGACTTCGCAGTGTTGGGTTAATGGTTAGACTCAGTGATCTTAAGGAACTTTTCCAACCAAAATGATTTTATGGTTGGTGAGAGTGCACTTTGCCCCATCATCCAGGTCATTAATGAAAATCTTGAACACTACTGACCTCCTTAACATTCCAGATGTCTACTCATTAATATATGTCCCCTCTAGTACTCCCAATCCCTACTGAGCTGACATCTCTAAATCTCACAGCAGTAAGTCTTGTGCTATTGTTTAAATGGGTGTTCCTCAAAGTTAGAACTTCCTTCAAATTTCAGGACTGGAACATTTCAGTGCCAAGTCACTCTTGTCCTTCTAGCTCACTCTTCATTATTTTATCTTGTTCCATTTGCATAATTTGGCACGTAGAGTTTAATAATACTTCTAATAAGAAATCTAATAAATATGGACTTTACTGGATTATTTTAAACAACTAGTAANGAAAAGGAGGCTGATCTTACCGCTTTCTACAGCTACCAGAAAAGAGGTTGTAACAAGGTGGGAGTCATTTTCTCATGTTAAAAGCAACAGGACAAGAGAAAATAGCTTCAAGTTGCACCTGGGGAGGTTTAGAATGGATATTAGGAAAAATTTCTTCACTTAAAGGATTGTCGAGCGTTAGAACAGGCTGCCCAGGGGAGAGTTGAAGTCACCACCCCTGAAGGTATCTAAAAGTGTAGACATGACACTTCAGGACATGTTTTGTTGGTGGACTTCGCAGTGTTGGGTTAATGGTTAGACTCAGTGATCTTAAGGAACTTTTCCAACCAAAATGATTTTATGGTTGGTGAGAGTGCACTTTGCCCCATCATCCAGGTCATTAATGAAAATCTTGAACACTACTGACCTCCTTAACATTCCAGATGTCTACTCATTAATATATGTCCCCTCTAGTACTCCCAATCCCTACTGAGCTGACATCTCTAAATCTCACAGCAGTAAGTCTTGTGCTATTGTTTAAATGGGTGTTCCTCAAAGTTAGAACTTCCTTCAAATTTCAGGACTGGAACATTTCAGTGCCAAGTCACTCTTGTCCTTCTAGCTCACTCTTCATTATTTTATCTTGTTCCATTTGCATAATTTGGCACGTAGAGTTTAATAATACTTCTAATAAGAAATCTAATAAATATGGACTTTACTGGATTATTTTAAACAACTAGTAATTGGCTTAATGAGAGACAGATGCCTGGAATCTTTGTATTGTCTTGTAAGTAAAATATTGATATAGAGACTCAAATTTTTAGAAGTTTTGTTTTACAGAGAGATGCAGAGAATAAAGGCATCTGCTGCTATTCAACAGAGCTTTTATAATGTTGGCTTGCCTCAATTAATCTAGCTTGAGTGCATTTTTCTAATGAAAGGAAATGTAGAATAAAAATGTAGGGCTGCAATGTATATAAATCTTCAAATGTCCACAGAGAGCTGATAAATTGCTTTATTTTGCTCAATTTATCCAAAAGAGAAAATGAAGAAGCAGATTGCAAAAACTAAAATTATACATCAAGTTGTTAAACCTCAATCTTCATTACTGAAGAATTGTTTTGATACTCAGCAAGATCAGAATCTGAACAAAAGAGTAGCTAGGTGACATGTTCACAAGGGTCCTGTACACCAGGAAAAAATCCACAGAATAATGTAATGAGTGTGATCGAAGAGCAGAACTATAATTGCTCCTTTTCTGTTTTTAAAGCTGTGAATATAAACAATATTTTGCACTGTTTTTTCCTTGGTGATGCAATGCCTGGTTTGGTCTTGCTAGCT